>OZ023265.1:110180583-110618083 GCA_964006375.1 Tillus elongatus
AATATTTAAAAATTAACGCCATTCTACCTTTTATTATTCTAAAAATAACTGACGTCAGTTATCTCCGACACAACAGTTTATATACGACGAAAAATTTACAATGTTCCTCTTTTATGGCATTTAATTAAAATCATCACAGATAGAGTGCACAACGAGCAGAATGTTGCAGTAGGATTAATATTGTAGTTCCATTCTGGTATGAAAAACTTTAATTTCACGATATAAAATCACTCTTAACCTAAAATTTATTTCTCCTAGTTTCTAGCATTTTAGATATGCTTCAATCTGCCTGCTTATTTGTATAGATAACTGCTCGTGTTTATTAAACATATTTTGTAATAAGTACACTCAATTGTTTATGATAAACGATTCGCTTAGTACCTTAAGTCCTGCACGCAAACACGCACACACACACACACACACACTGCTGCGACTTCCCTGCTTCTAAGTACATGAAAAGTGTAAATCACCTCAATTCCCTCAATAAGGAGCAGAGTCCTAAGTAACCCTCGAGCATAGGGATATCTCAGAGGGGTTAGGGTGTTTGGTAACACTCTGGGGTCTATTGAAGTCCGAGGGACTTGTTATAACAGGTGCCAGCAACTATTGCGCAACCCGTTGCAAGGTTCTATATGACATTAGTACTTAAGAGGGCAATTATGAGGACTCGGTGACTTGAGACTACTGCCACAACAAATACACAAGGTACCAGTTCATTAGTGACAGTATCGATACAATGCTGCACAACTAGAAGGGCTACCAGTACTATTGCTCCTATAATCAATAAGATATGAACTCAAAGTCGTTTACTTCTCCAGTAAATCTCTAAATTGATAAGTCAATGGTACCGTCAACAAATGATAATGTCGGATATAATATTGACCCATAGATGCACATATCAATTAGATAGCAGCAGCACAAGTATTATGCATTTGTAAAAACCATGCGCTGTCATAATAGCATAGCCATGTATAAGTACAATTAGGCCTGCATATTACATCGGTACATCAACGGTGCTTAAATAACATGGGCTGTTAATTAATTTTATGTCAACTCCCAAAAAGTGTACATTATGGTACCATAACAAGTTAAATATGACTTAAATAATTCGCCTAAAGAGCCTGAACAACAGCAGTAATGTTACATACATAACAAGTAACCTAAAACTGCAGCTGTAAAATTACGTGACCACTGAAGCGTCCTCACAAGAGAAAACAATAACACGATATACTGGCTGTCCTAAATTACTTAAATAAACCCTCAGAGGTGAAGCCTATATTCGTATTGACCATAGATAATAACATAAACGACCTTGTAGGTCAACAGACTTGAAACAATAACGTGAACGTTGTTGGTGGGGTTATATCTTCAGTAAAAAGTGACAGAATGAAACTAACGTCATTCCAAGTTCCTAAGTAGATGTTATTGTGTGAATAATAAACACTTTACTGCCACCGAATACGTAAAAGCGATAAAGAAAGCAGCTTTTGTACATTAAATGTTGCGCACGTTTACTGCATTCAGTAGTAACAGACGTAGTTGTATTCAAGTCATCATCTCATAAATTCGCTTTATTTCAACCCAAAGAGGTGTTTGACCCAGGAGAAAGGTCTTTTATAAAATCCTAGCAATTCATTTTCAGACGAAAAATGTCGTTGCCTTTAGCTCATAAGACCGCTGCTGTAAAGTTAAGTAAATGAAAGGAATTAAGAACTCGTTTGTATAGGAACATGAAATGAAGCTTAGAAGCTTGATAAAGGCAAACTTTGAATGAGGATAGAATATAAGGGAAAAACGTATATAAATATACTTCGCAGATCCAAAATGAAGTATGAATTGAGACTTTAATAGTGATAATATCAGAATAACATACAGTAAAAGACCCATTAGGGAATAAATCAGTCAGTAAAGTGATGAATGCATACAATGTAGACGACAGGATATTTATGGTGACAATTTAACTAAAGCCCCAAATTATCATGATAATGCAAGTGTACTTTTCGACATCGCAAAACGAGGAAGAAAAATTGGAAGTATTTGTTTTAATATAAAACAATTGTGTAAAACGTAGACGAAACTAAATCGGATAATTAAAATGGAGGATTTGGATGCTGTTGTGGAAGAATAAAAGGAAAGTAATGTACGAAAGGGGAAAGAGGTTTATAGATTACTGTGAGGAAAATAGTATAATTAGTTATAACGAAACCAGTGTTTGAATTACATAAAAAACGAGAAAGGAAAGGATAACCAGTAAGTTAACTAAATGTATATCTAACTTCTACCATCGGTGTGACATTTTTCAAGCCTTTAGCTATTACAGGTGTTACAATTCATTTGGTGAATCTGACTGATACTTAGGTTAGGTTATTTTGTGACGAGGCTATTGCAGTCCCTTCTTTGTGACAAAGGATACTGTGGCTCACGCCTCCTTGTCTCATTTTTTACCCAACAAGTCCAGCCTCTTACAGAGGTCGATAATTTTGTTGGGCGAAAGTTGATCCAGATATTCTGGTGTAAGTTGCGCCTTGCCAAAGAGCTGGTGTCTGGTCCCGTCCGCAGCTAGATAGAAAAATAGCACGTACTCTGCTGTTTCGTCACTCTTTATACTTAGCCGCAATTCGATTTCTTGTCCGAGCCTAATTCTGTGCAAGCGGTGGCGCAAGCGGCAGTATCCCGTGTACAGGTCGACCAGAGTTCTCAGCTGTTGCCTATTTACCCTAGAAATTTGTATCCCTTAACTATCAAAGCCCATTTATGAAGGTCTTAATGTGTTATAGTCTTGGGAAATTTTGCCATTGTTGGATGGTTCCTTCATCTCTCCAGTTGTTGGAGCTGCGGTTTGCTGTACATTAGGATAATGCTAGCCCAGGTTCTGATCTGATATAGTCCTCCCCAACAAAACCGTCGCCGCTAATTGCCATCAAGATTCGAGTGGCCCGGTATCAAGATCGGAGATACATCATTGTTAAATCTCCCTCGCACACATATTGGTAAAAAATACGTTTGCCTGATATATGGTTGCATAGTTTCCAAAGCTAGATGATATTATTCATTGGTGCTGCCCGCCTGTGCATTAGCTGCAGCCCCTAACTCGGTTTTGGAGCCGTCTGTGTAACAGCAGAGATCTGCCCCCAATAGGGCATTATATTTTTCCCAGTCCTTCCTTTTCAGACGGACGGTCTTAAGAGACAGGTCTCTACTGATCTTAGTGGGGATCAGGTCTGAGACCATTCCCAAAATCTATTGATTTAAAATATCCGCCTTCTTCAACCAAATGTGAAGAGGTGGGACGTTTAGGAAGCTTTCAGAGTGTTTTAGTCTGTACGTTGTCCAGCCTCCCTCTTTAGCCAAATGTGAAGAGGTGGAACGTTTAGCAAGCTTCCAGAGAAACTGATCGCGCGGTGCTCAACACACTTGTAATCATCAGACATGCTTCCCTCTGTAGCTTAGCTTGTTTGGCTCTTGTGGTAACAGGCCACCAAACTATAGCTCATTGTTATATTTGGTCTAATAACCACACATATGTTGTGCGTTTGTTTTCAGTGGTTCCTGACTGATACTTAGTAGAATTAATTAAATATTTTTACTAAATATAGATGAAGATACTAGCTCCACAATTGCTTGTTTTATTCCTTGTATTTAGTATGAAACGGTTTCACCAAATTAACGGCAACAACGATTAAAGAATTAAATCTTTTTAGGCCTGAGATTTAACGATGTAATTAAAGAAATAGGTATTTAGAAAAAAAAACAGAAAAATGAGATTTTTGCGATAGTCAACCAGCAGGTATGTCGATGTAAAAACAATTATGAATGACTCTGTGACGCTGAGCCGCTGAACGTTGTTTTTCACAGATGATTCTATTGAAGCTAAAATACTTGGAATGGCGCCTCACTTTATCCCCAGAAGCGATATTAAGAGTAAAATTAACAATTTTCCAGACAATGATGCCGGGCGTTTGTTATGACCAGCCTGTAAGTGGAATGCACTAAGGGTACAGAAAGGTATCGAGAAGTGTTTCTTGTGACATTGTCTGCGTATTGGGTTATTTCTATTTAGCTTGTTTTATACAGGGGCGCAGAAATATTCAAGGTGAAAAGGGAGGGCGCAAATGCGAAAGTATAATCCTTAAGCACATTTGGAAAAACCAAATCACCACAACACATTTTAAGAAACTTGACGGTCGTTTCACTAACCAACTTAGCATCATCAGAGGATGAATAGTTCTAAATATTTTATATGCACAATCTATTTATATTCTTCTACAGGTAGTCGGTCACTCATGATTTAGGGAGGTTCAAGGACACCAAAAACCAACATATTTCGTTTGGCGGAAATATCTGTAGTCTTTTATTAACTATCGAACGTAATTATGCTGGTATTTATTTGGTAAAGTGATCTATCAGGTCAGGTCAGGTCAAGTCAAGTATTTTTTTCGAATATGTTACTTACAAAATGGCTTTTTTTTAAATGCTATTCAGACCCCTCATGATTCGAGGTTCAAATAGTAGTAATAGTAGTAATATTAATTGTTACTAATTTTACAGCACATCATTTTACAAATAAGTTTTATACTTTTTCTTGCCCAAGATGTAATTTTGACGGAACAGCTTCCAAAATTGATACCAAAACCACAATAGTGTTATTAATGTGAATTTTAACGTACCAAATTACTAAGTGTTATTTTTCTATTCACCGACTCCATCCCAAATTTCAGCCATTCCCTCCACTTGTACCGAAAAACAAACCATTTATAAATATCACTTGCATTAAACCATTATATTTCTTGCAATATTTAATCAAATAAACATAAATACACACTAGGAATTTACAACCCGCTAAAGGTCATATTTAAGCATTTTTTAAAAGGTCAATTTGCAACTAATATTTTCGACAAAAAATACTTAAAAAAACTTGCTATGACACCAAAAATTAACATATTTTATTTGGCGAAAATATCTCTATTCTAATATTATCTATAGGACGTGCTTATGCACGTATCTATTTTGTAAAGTAATCTATCAGGAGACTACCCATAGGCAGCGCAGCAAGATTCTTACACTTCTTATTATTACTATATTTAGCTCTCTCTCTCTCTATATATATATATATATATATATATATATATATATATATATATATATATATATATATTATATATATATATATATATATAACGCGAATGCGTTTAGCTGGTCTGTCTAACATTTTTTATTATTTTTATATTCTCCTTATTAAAGTGGTGATTTTTGACCCAAATATGTCAAGCGACGAAAAATATATCTATAGTACCATATCCTAAATGTGCTAAGTGTTCTTTGAATCTAATTCCAATAGATCTTTTTGTTTGTCCGACGTATTTAAGATCACAATCTTTACAATTTATTTCATAAATACATTTTGGCCGTACCAGCCTTGTCTTTTGGGTTACCCAGCAAGCTTTTCAAAGCTTGTCAAAAATGTTAGTTGCAAGTTGGCTATTTTGAAAATGATATCCGGCCCGCTCGTAATTTGAGGTTCAAATTGTAAGTATTTTTTTAAATCTAATTTGAAAATACATTTTTGACAGAAAACACTTTTTAAAACTTGCTGGGTAACCCAAAAGACAAGAAGATTACGGCCAAAATGTCGGGAATTCATGAAATAAGTCGGTCCAACAAAAAGATCTATTGGAATTATACTCAGAGAACATTTGGCACAATTACGATACGGTACTATATATAGATCATCCGTCGCCCGACATATTTGGGATAATAATCACCACGTTAATGAGGAGAATCTAAAATTAATAAAAAATGTTAGACCACCAGGTCAGTTAAACGCCTTCAATATATATATATATATATATATATATATATATATATATATATATATATATATATATATATATATATTTAAAACAGTCAAGTTTGAGTTTAAAATCCTACCATTAGATTTTCTTTGCATATTCTTCATCTTATTACAGGCTACATGTTGGGTCGGATTATTATCATCATTAGCAGTATAATTATTCTTATTGTCGTTGGTGTTGTTGTTGTTAACATGCTTGTTGTACATCTTTTCACATAACATTCTTTAATAGCCAGTTGTAACTGGATAGGTGTGGTAGGTATTGTAGAAAACTTGATAAACCAACAAAATATAAAGTACTATCAAAAATTTGTGTTATTTTATTGAATAATATTTATTAGCAATTAGTACTTCCGACAATCCCAAACACTTCACATTCGTATCAGTTGAAATGCACAGCGTTCATCCTTTTATGCCGGTCTAAATTTATAAGGGGCATTTCCATGAAGTCTCGCCCTCTTAGAGAAAACTCACATAAAAAGCTACGCGGAAAACATTTTTTAGGGCGAAAGGATTTGTTTTTGTATCATTCTATGTTTTAAATGGTGACGCCACATTAGATAAATTTAACTTTTTGCATTGTGAAAGATTTATTGTACGCCGCGAGCGTCAAATTTATTATGTTTTCGAAAATGTCTTGGCTAATAGTATACTTCTTTATATGCAGCAAAGATTTAGCGTGAAGTTGTCTGAGCTGTCTGAACCAAATTATTTTGCCTTTTTGTGTTGACTACATTTGAAAGCTTGTTGACCTTAAAGTCTGTTCTAGCTAAATAAGTGCATGAGGCTAGCTGTATGATATAGCTAATTAAACCATTAAAAAATATAAAGTTAGTATTTTAATTGTCCAGTTGAAAAACGTATTTGGGTAGAAAAAAATTGTCTTAGACTTTGCGATTTCCGAAAAGAAAACAGTATAAACTTTACAATTGAATTAAATAAATACTCTTTTAGATACAACTAAGCTCTATATAGCTAATATTGTATGGCATAGTTAATTACAATATGTTTTGAATAACAATTGTCCGCTCTGGCTTTGTGTACAGTAGCCAATTGGATGAAGCGGAATTTTGATGCTTAATTATAATCACCAAGCATTTGTAGTTTGTTTGCATAGGTTATAGACTTTAAGTAGCCCTGCACACGTTTATTCCAAGGTGTCGAATCACAATTGTTTTGTAGGTAACTGCATTTCTTAAAACTATACTTTTACCAAACTTTTTTTGCAATACGTTCGATCATGGGATTAGGGGTGACATATGTGGCGCCGTCTTGTTAGAACAACAAGATTTCCGTATTAATTTAATTTAAATTTGGCAACAAAAAAACTGTTAAGATCAATCGATACAACTGATATGCCAGTCTAACTGCCACGCTTACGTTTTGGAAAAAAGATTGTCGGATAATGCCATTATGCCATAAACTGCATCTTACAGTAAGTTTTCGCTAATGCAAGAGCTTCTCGTGGGTCTCCTTTTGATTGGTTTTACACACAAAAATGATTTGTTTGTTAACATATCCACATAACTAGGAATGAACCAGATAGGTAAGCAAATAACTATCAAAGTTGTGATCATATATGTTTTGCAAGCACTGACGGGAGATATATACAGAATGGTCCAATAGTGTGTTTAAGTTCAATATCTTATTTATTATTTAATAATAAATAAAAACAAAAGTTGCAGTTGCAAACACTGACAAGAGATATGTACATAATGGTCCAACAGTGTGTTTAAGTTCAATATCTTATTCATTATTCAATAATAAAAAAAATTAAACAAAAGTTGCAGTTACTAACGTTAGCTACAAACTAAAAGTATTTCTGCAATATGCAGGGTGTTGTATAAAGTAGGTAAAGCCAAAAATGTACTTTTTAAAACGGTACACCCTATATAGTGTTTCATTTTTGAATTCCTCTTGTTTTACATATTCATATAGTGTACAGTCAGTTATGGGGGTCTATACAGAGTCGTCCAAATGTTATGACCACTTTCCTAAAACATCACAGGCACATTTGACGGTCTGTATCTTTATTAATATGTCAGCATGCATAACTCTATCATGCCAAAAATCTGAAAAAGTGTTCGTCTTTCAACCTCAATCAATACAGAGACAATTCCTTGAAAACAGTATACAGGGTGAGTAAAAACACTGGCGGCAGTTTTCTCTAGAAATTCTAATGGAACACCTTATATATTATAATAAATTTCGAAACATCAGCAAATGCTGTTTCAGTTTCGTGAAGTATTCCCTATACCTTAAACCAGCATTTACTGAGATATTGGGTATTTTTTAAGAAAAAGGTACGTTTATACACAGGAACGAATTAGTGTATTATTTTTGAAACACCTGTATACTGTTTCCTATCTAGACTCCACTCGGTTTGATTATTAATCGTCTGTTGGGGCATACGAAGAAGTATATTAAGATTTACGGTCACTACTTCTCAAAACCAGGTACTTATTCTGACCTCGTTTTACTTTTTCAGAATACTTGAAAATGTCGGCTTGTTTCAACTCTGACATATTCATAAAAGAATGTATTGTTACCAATATACAAAAGCATTGAGAAAAATTTTCCTCAAATGGAAATAATAACTAGAAAAGAAAATTTTATTAGAATAATTTAACAATTATAAATGAAAGTCTATTCGATTTAGTGGTATTAAAAGAAAACTTAAAGCTGAAATAAGAACGTATAAAATCACGGAAAAAAGTTATAACAATGATATAGCAACTACACAAAAACAGTGAAAGCTAGTTGATTAGGTGTTCTAAATGACCACTATTTTCCTTAGCACATAAGTTTAGGCGAGTTTCAAAAGAATAGTTAGCGTCTCGTAATACACTTAAATTAATATTATCAAATACACCACGGATTCTTGCCTTCATATCTTCTTCTGTCGACGGCTGTGTCTGATAAACTAAATCTTTTACATAATCCCATAAAAATAAGTCCATTTTTGTTACATCAGATGATCTAGGAGACAATGCATTCGCCCCTCCTTTCCCAATTCAGCGTTCTGGAAAATGTTGGTTAAAAAAGCATGAATGTTAGCTATATGA
Source organism: Tillus elongatus (assembly GCA_964006375.1). Classification (NCBI taxonomy): domain Eukaryota; kingdom Metazoa; phylum Arthropoda; class Insecta; order Coleoptera; family Cleridae; genus Tillus; species Tillus elongatus. The sequence goes on from OZ023265.1 coordinate 110,189,500, forward strand.
TGAACTGGGGCACCGTCGTGCATAAACCACATATGATCACGTATGCTAACAAGCAGGTGGTCTAATAATGGTCCAAGGTATTCTCTTGGAAACTAAAGATACCGCTGTGCAGTAAGCCGTTCTTCGGAGTAATGCGGACCGATGACAAAATTTCCAATAATTACACCCCAGACGTGAAGATACCACCTATTTTGACTAGTCGTGTGAATAAAGTGAAGGTTTTCAGTAAAATAGTCGTGACAGTTGTGACTGTTAACATGTCCGTTCTTATGAAATCTTGCTTCATCAGTGACCAACACAAAGTTGAAGAATATTGTATCTCTTTAGATTTGTTGCTGTGTCCAATGAAAAAATGATAGTCGCCTTTGATGATCATCATTGTATACTTGTTGGGGGAGTTGAATATGGTATGGACGAAATTTGTTTTTACGTAAAATTCTTAAAATAGAGGTGTTACTGATATCAATTACACTTGCTATTTTTCTTAAGCTGATATGATGATTTTCTATCGCTTTTAAATTTACTATCAACTCTTTCTGTTCGTTCAGAGCAGGCTTGGTTCTCTCAGTCTTCTTGTATCCTGTAATCCCCGTTTCGTCAAAACGTCGCATCAGTCTTTCAAAATCGCTTCTGTGTGGTTGTCTTCTATTGGAATATTTCTCATGATAGATTCTTGGCGCGTATAAACAGTTTTTGTTACTTGCTCCTAACACATAAATCATATCAAATATTTCTTGTCAAGAAAAATTCATTTTAATGTGTTGTTATAATTCAAATACGAGAAAATAGCTACTCGATATCGTTGTGTATTTTGCATAGTTACGATCTAATACACTAATTCGTTCCTGTGTATAAACGTACTTTTTTCTTAAAAAACACCCAATATCTCAGTAAATACTAGCTTTAGATATAGGGAATACTTCATGAAACTGAAAGAACATTTGTTGGTGTATCGAAATTGATTACAATATACAGGATGTTTCATTTGAATTCCTGGAGAAAACTTACCGCCAGTGTTTTTACTCACCCTGTTAACTGTTTTCAAGGAATGACCTCTGTATTGATTGAAGTTTAAAAACGAACACCTTTTCTGTTTTTGGCATGATATAATGCTGCATGCTGACATATTAATGAAGATAGAGACCGTCAAATGTTTCTCTGATGTTTTAGAAAACTGGCCATAACTTTTGAATAACTCCGTATAGACCCCAACAACTATACACTTGATGAATCGGAAAAACAAGGGAAATTCAAAAGTGAAACAATATACAAGGTGTACCATTTAAAAAAAGTGAAGTTGGAGTTGTATATAACTTATGCAACACCATGTATATGCAAAATAATTTTAGTTTGTAGCTAACGTTAGTACCTCCGACTTTTGTTAATTTTTTTTATGGTTGAATAATAAAGGAGATATTGAACTTGAACGCACTGTTGGACCACCTGTATATATATATATATATATATATATATATATATATATATATATATATATATATATATATATATATATATATATATATATATATATATATATATATATATATATATATATATATATTTCATTGTATATCCAGGGCTTCATCTTAAATAACTTTTTATCCTAAATAATGACCCATTTTAAGTTGCTCTTAAGCCTAAGCACTAAAGGTACTACGCTTGCAATGGGTCAATGGCTTTAGTTCTTCAGTCAACACAATCTTATACGTGTGTTTTCACAAAATACAAAAGTTGTCGTTCTTCTAAGCTGTAAATATTAAGCACGAAAAATAATATGGTCCATAATAGCTGGAGGAGAAGGAGTTTGTTTTCTTTCCCCAATATTTTGCAGGTGGATTGGTCCCCCCTCGCTAACTAGTCGGATTTGTTAATTAGCATTTGAAGAAAATGTTGAAGATGTGGACTGTATTTTTAACTCTATATGCACTGGATTCCAGGAAATTTCAATGATACACTTGTTATTTTTATATATGTTGTATTATCACTTTGTATACTTTTTCACTTAATTATTATTTACAATTTTCGGTTTTACACTTGATTTGATGAGTTACTCAGGAGATTTCACAATCTTATTAGCTATCTGTGTACTGCGCGTATGATGGTAGTTGATTACGTATACTTCTTAATTTGGAAGAAAACACTGAATTCTTACGGTCTCACTGTACGAACGGAATTTGAACTGAACTGAACTAACTTAACCACACGAGCGATGTTTAGTAGAAGATTGGGATTTCAGATGTCCCCAGAATATAAGAAGAGGAGATCTGTGGTAGAACTGTAACTGACTTGAGCACACGAGCGGTGTTTAAGTGGAAGATTGAAATCTGAAGAAGCCAAGAAGATGAAATCTATCGTAGAACTAGAACTGTGCTTTGCGAAAAGCCTGATTTTATATAGCTTTAAGGTAACGCTGGTTGACGTAGTTGAGATAATGTCAGTAATGCAGGATGGCCAACCGGTTAAAAGTATTATTCGGTAGTAAAGAAATCCAATGGGTATATTTTAAGAACACGCCAAATACAGATAAAGCTATTAAGCTTACAGGAAAGGACCTAACGTTAAGTATGAAATCTTTGTATGGCATTATTCATGCGTAAACTCAATGCAGATATTTATACAGAGACTACTAGAGCATAAAAATTACCAGCAAATTGAAAAGGATTGTAAAATTCAGAGACAAGTAATTCCAGGTAGGAAATTAAAAGATAGTGCAACCGAATGCAGGTAAATGAAACAGGGGCGTACCAATTCTGTTTCTCCAACAATAGCACAACCTTTCATTTATTAGGCAAGCAAACTCATGTGACTGTGGACTTTATGAGCGGATATATTCGAATATAATTATAATCTATCGATGACTAAAGTCAAAATTTGCATGTTCTTCCACTTACAATACAAGTAAATTTCCGTTACTCTAGGCTCTCGAGCTGTAATATTTCGAAATAACCCGAACAGTGTTTCGAATAACGAATGAATAAGGTTCTAAGTCGCCGACCCTTGGACCTATTGAACGAGAGAGATAGAATTACCATATACTTTAACGCGAAAAACCGACTTTTTCATTCGGATGGTAATCCCAATGATTTTAGATGCATAAGGTCCGTAATAGCATAACCTTATATTCACCAACCAGGCAAATATACGTGTCTTTGAACTTTAATACGGAGTATCATTAGAATACTTTTTTGATAATCCGAATGTACCGAATATATCAATCATCGGACAGTCTGATATTTTTCATTGGGATGTGCCCATCACTAGCAAAAACTATGGTAGACATAAACGTTTTTCTATTCCTGGAATAGTAAAAAAAATGGAATGTTATTCTTCATGGTGCAAAAATATAAACAAGACGTCTAAATTCAAGAAGCATAGAGAAGGCTGCTGCTGAAAGAGACGTTGTTGCAGGTCTGGTAAAGATTTGGATTCTTTTTAGTGCTTAATAGTTACAGCTTAGAAGAACGACAACTTTTGTATTTTGTGAGAACACACGTACAAGATTGTGTTGACTGTAGAACTAAAGCCATTGACCCATTGCAAGCGTAGTAATTTTAGTGCTTGGGCTTAAGAGCAACTTAAAATGGGTCATTATTTAGGACAAATAATTATTTAAGATGAAGCCCTGGATATACAATGATATATATATATATATATATATATATATATATATATATATATATATATATATATATATATATATATATGTGTGTGTGTGTGTGTGTGTGTATGTGTGTGTGTGTGTGTGTGTATGCATACATCAGTGTAGGATGCCATCCGCATTTGTGTAAGAATTATTAGCTGGATCAATCACCTTTAGTGACTTTGTGGTGGGTAATGTGTTTTGTTTTTACTTGAAAACTACTTTAATTCGCTAATGTCAATTATAATTGTAGGTTAAACATGCTACCCGTGACTTTGTTTTACGTTTCACACATACATTTTAGTGCTAAAACCCTTTACCCTTATAGCTGGATTATTATACTCGTTTCACAGTTACATAAATGTATTTGCTACTCACTATCTTATTGAGCAGACGTCACAATTTACACTCTACAGGCTTCCTTGTAACAGAACCTTGATTTTCTCAACAATTAGTTACTTTTAACGGCACTTTTTATACATTTTTCAAGAGGAGGTTTTATAGCATGTTGCTTGCTTCAATGGTCACCAAACAAGAAGGATTTCACTGTTTTGAAACCAATTCCTGTCGATTTTCGCATTTTACCTGTCAACTGCCATGGATACAATGCAATCCAGGTAACTATCAGAACGATATTTTAAACTGTCATTCTTAAATTATTAATATTCAAAATTATGACCTCTTCCTCTTTTATTAAAACGTTACCTCTTCATTTAATGGCTTTTCTTATGCAAATTTTTTACCTGTCAATATATATTTTGCATTAAATAATAAACCGTTTTCTGGCAATTTCTTTTGAATATAAATGTTTTTTAATGTTTATTTTCCTTGTTCAAAATTGGCGTGGGTTTGATGTCTTTGTCGTAATATTCAATAAAACTTTAATTCGTTTAATTTTAAGCACTTTGAGACGTTATTTGCACTCAAATTACTTAGCTTGTGCTTCTAGCTATGTTTTTCCTGCAACTTTTTTCTAATTTGACTTGCATAAATATAAACTGTGAGTTCTCTTTGATTAATATGTATGTATAAAATGAAAACTAAAATTGGTCTCAGATATGAGTTCTAATTCGCGGTCAGTTAAAACATTTTTTAAAAGTCACACCTGTTCGTTAGTTTTCCAACTTTTTATTTGTATTTTCACCAAAATTCGCTATAGGTAAGTTACCTACACTGTTATATAACAGTTTGTCTCTAAAAAACGCTAAAAAGCTAAAAGACGAAAAATCTTATGCAAATCCCTCTCTATGTTGCATTTCGTATTACATAAAATTTGTCGTTGAGTGTACCATGTATATTTGCGGAGGCCTCTTTACATGCAAGAAATAAAGAGTGCTTCATGAATGTTACATACTTGTTAAATAAACAGGTATATACTTGCCTATGTTGTAGTTATTCTGAAAAATATAGTTATCATTAGCATATTAGGTTGAAGAAAAATAACGGATTATGTATACAAACGTGGAGCTGCTTTACATTGTGTATTGTAGTATGCTATACTCCAAACCTGTTACATTTCCCCGATAAACAGTAATTCCATTTCATTATCTGATGTTTGTTCAACGATACAAATTCAATTTTCAGAGATAAAACCGCACAACAACAATACAATGCATTCAATTGATTTGTTGCGTTAATCGCTATCCTCGCGTTCCGTACTTGTTATTTTGAAAGATGAGAGCGTGTATAAATCTCGAGCCGGCTTCGCTGGAGCCACATAATCTATAAGTTAGTCTGGCTGGCAAGCAATCTCCTAGTAGAGTCCTGGATCCTTGCTACCCCTGAATGTTTATATAACAACTCTTCCTTATGTCTGGTGACAGTTACAATGCAGTGGAGAGAAAAGGAGACATTCGAACACGCGCACAGGGCATCGTATTATACTAACGGTCCAAATCTAGTCCCCAGATCAAAGTTGTGCCTCTGAATTACTTTTCTGTGAGTGAGCTTGCCTGATTCTGCGAATGCAAGTTTATATTGACGGAACAAATAAAAAGGGAAGGCCGCTACTTTCAGGATACAGGGTACCCGTGTTGTAACTTCAGTTCTCATTCGGCTCAAATAAAATAAATATTTTAATAAGAAATGTCTTAAACTGTCAGCAAAATACAAATAGTCACAATTTTAGAAAACCAATTTTTTAACAGTATAATTCAAAATAAAAAAAGAATTACAAGAGATGCCGAGTATGCTAGATACTATATTAAAGAACATTCCATGTTAATTTCAGACGTGGAGACTATTTCATTGACCTCGTGATTTAGTTCTTACTAAAGCTAATTAAGGAAATTAAACAGCAGCTATAAATAGGGACGTATAGAATGTGAAAATTTATAATAGTCTTATTACTACAAAAAAATTAAGAGCAATTATAACAGACCAACAAAATCCTTTTAGACAAAACTATAGAATGAACTTAAAAACATTTCTGTTTTGTCGACAAACAAACAAATTTTATATAAGAGTCCTGAATCACCAATATATATATATATATATATATATATATATATATATATATATATATATATATATATATATATATGTGACTATATAAAAATTTACATAGCAGCATTCCAGTAAGACCAGTAGTTAGCTATGTTAATACACCTGATCATAAGATAGCAATAAGACTGGTTTCATTTATTAGAGAATACAATTACATTCCAAAATATTCATTTAAAAATTCTTATGAACCAGCACAAAATTTAACCAACTGAATTGCTCCTCCAGCAGTATAGCAGGTATTTTAAAATACCTTTCAGAGAATGCTTACCTCTATTAGCAAACATTTCACTAAACATAAACGTCAATTTCATTAAAGGACAAGAAAAAAATATTGTTTTTCAAAACTATTTTAATTTAACGATAAAATGTACATGGGCATAAAGACATTCCTATGGGTACTTATTTGTCTCCTTTATTATGTTTTTTGAGATATTTACCGTAAACTTATAAAGCAAAATATTAACATTAGAACTTTCGCATAATATTGTCTTTTGGTACAGATATGTAGATAATTTTTTAGCAGATTTTCAAGGTAGCCCTGCAGAGTTAAGTTTCACAAAAGAGTCCAACAAATTTTTGAAATTTATTAGCAACCTTCAAGCAAATATCAAATTTAGTTTAGAAGAAGAATCTAGTAATTTTTTAGATTTAACTATTGAAAGTTTATTTTAGTTCAAATGACTCTTAATACACAGTAAACGTACTTAGATGGACACAACTATACCATGTGATTACTCTCGCTTTTTTTCCACAAAAGTCGCGACATATAATGCATTGTCAATACAATACAAAAAATAAATTTTAATAATCAAGCAAATAGCATTTTATAATGGCTACTCTGTAAGTTCATAGACGAAATGATAGAGAAAAAAATTACAAATTAGCGCTTGATTTATTATATTATCCGAATATTAGACACGCAAAGGATCACAAAAGTTTCGATGACTTATTTTGAAATCATTTTAGAAAACATTTCAACAATTTCAAATGCCTATACAATTGTACAAATTCAAAGGTAGCTTTTAACTCTTACAAGGCAACACGTGATTTGCTATTTAACATAAAAGAAAAATCATGTTTCTTAACAAACACAGGAATTTTATTAATTTGCGTGTACACTCTGATACGCATTCTACATCGGGCAAACCTTTAGAAATTTTGATAGCACATACAAATAGCACATATGTGTACTTAGAATTTGGGGGAGAAAGAGCTTGTTTTCTATCCCCAATGGTTTGCAGGTAAATTGATCCCACCCTCGCTAATTAATCGGATTCGTTTATTAGCGTTTGAAGAATATGTTGAAATGTGGACTGTATGTGGACTGTATATTTAAACTTTAGGTGCACTGGGTTCTAGGAGATTCCAAATGAGACACTTGTTATATTTAGATATATGTTGTATTGACACTATTTACAGTGTACACATTAACTATTGTTTACAATCTGCGGCTTTGCACTTGGTTGATGAATTACTCAGGAGATTCACAAGTTGGTTAACTACTTGCGTATTGCATTTACTTAAATGCGCGTATAGTGAAAGTTTAACACCTATAATTTCCTAATTTAGGAGAAACACACTGTACTTGGCAGGTACAAGATACACGTGCGGTATTTGAGATAATTTTTGTTTAAACACACGAGCGCTGTTTAACTTGAAAGATTATGAGCTCAAAGCGAGGTCCCAAGGAACTAAGAAAATGAGATCGACGAGCAAACTGGTCGAACTGACGAACTGAATTAAACACGCGTGCGGTGTTTAACTTTAAAAATTGAGAGCTCAAGGCGAGCTCCCAAGGAACTACGAAGATGAGATCTCTTTTAGAACTAACTAATGATTGTCTGCTTTTATGGAATTTGCATATGGCGCTTGTTGACGTAATGTCAGTAGTACAGCATTGCCAACCGGTTAAAATGTTAAGAACTATTTATTAACGTAGCAAGGAAATCCAATAAGTTCATTCTGGAAGGTATTAAGAAATATGTTAAAGACAACTAAAGCTATTTAACTCAAAAAAAAGAACAGTAAATATTTAATTCTTGTATGGCGATAACCACGATAATTACAAATATGCTGTGCAGAACTTTTGTTATCGATATAGAAGCGGTTAGGAATAAATGGTTCCGAAAATTTACCAAGATTTGAGGAATGAAAAGAAACCGCCAATTTAAAAGGGTTCGAAAAACCAGAAGTGCAATGGCGAGTAGAAGAAAGCAGGGGCGTACCAGTTGTGTTTCTCCAAGAGAAATAACCACACTGGCAAATCTAAATTTGCAAAACATATTACTGATACTAAACATAGACCCACAGCAAATAATGACAAAAAGCCACTTCATTTTTGTTATGACAAAGCGCAAACATAATTTCTTTAAAGCTTTAGAGGTAAAAATTCAGATACATTACAACAGCTACCTAGTTTTAAATAACGAATTCTCCTTTCTTGGAAATTCTTATTTCTGACTTAATACTTAAAAGAAAAACTGTATTAAAGAAGTTGTAATAGGATATTAAGAATACATGGATGTTTGTCGATATTTTTGTTGAACAGAATCTGATTTGTTGCTGGTATTATTTAGTTATTTTATTGTTGTTAAAGTTATTATTGTTTTTATTTGACTCTATTTTCATGCTAAATATACACGCATATTACGTAGACATTGCGAAGACGTCATCTGTCTTTTTTTTAATTTTTTTAAAGAATTTTTTATTATCAAAGCATCATAACGTAGTAATAGATTTTTATTTGTAGTTTTTATGAATACGTATAAATCAATTCAATCTTGTTGTTTCTCATGATGCTGTCGAGCAGCGAAACTGGTTGCAGAGAAAAGGAAAAGTTGTTATCTCATGCTAAAATCGTTAAATGGGGTAGAACTAACTCGCAGCCAAAAATCGCATCGACATCTTGATTTTCACGAAATAGGCAACAAATTTGGTGAGTTAAACAAAACCTATTAAACACCACAAATATAATTCAGTTTCTTTAGTGCAAAAAGAGTCAGGAATTACCAAAATTTTACTTTTTCTTCAAAAACTTCAGACGATTTGACATGTCGAAATTGGTGATTTTTAAACAAAGATGTTGGGGCGAATTGGGGGTACGTAGAACAAATATTGCCATAAGTGTATTGTGCAGGGTATTTGAGCGATGTTACAATAGCTGCTATTCTTCATGTGGCGAAAATATTTTCAGAAAGTTTATTTGAAATTTACCGTTTTTTCTTGTCAAAAGTTGAAATTATAGAGTTTATGATTTAGAAGTGTTATATTTTATATTAAACAAACTAAATTTGGAACAACCCCTTTCCTAAGTAGATTTGTCGATAAACTGACTAGTCGTATAAAATTAGTAATAGAACTTCAGACGCATCAAGTGCGTTATGGTAGAGCATTTTCATAAATATTCTATTTTCACCTTTCAACAAGTTAGTTTTCTATAAACTCAAAAACTTTGGTGTTAAAAGTTACAAAGGTAACATGTGTCCCAAATTTCATCAAACCAACTTAGTTTAATTTAGAGGTAAATTTATTTTTTTTCTTTGTGATTTTAGAGATAAACACCATGACGGACCTGCTGTCTATCTTTCCATAAAACCACACCGTCCCTGTTTTTTAGCTACTGTCCTTTGTTATTACTGACACATCGTCTTAACGTTTCAAAAAGTTGTTTTCGCTTAAACGTCGCAAAAAATGTCAAAACATTTAGAAAGCATGATTTGGGAAATGGATTTTTTTGTGTCTGTCTATCTTTTGGCTTGTCGGTCTGTGTGTGTGTCTGTCTTTCGGTCTTTATGTCTGTCTATTTGTAGCCACGGTAATTTTAGAAGGAATTAAGACATCGTCTTCAAATTTGGTACACAGTTAGCACCCGACAAACGAACAGTTTGTATCGTTTTTGGGTAAAATTGCTTTAAGGGATAGGGGGTGAGTGGGGAATGATTTGGTGAGAATTGACATGTTTTTAGTTAAAACTCGAATGATATAACGTTTTATGGTTTGTTTATAAGAAAACTCTCAAATTCATCAAACCTCTGGTATTCTGTGCTTGAATTAAATTAATGGTTGAATGTGTGGAGGTGGGATATCGGTGATAGAAATGTGACATTTTTTTTTCTAAATCGGAGTAAAAAATCTCAAAATATATAGAAAACTTGATTCTGGAACGAATTTTTTTTATCTGTCGGTCTGTCGATCAGTCGGTCTGTCGGCTTGTATGCCTGTCTGTTAGTAGGCGCAATAACTTTAGAACGAATTGAGATATCATCTTCAAATTTGGTATCCAGTTAGTACCCGACAAAGGAACGCTTCAAATTATTTTTGGGTAGAATTGCTTTCTAGGGTAGAGGATAAATGAGGGGCGACTTGGTGAAAATAGACATTTTTTCGTTAAAACTGGAGCAAAATAACGTTTCAGCAGTTGATGGGTACAGGAATACGAATATTTTCTGGTCAAGTTATGGACCCTAAATCTTTTGATGAGAATGTATTTCTCAATCGAGTAGATTATCACAGCTTTGTGGAAGTTATGATTCAATTTGCAGCACTATTTTTTTGTACATTTAATAAAAACGTTTGGTTGCCTGCCACCAAAACACAGTAGAGTCCTACTCGCATTAAAATGCATTTTAATACATTAATACGTTGTTTGAAGAAGTATCAGTCACTTCATCGCAGACTTATTTGAAGAATAGCGTAGGACTTTACAATCTTGAAACTGGAATGTCAGCTATCAGGCAGCTCACACTTTGTTTTAAAAAATATCAGTCACTTCAGCGCAGATTTATTCAAAGAATGTCGTGGTACTTTTTAGATTAACTATTTGAGTCTTGAAACTAGCATGTCAACTATATCAGTCAACTACAACGCCGCGTTTATAAATCATATCTCAGACATTTCAATATTCCTTATGCAAAATTCCACAAGCTCTCCGTTAAAGGAAATCTTTTAACATTCATTTTCGTACAGAAGTGTTCTGTATGCTTAAAACTGAATATTTAGTTAAGGTGCTTGCTTAAGGAAGGTGTCCATTGACATAGGTTTCACTGTATCATGAAGTATCCTTATAGCTAGCTTATTCCTAATTAGACACAGCTGCGAGTTTTTCCAATCCATGAGTTTTCTCACAGAGGTTTCTAAAATATACAATTTTAGAGTGTGAATTTTTTTAAAGGTCTCTTTTGAAATTAAGTTACATAGGCGGCACAACATTAACTTAAAATTTGGCTTAAAGGTTACTTATAATTAGATCGTTTGCAAATAAAGTTTCGTCCAACAAAAATAATCATTAAATTTTTATTTCATGTTAAGTTTTTTTACTGAATAAACAATTACATATAAACACATAAAAACCTGTGGCTAGTGAGTCCCATCTCGGAGGCCAGTAGTCAAGATACGGGGACACACACACACAAAAACACACACTCAAGCACAGACACACACAGCCACACACACACACGCATCTGCTTTGAAGTAAAGGCTTTAAACATGCATTATCTCACAAAAGTGTTTTGTGAGTTCACAGCTGTTTAATTAGCTCAGGCTCCTATTTAAGAGGGGTGTCCATTAACAAAGGTTACACTGTATCATTACTTTTGTACTGCGCTTGTAACAAATTAGACGTGAGTTTTTTCAGTCAATTAGTTTTGTTCAGAGTAGTTTTTTGAAATATAATATTTTAAAGTGTACATTATTAAACAATCTCTGTTGAAAGGAAGCTTTTAAAACTGCATCTTTTCACAGAAGTGTTTTGTGAGTTGAAAGCTGTTTATTTAGCCAAGGTAACTGCGTAAGAAAGGTGTCCATTATCAGCAGGTTCACTATATCATTAATCACCCCTATATTTAGCCTGTACCAATTTGGGCAGAGTTGTCAGTCTTTTTCATTCTAACACTTTTTCCCCGGTATGTTTCTGAAATATAATATCTTAAATCCCCGGACAAATTAATAGCTCTTTTAACCTTAGCAGCTAATTCCCTATAATTATCACATTCTCCTCTACTAATACAGTCGTTGTAGTGCGAACGTTGGTGAGATTGTTTTCTACTATGTATGTGCGTAGTGTAGTTTTTGTCGGGTATGGGTCAGCTCTGGGATAACACAGGACGAAAGAGAGGAGCGTGTATCGATCCCGAGCGCGTATCCCGGCAACTCGCATTCGCCTTGCACCTTGAAGGAGTTTAAAGTACACGAGCACTCAGATATACCGTTTACATGCTCTGCACTCTACAACAAGATCCACAGGTTATAACTATGTCTTAGTATGTCTACTGGGCATGTTGGGGAGACACTCTTATTTGAAGAAGTAAGCTTTCGAAATGTTTCACCTAAACAAAAGCTCTTGACACAGCAGGTGCATTATGGTAGCCAGACTTAATATAAATTTCTTTAAATGTTAGGAGCTTAGTTTTTCCTTATCTTAGAAACATCAAATATTGTGTGTTAGCCTTTTCAACAAGACTATGTACGAAATTTGAGTAAAATAACTTTATTATTAGCAAATTTTCATGAAAAGTTTCACTTACAAAGAGGTAACGACGTAATTTTGACAAATGTCTCCACATGAAAGCGAATTAAGTCCTCCAGCATACATTTTTTGTGTCCGCTAAGATTACTGTAAAAAATAATTTAATAATAATAATAATAATAATAATAATAATAATATATATATATATATATATATATATATATATATATAGGGTGGTGCATCCAAGATGGGTGAACGATTATGAAAAAACGGTGCAAGTATTTCTCAAAACCTGAATCCGTTGTAAAAAAGCTGTGTTGTCATAAAACGTATTATGTCTTTGCACACAGCAATAGCTTATACTTGGTTTGGAGTTGCGATTATACAGGTAGCTCGAGTTTTGCAAATTTGCGTCGGGCTCATCTTTGTCCAAAGGGAACACCTCATATATTATATTTTCATGTTAAAGGCAACATAACTAACTTTCAAAAATATCATACATGATCCCTCTCTAACCAATATTTTTTTCGTAAATTAGGCGTCAAAACAAATTCTCTGCATTCTTATATACGATTAAAATTTAATATTCGGAGGCCATGGCATCAACTTGTCAAAGCTACAAATCCGTAGTCGTAATTATTTGTTGACAACTGGTTTATACGACTAATAATCATTTGATAAAAATGATTTTGACTATTCAAAAAATGATTAATATGATTTTATATTGGACGCATGCCAAAAAAATGCATTATTGGCAAGTGGAGTATATGCGGCGCGATATCCGGGGCTTAAAAGAGAAACTAAGATCTGGTATGTATTGTTTTTGACCCATTTTTTTATCACGGTTTCAGGTTTTCATAAATAGTGGCCGAAATATGGGTATTTTTTTCAACTTTAATCGCTTGCTATTCCATTACTATAAAGTTTAGACCTAATAATTATTATGATTGTGCTTATTCACCAAACCCTTTCTTTTTCAAAGTTGCTTCATCAGCAAATAGCACATTATTTTAAAGGCCTGGATCATCCAAAATCACATTTAACAATAATATTTGAAAATTCTTCCCTTTGATTATAATCTCAATCGTAAAGTTTTCTTGGTCAAATTCTATTAGGTACAGATGATATTTATGTTGCTTTAGAATCTCTTAAATACTAGTGCGTCCGATACCAGTCGTGCTTTCAATTTCCCTGGTACTTATTTGACGATTTTCTTACCCTACTGCTAACGCTGCCAATTGATTACCTTTATTTATCACTGGTTTACTAATTACTTTGCGTTGCATAGATGCAACGTTTCCTGTTTTTTCAAATCTTTCCAATGAACTTGTAAAAGTCTCCGATCTCGGATTTCTTTTAAGCCCCATAATACGCGCCGCATATACCACCGCATTACTGCATTTTTACGCATTTTCAAACAATAACGTTATTTTGGTGAAATATGGTGCATTGTTTCTACTATATAGGTTGTAATGATAACCAAATTTTATGCCTGCTTTTTTTAAAGACATATTAGCTTAAAAATATTTTTCTGAAAATTCGCTACCATAATGCGTCCAGACTTATATTTGATTTGATTAGATTACTAGATAACTAGGCTTTCTGATCAAGTAAATCTTCTTAGTCACTTAGGTTACGTGTGCCCCCATATAAAAATATGTCCATATTTACTACACATGTACGTAAATAAACAACATTTTTTTAGCGTTTTGCATTTTTTTATCGAAATATGATGCATGTTTGTAATATAAAAAAAAATCGAGACGCAGTAAGTACGCCTTGAAAGCGATTTTTCATTAAGTGCTTCAAGTTTCAATAACTCAATTTGCTATTAACCTAAGGTTCGTTGGCTACGCAAACAGTTTTCTCGTACACACTTTAAGCTTATTTTCGGAAAATTTTGGAAAATTTTCAAGCAATGAGTTATTTTGATAATATGTGGCACATTGTTTCTACTATATAGAATTTAACGGTAACCAAATTTATGCCTGCTTGCATTAAAAAGACATATTTGCCATTAAAAACATTTTTATGAAAATTCACTTCCATAGCGCACTTGCTACTTCCAAACTTTTTTTTTGTATTGTGAACTAAAACAAAATGAATGGATATACGTTTTTCACGTAGAATAATTTTTGCTGTTTGAGTCCCTAGTAGCAAAAAAAAAAACTAAAACAACTTAAATCTCATGCTTTCGAGTATAGGTCCGATCGATACCCGATAAAAGAGAAAATACAAAGACCAAAAAGCCAGCACATGTAAGCTCCCTTGCACGGTGCCTCCAACAAGCGTTACACGTGCTATCAATTCAGAGCACCGCTCTGTGATATATGAAGTTAAAGGCAGGTGTCACAACTGGCAAAAGGAAGCCCCGATCACAAGGGATTCCCGCATTTGCCAGTCTGCATACATATTCTAACAATTTGAAAGATTGAATGTTCAATTCAATAGCGCTGAATGGTGATTTGCTATCACCGAAATGGAGGCTATCACCGAAATGAAGAGAACCTCTTTTAGACTTTGTATTTACTACAAAAGTGGCGAAGCAGGGGGAAATGTGGAGCTAGTAAATTGAATGTATGTGCAATTTATGGCTCGATGTACTCATGGAAACTGATCATAACAAAATGTACAATTTAGCGTTAGTTAGCTCTATATTATATTTTAAGGAAACGAAGCAGTTCACTTAGCAAATCGCTGAGAAAAAATGTAGCTATTTTAAAATTTTCTTTTAAAAAAAAATAAAAACATTGTCAATGCCTAATAAATAAACTACGCACGTGAATAGTACAGTAATATACTAAATAAGGATTGAAATCTGTGACAAGCACTGATAAGTGCACTTTTAAAAACCCAATTCATCACCACATACTTTTAGGACCTGACAGTCGTTTCACTAGCAAGGTTTAAGTGACTAGAGGTTGAGTAATCAGATCCAGATGTTCTAAAAATATTAAATACAAATGCAAAAACTTCTTCTCTATCTTCACCACAGCTCGTTTTCTTCTCTATAACCTGCTTTTTACGGCATCGCCAGGAAAAAAAATCAAGTTTATTCAAACGCGATCATGGCAACTATAAATTAAAGTTAGTTGCCATAGGGTATTTTCATCAAAACAGTATTATTAAATAGTGTAACCAATAAGCTCCCTAAGACGCATTTCAATATTTGACATAAAAATAAAATGAACTTAAAACAATAATAACAACAATCATGTAATGTAATCAGGTTCTATATAACAAACTATCAGCATACACCAACTTGTTACATTATTAGAACTATTTTAGTGCAGTTAGGCGTATTTTGCTTGGTATATTTAAATAACAAGAAGAGTTTCCAAAAAGGGGGAATCCATCAAATCAGTTTGGTTATTAAAACAAGACAGTGGTTGTCATGTATGCACTTTTTTATCTCCAGCTCCAAAAAGGCAAGTCTGGGATCGTCCTTACAAAAATGCGGTTATTCACTCTGGGCGTATGTTGAATATCGATTATATGTTTTACAAATATAGATTTTTTGGCGTAGTTATTTCTAAGTACAGAAATATATGCTTTGCTTTAGGTGTCAAAACTTTTAGAAGTTTGACCGATCTAGACCGCATTACAATGTCGACCAATTAATTTGTAAATTCCAGCTTTTGTCAAAAAACATGATTTTTTCACGTTAATAATTCAGGAAAGGATTTCGAATTCGTTCATTATTTGGTCTATGTCTATGCAAATTACCACTCTTCAAAATGTGTTTAGATACGGCTCTATAATGGTTATTAATTTTGTTCATTCGACCACCAGTAAGTACATTTGCTAATATCCCGACGCCGCGGCCGTCGTTTATCAAAACTTCCACATACTTTTCTTTCAGGGCTGTCGTTGTCACCACGAAGTTTTACTATCTCCATTTTTTTCAGTAAAGTTGAATCATCAGCCATATTTTTAGTGCACTTGCTATAATAAACTTGACTACTGATGCGATTTAGTCTGACTATTCTCGTTTCTGGTTGTTATCTGTCGTTGTTAACGAACATCTTGAAAGCGACAATTGGTACCAGGTTTCGGTATCCAATGTATACTTCATTTTTGTTTGTCAGATAACAGAATTCTTGATAATCTCGTGTAGCCTTCAGTTCACTCTCTTTTCAACAAACTTTTACCAACAATAAAAATGCTAAGAATAACTATAACTAGCTAAAAGAAAAGGTCAGCACGCTGATATGATCTATCCCGTTTTGTGTTGGGCGCCATCATGTTGAGAGTACCATTGGTTTGACAGCACCATTGTTCATCTCCTCAATCCAGGAATATATCCCGAGGTTTGGCCAGCCCTGAGTGGTTTTTACAATGTCAATCCAAGAATATATCCAGAGGTTTCGCTAGCCCTGAATAGCGACCGGCACTCACATAGACAATTAATCCAGGAGCACCGGAATACATACTATAGTTAAGTATATTGCTAATCTGTAACATCTATTTAAATTCATTCATTTTAATTATAACTGCTTCCATTTATCACAATAAATTATAGTATTTTGGCTTATATAGAATGATTATTTATTAATAAATAAAGTTAACAGAGTCACATATTTTTCAGAATTGCAATAAATCTCATGTTCTGCCCTGATCAACCACATAACTTTATTTTAAATTCAAGTAATTGACCTTGTTATTAACTTTTATGTAAAATGGCATTTATAATGTTATACATTCTTTAAGTGACCCCAAAGAAAAAATCACTTAGCGTCAAATCAATAAAGTGTGCAGGCCAATTAAGAGTACTACCGCGCACAATCCGTTTTTCTGCGAAAAAGTTGCTGCACGCATCTCCCAAAATGGACAGTTTGTAGCAAAAAATATGTCGAAAAAAGATTGTTTTAAATAACGAATATCACAGGATATATAGTGCATTTCCATACTTTTTACTAACCCTATATTCTTCTTAATTATTTTTTTGTAAAAATGCATGAGCGGTTAGAAATATCGAAAAAGTTCTTGAATTATTTTTTTCCAGCATTGTCGCCTTCGTACATGATAAACAATCATTAATTTATTACTATCGCCCAACAAATCTCAATTAACGTAAGTGGACGGTTATTGACGACGCCCAAGAGAGCTCCTTAACCGGTATACATAGATGCCAGAATTGGGTTAATAAGGTATGAAAATCTGATATTACTGTCCTAGAATAGAATACCAATACGGATAATATCAAGATTTATTCAACTGATTTGATAAAATACAGTTGGTCGAAATTGTTTCTGGAATTGAGTTATTAACAGTAAAAAAATAATTACTTGGAGTATTAACTAAAAACGGTAAACATTTTAAAACCCATTTCCTAATATATTAGTACTTTTAATATAGCCTAAGTAACCGCTTTATACAGTTGCCACCTTTTAGTGAATTTTCGTAGAAAAACTAATCAAAAAATGCAAATGAGCGCGAACTAGGACCCCTAGAACCCATATCCGGGGTCAGTTTTAATTTTTATATGTTTATATATATATATATATATATATATATATATATATATATATATATATATATATATATATATATGTATCACATCGATAACTCAAAAAATAAAATAGCTATGATAACCAAATTTTTCAGGTTAAAATATTTTGTGCCAGATCATTTCTATGAAAATTCACTACCATAACGTACTTGCTGCGTCTAGGCTTTTTTGATATGTGTTAATCAATTCAGACTAAAAATTGTCACATTTTATTATTATCATGAAAAATAAAATGCCATCTATTGAAAATACCATAATATACAGAGTGTAACAAAATTGTTTGAATAAACTTCGGAGGGTGATAGAAATCCTGAGATTAAGGGGGGTAAGTTCTATCCAAAAAAATATTCAAAAAACGCTTCGTTACTGTGATACAGGGTGTTTACAGACAAATTAAGGTTTTAATTGATAGATTAAAAATGGCTTATTCACATTTCGCCAAACTTGTGGGCAGGGTTTTAGTAAATATTGGTCATCAATTGAGGTTATCGCTAATAAATTAATACATCCAGTGGCGGAACTCTGGGGTTTCGAAAGATAATCTTTTTACAGCATCGTCACAAGGTGAAGTAATGCTGAGCATTAATTTGAATTAAGGTGTGTTCTAAGGCAACGGTTGCGTTTGGGCCAAATATTTAAGAGACCTCCGTTTATTAAAAACCAACAACTTGTTAGAAAAAATATATTTAAGAAGTTATCAAACCAGTGAGTTGCAAGTTACATGAAAGACCATGGTTTAAAGCTTTATATTTAAAAAGTGGGTTTTTGCCAATTCTCTAAAAAATGTTCACTTTTATGCACAGTTATATAAAGCTTAATTGAACCTGTAAGGATCGGTTAGTTAATCAGGGCTTAATGCAACCAATCACGGATTTAAAATATTTGGTTGTCGTGGAAGAAACCCGAATGATAGTCTGTGATTCGTCATCTGAAACCATGATTAACTTACCGTCCATTAAATATTTAATCGAGCTTTGTGAAACTGGGCATTTGGTGTTTAGTGCCCATAGAACCCAGATTCAAGGTCAATTTCAAATATTTTAGGTATATATATATACACATATATAATAATGTTGCACTACACCGTAATCAGTTTTAAACATACACTTTATTTGTTTGCTGTACTTTTTGTGATTTTTTATTTGTTTACGTGGACTACAGTTTAGAACCTTCCTGGTTTAGCATCAGCACGCTACTCAGTAGTAGTAGTAGTAGCGTGCTGATGATGAACCAGAAAGGTTCGAAACTGTAGTCAACGGAAACAAATAAAAAATCACAAAACGTACAGCATATTATATATATATATATATATATATATATATATATATATATATATATATATATATATATATATATATATATATATATATATATATATATATATATATATATATATATTATGTGTGTGTTATATGCGTGTGTGTGGGTGTGTCTACAACGTTGTTTGCGAAGTTTCTACGCCGCCTAGAGACTCCTGTTTTTTTTATTATATTGGCAAATTATTTCCGGAGGCTAAGTTCGTTGGCCTGTTCTGAGAGCCAAGTTTTTCCATGAAAAATTGTAATTAATTTCTCACAAATGCTACATCTTGGATATTCGTGTATTTATTTTTTTTTCACGTAATTTAGCTTATATATTGCCATCAAGCTACAAATGCAATTCAGTTTTGTTGCATAACTGTAATCCTACTATTTCCTGAATTAAGTTTTTGACGCTTTGAAAAATACCGCGAAGTATATTTCTTGTTGTTAAAAAAAATGCTGTGATATATAAAATGAAATAGAATAAACAAAGACAAAAATATTTCGTTTTGGTGCATCGTTTTTTTTTTCTGAAACATTTATTAAATTATAAAATTAGAATACATTGCTTAGTCTTATATGCTCAATAACAAATTATTTTCTTAGAATAATATTTTGCAGCATTATTTTTTACCAGCTTCAGTCCTTCATTTCTAATGATGCTTTCTTTTTTAGTTTCTTAATAACTAAATGTCACTATTTGAGTGACATCCTATTAAGTGGATAAAAAAATTTAATCCTTTGAAGTAAATTGTTTATTAAAGGTAGCTATTTAAATGTAAGGTAAATATGTTGAAACAGGTCCAGGAGACAAGGTAAGTTGCCTCATGCGTAGTATAATTTATTTTGAATATGTGTTCGTAACACAATTTAGTTACAGGTGTAATACCAAGTTGCGTAAATGTACACAACTTTCTGGAATATACAATTTGCTTTTTTTTTTTCTTATGAAAGGTGATAGACGTCCCACAAAGATGATTTTTAATAAAAAAAATTCATTTCACATACTACAAAAATAACGATGCAAAAAATTATTGAAAATGCGTATTTCATAATTGATTTTAAACACCACTATTTTGCAGACATGATCTGTGACGTCATGTGACAATACAATAGTCGACAATGAACTTGCTTCTCTGTGTTTACATCATTTGTTGCAAGTTGATGATTGAATCTTGGCTTCTGCACGTTATTTTATTTGATGGTATGGAAAATAAAGCTTATAAAAATACTGTATAGTACCACTGTGTGCAAATACGACTACAAAAAATCAAGAGAGGCTTTTTTATTGTTCCAAAAGTGGCTCAAATTAGAAAGCAATAGCGCAAAGTTATAAAGCCGGATGTAAGGAAAAATCCACGACTATCTGAGAGAACCGCCTTCTATTGTTGCAAAAACCATTTTAATGTAACTACCTCCTAATTTTTACAATGAATATTAATGACGTAAAATTCTTATCATACGTTATTAAGTTAGGTTGTAATTTCCATCTGGTTAAGGTGTACACGTTAAGTATAAGCTTTACATTTTACATATTAACAACCGGCAAAAGTTCTCACGGGTCCTATGTTCTAAGAGGAGACACACACCTCACGATTACATATCATTAAACAACAGTCTCATTCCCTGGCAAGACTCCCCCAGATACCTCGGGGTTTTCAACGACAAACGCTTAAAATGGCGTCCCCATATCCGACGAAAATTTTGATGTTCATCTCGAAGTTGTTTTCACTTCTCAACAGCAACTCTAAATTGTTCACGAACAATAAACTGATCATGTGCAAAGTCATAATCTAGCCAGCCTTGCCCTATGTATTTCTCGCATGGGCTAGTGTGGCCGTAACGCACATCAACACTTTTCAAAGCGTCCATGGTACATTTCTGAGAAATCCTACCGGCGCGCCATGGTTTGTCAGAAACGGTCAGATAAACTCTGATCCGACAATGGCCGCAATACTTGAGTTTATAACTCAGCTATCCACTACTCAGTTCACCAAAGCCGCTTCTCATCCAAATGCTCTTTTCCATAGGGTCACCGACTACGAAGAGCAACTTTCACTAAGGCATAAGCGTCCAAAACTAATCCTGACCCGCTAATGCCCCTGTGGCAAACAGAGTGGAAACATTAAAAATCCCAATTTCATGTATAAAGTCACTCCAAGGGAGGTATGGACTAAGGTCCGGTACTCCAGAAAGGGAAGTTTAGTGGGTGCAAGTCCCACACTACCTCAATTTCTCAAACGCTGCGGTGTTTGGTTGAGTGAGTCCATTAAGATTCATCACTCCTGGTTTCAAAAATAAAGTATTCTGACTGTGATTAGTATAGCGCACTGGTGAGCTCTAATGAGAGCAAAACCGGTATGCGTTCCTAATTATGATCAAGATGCATCTTGACTTACATACATTGTCCCTATATTAGGGAATAAAGTGCCAGGGCTGATGATTTACAAAATTTATAGTTGTACATTGTCTCTGTCTTTAACATTATGTGTTTATTTGAACTGCCGTGATAACATACTTGCTGGTTACGCACCGAGATGGCGACTCCGTCGTACATCTCACAATGGTTTTTAAGGCCCTATCCGAATTACCTTGGGTGTATTCTGACTATAATTAGTATACCGCATTGATGAGCTCTAATGAGAACAAAACCGGTATGCGTTCCTAAGTATGGTTAAGATGCATATTGACTTACATACATTGTCCCTATATTAGGAAAAAAAGTACCAGGGCTTACAATTTACAAAATTTTGAGTTGTTAGATTGTCTAGCAGGTTGTGCACCGAGATGGCGACTCCGTCGTACATCTCACAATAGTTTCTAAGGCCTTATCAGAATTACTTTGGGTATATTCTGACTGTAATTAAAATACCGCAATGATGAGCTCTAATGATAGCGTTTCTAATTATGGTCAAACGCATCTAGCCTTACAATTGAGTGTGTTTGCAGATTATTGAAATTCCAGTAATCTTTGATTTCATACAAGTGAAACTATTATTGGTTCATTTCACACATCTCAGTAGATATATGATAATCTCCAAATTCATTCCACGATACAATCATAACTGATAGTAGTGATGATACAATAAAATTCTTCCTCTTGCATGTTACGTTTTCAATTTTAAATCGCATTGCAAAATTATTTTTAATAAATTAGATGCTATTGATTACTTATTCTGAAGCCTAAGACCTGTCTGGGATGATGCTAATTTGATTTGTGTTTGCTATGCCCCGGATGAGAGTCGGTTGACGTGTGGGACCTGTTTGTGGAGAAATTCAGCAGTCTCGGGTAATGTGTTTATCTCACAGAAGGAAATTCTTAGGCTTAAAGCACGGATCCCAATAGGTAATTGTTCTTTGTAAGTTTGTAGACCCTTTTTACTTTCACGCCATTGTACACATATGAAATTTGTATGTACATGGTCATTAAATTAAATGTTTTTCAGAGAACTAAGGATTATCAAAATAACATTGAGACAGGAGTATGTAATGATTTAGATACATCACGTTTAATACTATTAAGAAGTCTACAAATATACACGGTAGTTACTTTCAACTGGCTCACTATTGGTCTCCACCAAAAAATCACAGATCCACAGTAGGCTCAATTACAAAAAATGTGAATAATTTCATAAATTTTGAATAAGTTTTATTATTGCTGAAAACTGCTGAAGATTTGCATAATCTTACTTTTTTTATATCTTTTGATGAATTTTCCTTTAAAAAATCACTAACGAGGAGTTCCAGACTTTTGAATTTTGAAAAAATGTCTACAAATGAGCGCGAAGTAGAGCTCTAGAATCCACATCCAGGGTCAGTTTCAATTTATATACATATACATATACATATATATATATATATATATATATATATATATATATATATATATATATATATATATATATATATATATATATATATATATATATATATATATATATATATCTGTGTGTGTGTGTCACACCAATAACTCAGAAAACGATGGTCCGATTTTTATCAAATTTGGTACGTTCCTTCCTTTGATAAGTGGCTCGGATAAGTTCGTGAGCCAGGATAATCGGCCTAAGTTTTTGCGAAAAACTTGGTGGTTTTTTTTTCGGAAAATGTTTGTCTCGGGAAATAACAAAGTAAGTGCAACCAAATTTGGTACGCTGATCTCTAAGTTAAAAGACAAAAAAAATTAGGCAAGCCTCTGATTAAAAAAGTCAAGACGTCAAAATAGATAATTATGGTAGTAGTATTAATGTGAGTGAAAAATACGACACGAAATCACTAGCTCCTAGATCTGTGTCTCAGTCGTTTTTTTTCTTCATTTCGTTAAAATATGAGCAAAAAATCCATTGTAAATTAAAATTGTTTGGTATAAATAATAAAGGCCTTAGGAAAAAAATATACACATGCGTATACATGTCGCCGGTGGTGCAGTGGTGTAAGCGGTTGCATCAGATAATCGAGTCCTATAATAAGACGAGTTCTAATCCTAGTTAGTGACATCACTTTTTATTAATGCAATAATATAAGAGTGCTCTATTGAGAATTGTTTTCACCATCGACGTATAGGCCACCTTGTGATGGTCAAAATAATTTTATAAGATACATCTTATAATAAGCGTCTACAAGTTTCTTTTTCGTGTTTAGTATAATAACAGATCCACTGAGCTTTACGTACTGTAGGGAAAAGTCTGTTCACTGACTATTGTATGTAAAGTTAACTGAGTTTTGCCACTCAGGAACAAAATTGTACCCTATCTGGTTGATTTTTCTCAAGTCCAAAAAACTTGGACAAACCCCATTACTGTTGATCACATTCGGTTAATGTCTGAGCTACTACTATCTTGTACAATTTCATTCTGTGCGAAATTCTTCGGGCACTTGTGGTAGATAAATTTAACGCTGCAACATGCCGTGTCACTCATCGTGTTGGACAATGAAAAGGTCATTGTCTCACCATGTCTTAATTTTTAGAACTGAATGCAGACTGTCTTCCACCAGTTGATTTTATTTTTTTTCTTAACTGATCCAATATTTTGCCACTCAGGTACGCAACCAGCATAAAATTTCACTTTCACCCGGAACATCACGAACATTAAATTGACAACGAGTTACAATTTTATAGAAGTAAGTTTAATCAATTTAATCACGAAATATGTCTTTCTGTCTATTGGAGTGTCCCATTCTGACAACTGTCAAACAACTGTCAAAACCTCTCCAAAGAGTCTTATTTCGAACGTTGTCATTAATTTTGAGAACTGGAACAATTTAGTTCTTTTATTATCATTTAAAAATGGACAAATTATTAGGCTAATACTGTATAACACCGAAATAAGGCGGCTTGTACTGTACATAAAGGTTCTTTTATTTGTGCTGTGCTATGGAAATAACAAAAAGTATGGCTATGTCGAAGACCACAAAATTACGGAATTTTATAAATTTTTACGATAGATTGAAATACACTGGCACTCTTTACTCAACGTATTCCAATGAATTCAAAAATTGATAACTTTCTCTCAGGGAAAATATTTCAGATAACGTATCAGAAGATTTTGAGGTACAATTCAAAATAGTCAGGATGCAAGATTTTTTAAGCTGAATGATCTTTATCAGATCGCTTAATAAAATAGTATTGAGCAAAGTGGTAAGTATTTTAAATATCTTTAAAATAACTAGGTAGTTAGCACCGGTAATTTCTTATAGTTATAATAGTATGGCAGCAGGGACTGAAATGTCTCATGTTATTAAAAAGAGATGGGCGTACTTTAAGTAATATAATCATCAGATTACGAGAATATTTTTAAATTTTAATTGTCAATTCATTTCTTTCCAGGGCTCATCTCATCTATCCAAGAGCTGTAGAAGCAAGAAAGAAAATAGCTGTTTCAACTTACATTTGAAATGGCATGCTTTTGTGCTCTCCTTAAGCTTACCTGAAACAAACGAAAAACTAATATAAAGTCTGGACGTATGCTGGGGAATCTTCATAGATATTATCTGGCACCAAATAGTTTTTATAACTATTTTTCTTGTAACATAGAAATCTAAATGTCTGTATGTAGTTTGCTTTTTATATCATAAATCTACCTACCAGATATGGTTACCATAGTTTTCTTTTTTGAGCCAAAAATTAGTTTTTTTAAGAAAACTCGAAATTTTTTAGGAAAATCTGGTCTGATTTTCCTGGCTAACGAACTTGTCCTAGCGACTTATAAAAGGATTGTGTATTGATGTAATATAATTAATCGAAAAATTCACAATATTAATAATACTACATACAGACTTTGAGACAACTTATCTGGCTTTACTGTTGGTTTCGTTAAAAGAGGACGTAGTCAGCGCGTAAACCAGCAGGGGCAAGTCGTCCTTCTGAATTCTAGATGTTCTTCAACGTTTCTGTAATCGCTTTCGCTGCTTGACAGCATCCTCAGACATTAAAGAAAACTATTTAATACGCAGTGATGACAACGACAAATACAAATAAGGATATGTTGCTATGTTATGTTGTTTTGGTCATTAAAATTTTTAAAAATAAAAATAAAATAAAACAAAAATAACTGATGACGCCTCAAAATGTCTACGTGATGTATGTCAATAATTAACATAAAGATAGATCCAACCTATAACAGTAATAACTATAATAACAATTACAACAATAAAATAGCTAAACAATAACTTGTGATAAAGCAGACTATACACTTGCATACGCCTCTGCTGGATATTAGACCATCGTGCTTGCCGTGTACTGCTATATAACAATATCATCTGCGTATCATTGGACTGTAAAGACTGCCCCGCTCAATTTTGTCATAAATTTAGAGGTGATAGTACTCCTCACCGACGAATAGCTTTTGTCACTGTTGCTCTGGTTTCATTTTTAGTGGCTGTAATAACACGGCTTTTTATCATTGACCCAATTCATCTTACAATGAAAATTCCACTTTCCTTTCTTGTAGGGTACGTTGGATGGGATAATATGAGGTGTTGTCAAAGGCGCTGGAGGTTATTTCTTTGGTAACAAAAGTTTTTTCTGTGCCTCTCACTACATAGTGTATGCCATCTAATGTGGATATTCCCGCCTGATAGGCGAATTGATGTATTTGGAGTGGTTTTCTTGTTAGGGTTTTGCTTCTAATGTATTGGTCTAATGCTTTCTCCATAGTCTTTAGGAGAAATATTGTGAAGCTAATGGTGCGGTTGCTTCGTCTATAGGGTACTGTCCTGTTTTTGGTATAAACACCACATTTTCCTCTCTCCATACCTGTGGAATATGGCCTGGGTCTAAATTAGCTCCGAATATTCATTGTAGGTGAGGTTTTAATACGTCAAAACCCCGCTGAAGAAAGGCTGGGAATATGCCGTCTCTGTCTGTGACTTATAGAGTCTGAGACTCTTTCTTCTGTTAATGTTGAAGATTTTATTTGCCAGTATGTTTTTAACTCGCACTGGGTTTCTCAACCCTTGATAAGCTGAGCCGCTCTGGTTTGATTTTATGCAGACACTCTGCCGGTTCCAGTTCATTTAATATGTAACATGAAAGTCCAATCAACTTATAACAGTAATAATCACAGCAGGTTATATATAATGAGAACATCGACATACATCAACTTATTACGACGTATTACAGAGATGAAAGTCAACATTTAGAAAGTCAGATAAGAAGTCTCTACATCTGAATTTAGCATATGGTGGTTTCACCAAGTAAGGGAAACAACAACTAATGAATTGAATATGTCTTAGGAGGTTATAGAATGACTTTTACTATGACTGACCTGAGACTAAACGTAGGAGGTTTGAACAGGTAATTTTAAAATCAACGTTGACGTTGTGTATTTAAAAATAGTTTGACCGTCTTGTCTGACTTTTAAAATCAATGAACAAACCCTTCTAGTTGTACCCATAATCTAACAAAATGGTGACAGATGCAAGATCATGTTCATGTTCACTTCGTTGCACGCCAATCGGAAAATTGATATCGTTAGAAGCTTTCAGAGAAACTGCATTACTGTTTCCATCAGAAACACATTCCCTTATCCATGTAAATTATTGTAAACTGCATTCAAACTTCGGTGAAGTTTACTCTATGAAAAATTTCAGCTAACATATTCTGTGTAAAATAGTTCGCGTACTATTAGTCTCAATGAACAGCTTGTTCTAAAGTAACGCCAAAAATGGTTTATGATTATCAACATTTACAAAATGGACAGATGTGCTCTAATTTCAACTTATTTGTTAAAAAAGACAGCTTTTCAAACTACTAATTTATTACAACAAACTATTTTCCAACACCACCATCAACTAAAATATTTCTCTCGATTACTCAGTGTCCATAGAACTATATTTCACTATACGACTATGATCGCTTACTAACACCAACACCAACCCACTACTGACTGACTTACTCTATGTGCGGCTCGCCTATTTATACTGCCCATAGAGATTCTAGACATTTTTCTACATCGTTCCTGTCACTTGTGGTTCGTTCTATAAATTAATTCCAGAGTGTTCGCTGTTACCAACACACTTTTACAAGATGCTTGTGATCGTACAAGTAACAGAGTACATAAACTTAATTCTCACAGCGGCGGGTGTGACAATTTTTATAAATATTTAAGAGAGCCCAGAGTAATTAATTGGTTTTTGCCTTTACCTTTACCCAAGCTAAAACAATTACCTACAATCAAGTTAAAAAATAGTGCTGCAAATTGAGTCATAACGTCCACAAGGCTGTGATAATTTATTTTTCCCAGAAAGACCTTCTCATGGAATGAATTTAAGAACCATTACTTGACCACAAGGAATATATTTGTATTCCTGTACTCATAAAATTTTGAAACGTTATAATGCTCAAGTTTAATTGAAAAAATGTCAATTTTTACTAAATAACCCCTTATTTATGCCCTACCCCCTGAAGCGATCTTACCCAAAAACAATTCGGAGCGTTCCTTTGTCGGGTGCTAACTGGATACCACATTTGATAATGATACCTCAATTCGCTCGAAAGTTATTGCGCCTATTAACAGACAGACGTACATGCTGTCAGGCCGACAGACCGACCGACAAAAAAATATTCGTTCCAGAATCAAGTTTTATATATGGTTTGATACTTTTTACGCTGTTTTAGCGAACAAAATCAAAATTTTTGTCAACAATTTTCCACCCCCACGCATTCAACGCCCAATTTAATTTCAGCACAGAAGACCAGATGTTTGATGAAATAAAAAGTTATCTAATAAAGGACCTCCTCTAAAACGTTATATTACTCTAGTTTTAACGAAAAAATGTCAATTTTCATCAGATCACCCCACATTTATCCCCTACTGCCTAAAGCAATTTTACCCTAAAACAATCCGAACCGAATACAAACTGTTCTTTTGTCGAAAGCTAACTGTATACCACATTTGAAGACGATATCTCAATTCGTTCTAAAGTTATCGTAGCTACAAACAGACAGACATACAGACCGACAGATCCAACGACCGACAGACAAAAAAATGTTCGTTCCAGCATCAAGTTTTCTATATCTTTTGAGACTTTCAATTTTTTCTACGCAGGTTATAAAGGGAAGAGAAGCGTTTGAAATGTGACGGAACACGGTACACTGATAGACACGATTAAGACTCTGCTAGAAGAGGTGAAACAGTAATATTCTTGCTGAAAGAAACCAAGACGAGGAAGGAAAAATTTATTGGACATATTCTGAGACATGGCAAAATTCTGCAAACAATAATTGAATGAAACAATTCGAACAACTAGAAAACTCTTGCAAAACCTGGCAAATTCCGGAAGCTACAATGAAATGAAGATAATTGCTGGATATAGAGAAAGATGGTTGCAACGATAGGACTACGTTGTTTTCATATTGTTATCATGATAGTACGTGCAGGATATTATTACACTGACTGTCAGATCTTGAGAAGCAGTCAGCCGTAAATATAAATTACGTCACTTGCTATTGTGTTCACAACAAAAAAATTTAATCTTTAGAAGCCTACCACTTTATTATTTACGGGGCCGAATTCATATAGTCTGGCCCTGATCTAGAAAATAGGAGGTTAGGAACAATAAATTATGTTCATCTTTAACATAGTTAGCCTTAATTCTTACACAATTTTTTCAACGATGCATTAACAATTTTACAGTTTTCAAATAAAATGTTTCTGCTGCCGCCCCAAGCCACTCATTTACACACACTTTCACTTTATTATTTGTCAAAGATCTAAACTGCACCCCAATAGCTGTCATGCATCTTGGATGTCAAAGGCTGCCTTACAAGCTCTCCCTGGAGAGGAAGCTGAAAATTATGGAACAGCTTTGACGATGAATATATTTGGGGAGACATTTTTTAAGATAGTGTCCCACACTTTTTCTATGGACGAGCTCCTCACAGCTGTTGACCAAATTAAGCCAAGAAAAGTTCCCAGCACCAGATCCTATACCGCCGGAAGTAGATACAACAGCAGTGAAGACTATCCCGCAGATCTTCTTCAATGCACTAATTAATCTACTGAAAGGACAAAGGTTCCCTGAAGAATGGAAGGTGGCTATAGTGTTCTTACTGTGGAAGGGTGCTGCGACTGATTCCCCATCGGGCTTTAGGCCTCTCTGTATGATCAGTATAGTAGTTATTCGAAAGGCTAATCAAGGACAGGCTTGAGACAGAATTGAACAGAAAGAAGGACTGTCATGCCGTCAGTTTCAATTTAGAAAAGGCCGCTCTACAATACAAGCTATCACTAAAGTGGTAGATACCGCAAAACATACCAAAAACAAACATACCAAAAACATACCAAATTCGCAGTGGTAACGATGGACGTAAAGAATGCCTTTAATTCGGCTACCTGGAGCAAAATAGTAGAAGAGCTATACAACAAAGGTATCTCGCAATACTTGATAGACCTTGTGGAGAATTACTTTTCTTGACAACTCATTAGACTGTCGAAGTGTAAGGTAATAGAAGTTAGGGGATCGGTGTTAGGCACTCTCCTATGGAACAGCTGATATGATCAAGTGTTAAGATTACCTTTAACTGAAGGGGCATATGCCGATAATCTGGCAATTATGGTGGAGGCATTCGATCAATGTGAACTGGAATTAAGATTTAATGAATCATTAGCAAGGATAAGAAATAGATGGACATAAATGATTCAGTACTGCCCCCACACAAAACTGAGGCAGTTATTTTGAAAGGACCCCACAGATGTAACCAAGTTAAGTTCGAGATTTTAGCAGCTGAAGTACAACCAGCTAATAAAATTAGAAAGTTAGGTATATACATAGATGAATTGAAATTTAGCGAACACATAAAGTGCTCGGTTAATAAAGCCCAAAATAAGATGGCTTTGATGATGAGGATACTACCGAACATGGCAGGGCCTGGTAGCCCTAAAAGGGTACTCCCTTGTGAAGTGGTCTAGTCCATCGACAGAAAGAGATACCAGGATATGCTTTTGGGTACACAAAGGAAGACCCTGTTAAGACTTGCCAGTGGGTACAGAACTGTGTCCACTGCAGCAATGCAGGTGATCACGAGAGTACCACGAATTATGCTCCTTGTCGAGGAAAGACGGCTACTATATTGTACTGACGATCCCAACGCAGCAGCAGTAAATAATATACAAAGATAAATAACTCTTAATTATTGACAAGAGATATGGGGAGGGCATGTAGGTACTGCAGAAGGGACTAAATCACTTATCCAGGACATTATTTCCTATGTGAGATGTGGTCATCGAAAGCTAGACTTTTTAGTTCCTGTCGGGCCACGGCAGCTTCTGACAGTATACAAAGAGAATTGGAATAACAGAAGTCGATTCATGCTCGTTTTGTGGTGCCACTGATACGATGGAGCACACAGTCTTACTGTTCGATAGATGAATCCAGTGGAGACATGAGTTGAAAACGGAACTGGATTCGAAAATTAATAGAGTAAACCTTTTCCAGATAATGATAGGTGGTGAGGGCGGATGGAGTAGTGTCTGCTATTTTGTCAGCAAAGTACTGCAGAAGAAGAGAGCTGAGGAATGTCAAAGACTGCAGCAAGTCGGGAGCCAAGCCAAGCTAAATCCGAGCGGATGAACAAAAGAACAGGGAGAGCAACTGCCGAACTCCCAACCCTCAAATAATGAGGGAATGGATATGTAGGAAAACAAAAAAAGATCAGAGGAGAAGACAGCTATTTAACATGATGTTATGTGAGAGATGACAGTTTCGTGGTAATACGGGAGGTTCATGGGGCCACTTGCTCCGATTAGCCTCTGCGTCGGCAACGCTCCTCAAAAAAACTGCTCGCCTTTGCACCAACCCAATATTCTTTGAGTTTCGGAAAGAATTTGTAGTCGCTTGGTGTCAGATCTGGCGAATAAAATAGATGCTGCCCAAATAAGGCAAACACAGCTTGGTTGATGGCAGACATTAAGATAACGGACTTGCAATTTTGTGCATTATCCTAATGAACCCACCCTCCCCTTTTCAACTTTTGCGACGTTTTTGTTTCATGGATTCACGTAATCTGATTACTAAACTGACATAGTACTGGACATATATTGCGCTGACTTTTTTAACTATCAGTAAAATAACATTTTCTATATTTCAGAAAACTATGTGTGTCACTTGTAGAGAAGAAAACCCTAAACATTCGTTGGGGTAGGGAACCACTATGTCACTGTTCTATACTCTGATAGTTGATCTCGAACAAAAGTGGCTCGTCCACGTCTCTGCCGCACCAATAGCCACGCAGCCTTTGGCTTATTGTGCATGCCCTTTCTACTTCACCCATTCCAAAATCACTGTGGCTTGAACTAGTCTGCACATCAATTCGTAGGTTGAAGTTTTATATGACTCTGTCTCCGGTCTGGGCTGTCCGTATATCAGTTGTCTTTTGCGGTCCAGCGCTTTACACTCGCACAAGTTGTGCTGGGCTGATTCCTTCCCCTTGTTGCAGAGTCTGCATGCCATGTCCCCCGAATAGTCCCATTTTATGCAGGTGTTTCTTGACAGCCATGTGTCCCGTCAAGAGTCCTGTTATGTTCCTGAGCTGTCCTCTGCTAAGATTTAGCAGCTCCACAGCTCTCTTTGGACTGGGTTGTTAAATTAATGACTTCCCGTGTTTGAGGCCTGGACAATCTGCCCAGTACGCCTTATGCTGTTCCCTGATCCAGGACTTGACGGTTCCCCTGCCATTCGATACGCCCAGGACCGGTTCTGGTCCCATAAATGGTTCTGCGCATCCTCTCTTCGTCAGACTGTCAGCTTCTTCATTGCGCTTGACCCCCAAGTGACCTGACACCCAGATGAGGGTGACCTCATTCTGCCTAGCCAGGTCGCTCGTCTCGTCTCGGCAATCACTTACCAGCCTGAAATTTACCCGAGTAGATAGGGAGGCACCTGGGCTCATCCCCTCCACTTTTTACTGCGCATGCGCGTGACGTCATGCGCATGCGCTGACCTGCGCAGACCTGTGACAGTTGACAGCTGACCTGTCAGATTTGACAGGTGTCAAATGTCACTGACCTGACAGATGTCAGCTGTCAGCTGTCAGCTAACCTGACAGCTGTCAACGTCAGCTGTCACCTGACCTGACATGTGTCAACGTCAAATGTCACCTGACCTGTCAGATGACGTCACAAGCATTCCAAGATGGCTGACCTGTCATAGACAGTTGCAACCCGGGTTCTCTCTATGGAACTAACCTGAGATGACGTCACAAGCGTTCCAAGATGTCTGACCTGTGTGTCCATAGATATCTACAAGTCAGGTTAGCTCTCCATGTGTGTTTGTCTGATTGTTTATTAAGGTTATGTATTTGTTTATTAAGGTTATGTTCGCTCACGTGTCATCTGTTTGTTTATTAAGGTTATGTTTGTATTTGTTTATTAAGGTTATGTCATGTGTGTTGATTACCATGCATCTGTTTGTTTATTAAGGTTATGTATTTTGTTTATTAAGGTTATGTTCGTAAACACAGCTGTTTGGTTTGTTTATTGTGTTGTTGTTGTTAAGGTGTATTGAAGTTTGTTAGGGTATTTCGTTTTTGGCGGGAAATTTGAATTTGTTTGAAAATTTGTCTGTTGTGTCCAGAGATATGACTCATCGAGCTAGAGAATATTCTATTTGTAAAGTTGTAGAGTGTAGAGAATATTCTCTAGCTCGATGGGAGACATCTGTTGGACACAGTCATTCGGTTTAGTCACACACACACATACATATATGAGGAAGATATATTGAGCGGGTAATTTGAAATTTTGATTTTAATTTGAAATATGATTTTTGAAAGAAAAGCATTCGCCAGAAATTAGATTTGAACCCCCAACCACACAACTTACTCAGAGAGATACCTGTCGCTAAACCAACTATTCCACAGACACACACGTTAAAAGTTTGTTCGCAGTTGTATATATAAAACAAAAACCTGTTGCATATGCTAATTTAAAACGAGTTTATGAGGCTGATGTGTGTGGGCAGGGGGTAGTATCTCTATTACATTCCAATTGAATAATAGGAACTGTAATTTAAAAAACAATTGTATATTTATAGTAAAAGCTATTTAAAACACGTACCAATTTACCTATCTAATATCATTTAATAACAAAAACGTTTGAAGTAAACTATATCAATAAGAAAAACGTATTTACATCTAGATATGTTAATGAGTTTATTTTAATAGCCTAATAAAACTCGGGGACTTGGTTTTATTGCCGGCGTGTTTGTTTATGTTAGTGTGTTTGTATTTTGAATGAATGAATCTAAATTTATATAGGGAGTGATCAAAAACACACAAGTAACAAAACTCAATTTAAAACAACTAAATTAAACTTTGATATACGAGGATTGTTTGATAAGTATTGTTTGTATGTAAACATAAATAATATAATAGTATACTTACATACAGCAAGAGACGTCAGCCTGCTTTCACAGCTTAACACACACTAACGTATGTTGAGGTCTTGAATGGGGCCCCGTTATAGAAATAACACAGTTGTTTAATGACATCCACTTGAACCAAACAAAACATATAGACGCTGTTGTTGATTGTTAACACACACACAAGCACTCTATGACTAGAGAGTTATAGATGTACAACGGTCGTCGTACACAAGCCAGTCTTGTGTTTGATTCCGCAAAAACAAGAAACATTTTAGTTCCATACTATGGCGTTCTCAATTGTTGGAGAGTCGACTACAAGAAACAGTCGTTTTAATATTATACAGAACATGGTGCGTTTCAAGTTGAATCCACTCAATAGCAGTGGCGTCAATAATCCTGAACAATGGCTTAAGAACGGTATGCAGGAAATTTATAACCGAGTTATTAGAGACTTGAACACCGACACCAAAGTAAGCTTTACATTCTCCGGCTTGGATAGAGACTATCATATGCCGTTTAGGAAGCTGTCGTTGCTGACGTTTGAAGAAGTGTGGTCTGAGCTGTACAAGATGTATCAGAGCAATAAGGGGGCCATTGAAGGTGATGCCTTTACTATAACAGCTACAAGTCTAGGATCATCACAGCACCAGCAAGCAACCACTTCACAAGGTTCTGGTTTGTCGACGCAGCAGCAGCACCAACAGCAGTTTAATGAAATCAATCTACAAGAGAGTGAAGAAGAACACACAGCCGCGAGACCAACAACAACAACACAACCACTAACACAGGATGACAAGCAAGAACTGAATGATGATGGTCTCCGTTGCTGTGTCATTTGTTTTAAACGCTGTCCACCAACAGAGAGAAGCTGTTGTGACAAATGTTTCATTAAAAATGGTCAAAACTTGGGAAAATGGCTACCATACAACGCACACTCATGGGAAAGTTATGAAATTTTCGTAAAATGGCAATACACGTACGACAGGAGGAAGGTTACATGTTTACACTGTAATAAACAAATGTTGAGAACGTCCATTTATAGACACAAACAAATATGTCTAAAGAGAGCTGACGTCGATCCTAGGCCTGTAAACGAGTAAAAAGTATGTCGCTCTGTACACATGTCCATATCAGAATACATAACACAATAAAACAGAGAACAAACAACATGATTATGACTCATATCCTGTAGAATGACATCATACCATTATTCGAGTTTGAGCTTGTCTGTGCATCTGTTTAATATACGCAAGAGAGAGGCCCTCTTAGGGGTAAATAACATGTCTGTTGATGACCTTGGTCTGATAAACCTGTTTGACGTTGTCTTTACAGTTATGATCTAGGGGTTAGTTCTGTTAGGTGGTATCCAGCCATCAGTTGTGTTTGAGCTTGTCTAGAAGCTAGTTTTGTTGGTGTACGTTGAACAAGGTGTAACTAAAACTAATATGGTGCAGAATACGCGAAAACGAAAATCTCTCAACACAGAAAATACAGGTAGAGGTGCTGGTGGAGGTAAAAAGCTTAAAGTGTTACAAGATGTCTTGCTGGCTAACGCAGTTGAAAGTATTATAACAAAAGAAGAACCAAAGACGTGGGATAATATCATAGGTGAGCTGTACACAAGCTATCCAACAACAACAAACACAAGTGAACCGAATAATCTCTCTGATATTAGTATGAATGCTGCAGATCCTACAAACATACAAACAGTCGAATATCAGCCTACACACGATGAGCTATTCAATGAGAAGTTGGTGCAGATCAATCAGAAAAGTATGGAGAAAAAACTAAAAACACAAGACTGTGAGCTCGTTGGTCAGACAACGTTTGCGCTGTTGGCAAACGGTGAGAAAATACTTACGATCGGAGCTGACCCCTTGCTTAACTTTATGCCTCTGGTTAAGGTTTCACAGAAAAATTGTAATATACCTGTGTTTTTCGACATGTGGACATTTGAAGAATTTTTAAACGTGTTACCCACCATAATTTTCAACCTGGAAAACCAATCACAAGGTACAGACAAAAACACCGATTCGTATACACTTACTAAATACTTGGTTCAAACACAACGAAAATCAGTGTTTTTTAAGTTTAGGTTGTGCAGTGATGAATATGTCACTAATTTCAACCTAAGCTTGGAATCATTGAAAATACTAGAAGATGTTGGCTCTGTGGTCAAAGACTTATTATTGGAATTACGTTTTAGGAGTTTCTTTGACCTAAACATGTTTATGGCTGACATTAGATCGGAACTGTCCAAGTTCAGAGACAGGGCAGTTATACCTTGTGCCTTCTTCATTGCCCGCTTAAAATACTCTGAGAATCTGTGTATAGTGTGTGAATTTATTACTAAATATCAACTTGTACTGAAAGATATGCTAACATGTAACAGATTTACCTATAACACTAGTTGATAATAAAATATATGTGTAAAAATCTCTGTGTTTTATTAGCTGTATTTTCTGACAATCATTCTGTTGGCGTGAATGCATAAAGGAAGATTTGAAATAAAAAAAATACTTTTAACATGTTTCCTTTATTCATAACATAATACAAGTTATTTAATGTCTTTAGTGTTGACCCAGGAATTATGAGTACGATCAAAACCAAGCCATTTCACGTAAGACTTGGGGCCTTTTTTTCTCAACACTCGTTCGATTAAATACAGGTCAGAAGATAAAGTCTTTTGTAGTTCTTGCTCATAAAACCCTCCGCTGATTGGTTTGCCTTGCATGTCTTCTAGTAAATACGTCACTGGGATAGTGGGGTGTACCGTGGCCACCTTAAACAATTCTGTGGACCAACGTGGCGTATAACCTTTTTCAAATAATGTTTTTGCCTTGCTTATACGTACAACATCACTCACTTTAAATTTAGTTTGTACAGATACCGGTACGGTGTTGGAATAGATTTGCTTACGAATAGCTGCCTCGTTTTTCCTAGTGACATCCAAAGGTTTTACACCTGTGGTACGATGAATGGTTGCGTTATATGTAGCTGTGACATTGGGTAGGATATGTAGCCACTTGTAAGAACCAGACAAGTGAAAGTTTTTATATAACTTCTCTTTCAACGTACGTATGACTCGTTCCACCATTGCCGCCTTCTTAACACTATAGGTACTGTAATGATTGATGCTGTATTTGGTCATTAGGGCCTTAAATTTAGCGTTGTAGAACTCCTTGCCAAGATCAGACTGAATGTGAGATGGTGCTGTGCTGTTGGCTAAAACATCGGCCATGGCTTTAGTCACCTCTTCGGCGTTTTTAGATTTAAGCGGACGCGTCCATACATACTTTGAAAAACAATTGATCACCACCAGAATGTACTTGTAACCGGAGTTTTCACGCTGATAGTCTGTAAACTCGGCCAAATCAATTTGCCACAAGTCATTCAAACCTCTAATTATGGTCTGTCTACGTTTAAATTTGATTCTAGCAGGCTTGTACAGCTCGTTTATAATTTGTTTCTTAGCATCAGATGGTTCATCGTTACGTGTTTGTTGTTGCCGGCGACGCTTCATGGTGATGATGGATTTAAAAGTATCCACTTGTCATGCAAATCTTTTAGATTTTTGTCTATTTCACCCAACTTCTTCTTTAGCTTTGGGTTCGTTGACACATCGATATCTTTTAAAACTTGAGCTGATATGGTCTTGGTTAAAGCTTTCAATTTCTGTTCCAATTCGTGCTTCAAATCGTTCAACTCCGGCTTATGCACGGCTTCTAACACAATGGCCACTAGTTTTTGTGTCACTTCATCTTTATTCTTCAGATACTCAGCTTTATGTTTCTGATAGTCACCCACCCAGGCATCAACAAATGATTTAGTTACGCCATCTGTTGAATCGATAGGGTTGGCTACGTTACACAATCTATGGTTTTGTACGTCAAAGTCACCACTTGCAGTTCTAGGGAAAATCTCTCGTTGAACCACGCGATTGTGTAGAGAGCTGTTGCTGTTGAAGTTTGCAGCAGTACGACCAAACTTGTCGATAGACATGATGAAACTGATGGTTGGCTTGTGTTTACGCTTTATATGATGCGAGCCTCCTTCAGCTCCTCTAAGATTGACTGTATCTCATTGTTATGAGCATTATTACCTGCAACTTGGGAAGCCACGAGAAGACGAAGTCTGTCAACCAGTTCGTTCACATCGTCCCAGTATACGTATTCTTTCTGTTGCTTAGTATGTAGCATGTATGGCATACCATCACCTAAAGTAACTGAGGAAGAGCGTGCTCTAGCACCTTCTTGTTTCTCTAAAATTGGTTTTATTACATTTTGATATTTGGTAGAGGTGTTGCGCAGAACGTCTTCTTTAGGATTGTTATCTTTTCTGTGAAGACTCGTAGCTGCCATAATGTCTGCATAGTCACGTAAAGCGTTCTTATTTTTCATAGCACTCATACCTGGTTTTCTCAAAAATATCAATTCCAATAGGTGTTGAGTGCCGTAATATCTTCTGTCACCAACAACAATTTGAAAGCTTTCTCTATTTCTAAAATCTACGTCAGTAACAACAAATTTAACAGACTTATTGCCAAGCATCCAAGTATTGGTGGCTTTATCATAAGTAACACCGTATGTTTGATCACATAGTTGATTATCTGTGAAATATTTATCAACATAATAGCGAACAACTACAGGATACGAACTTAACGTTTGCTCGTAAATAGCTGCCGGTGTATTTGCTGCGGCATCTAGTTTTCTATAAGCTTTGGTAACCCACAATTCAGGTTCAGGTTCAGCTGGTTCTGCTTCCAACTCAAACGTTTCATCATCACTAAGAAATTGAACTTCCTTCTTTGTTGATGTTGGTGGTGGTGGTGGGGGTTTGACATCAAGTTCAGTTTTAGTTGGTTGCTGTTGCTGTAGAGTTGTTTGAGCAGTAGCCAACGCTGTGCTTGCTGTGTTATTAGATATATCATCCAACGGTTTTAACAGAGGTCTATATAAACGGTGTAACGTTTCATCTGTCTCTGTTTTGCCCAGTTTCAAAGCCAAATATTTGTTTCGAATAATCTTTGATAAATCGGCTATTTTACGTTTGATATTGGGCGGCTGTGTTGATAGTTTTTGTTTGCGCCGAAGACTTTTAGATTTTTTAGCCATGCTCACTGTATGTTGAACACACTCACACACAAGTTTAAATATATATAAAATGATCGAAGCCTTTGCGATACCGTCCTTGTGCTAAATCACAATCTTTAACAACCACCATCACATCATGCTTGGTCTGCCAACATTCACCACACAGTGTCTTGAACTTTTCAAAAGTCATATCAGTGGTTACATGATCGTCGTACACATGTTTAAGATTGGTTTCGTCTTGTTTGAATAACACAACAACGTTTGCGTTGTCACGTACCAGTTGTTTTGGTACTTTGCTGTATGTCTGACAAAGATAGAAGGAATCAATATTCTTATGTCTGCCCATGCTAAAGTATGCTCTTATTTTATCTTGTTTGTCGCAAGCTACATCATCAAAGATAAACACAGAGTTGTCCAAGGCATCTCCCGGATCTAATATGTCATCGTTTTCTCGATAAGGATAGTAACCAACACCCTTTGTAGCATCCAACACCTCCTTTAACATCTTGTATTTCGGTTGATACAGTGACTTTGAATATACATAAACGTTTTCAAACTTTAAACCGTTTGCTTCAAACAGTAAACTCAGCATGACATTGGTTTTACCACAGCCACTAGGACCACATATCAAACAACGTACCGTGCCGGGTAACAGTAGTCCGTGTCTGTGTTGTGTAACTGTTTCCACATGCACAACATCGTCCAAGTTTGTAACTGGTAGGGCTGTTGTTGTGTGTTTTACGATACGCATCGTTAACTAGACTAACACCAACCTGCTTGTTGTAAGTATAAATACTGGGTGTTTAATACAGCACCGCTTTAGTATCAATGTTGGTCATTAAGGGTGAAGGCCTTGTTAACACACTCATTAACAAACTGCCTGTTGAGTTACACATACCAGGCTATCAGTTTTGTGGTCCAGGCACTAAACTTAAAGAACGTCTTGCCAGAGGCGATCAAGGTATCAACCCACTAGATCAGGCTTGTCGAGAGCACGACATCGCCTACTCTCAATCCAAACAGTTGAGTGACAGGCATCGTGCCGACAAGGTGTTGGAGCACCGAGCCAAGGAACGAGTCAAGTCAAAGGACGCTAGTTTTGGTGAGAAGGCGGCCGCTTGGAGTGTAGCAAAAACAATGAAAGTTAAACGAAAACTTGGTATGGGTGTGAACAAACTCAGAAAAACTAGTAAGAGAAAAGTCGGTGGTAAGGTACCGTTTAAAAACATACTTGCTTTGATGCGCGGTGCTATCAATGTGGGAGAGGAGGTGCCGTCTGTGAAAAATCTACTGCATGTAGCGAGAAAAGTCATCAAAAACGCAGGTGGTCGAAAGCAAGTTAAGGTACCGAGAGTTATTCCAATACCTAAAAGCGGTGGCTTCCTACCGCTGTTACCTCTTATATTTGGTGGACTGTCAGCACTAGGAGCTCTGGGTGGCGGTGCTGCAGGTATTGCTAAAGCTGTGAACGATGCCAAGTCTGCGAAACAGAAATTGGAAGAGGCAAAACGTCACAATCAAACAATGGAGGCCATTGCTGTGGGTAAACGAGGGCGTGGTGTTGGTGATGGTTTGTACATGAAGAAACAACGCACCGGCTACGGTTTGTATTTACACAAGACAAAAAACGTGTAATACCTTTACCAGCAAGACCTCTAACAAATGTAGATCTTGTCAAGTTTGCTGGTAAAATGAAAATCCCATATTTTAGAGGTGTATACATGCGAGACGAGCTACCTCGCAATGGACCACGTAAAAATGAATCGTTCATCATGAATTTGCAAACACACAAGGAGCCAGGCAGTCATTGGGTCGCTGTGAGGAAACGCGGTGACATCGTCGAGTACTTTGACTCGTATGGAAACTTGAAGCCTCCTGTAGAGC
The DNA here is from genome assembly GCA_964006375.1 of Tillus elongatus. Classification (NCBI taxonomy): domain Eukaryota; kingdom Metazoa; phylum Arthropoda; class Insecta; order Coleoptera; family Cleridae; genus Tillus; species Tillus elongatus. The sequence continues at coordinate 110,230,754 of OZ023265.1, forward strand.
TGCAACGTTACCTTAAAGACTATTCCATACTGTATAATCATGATGTGTATCAAACATATAACACAATTAATTGTGGTCATTTGTGTTTAAAATTTTTACAATAAAAGACTCAAACAATAACCTGTGTGTATCAGTCATGTCGCTAACGTTCGAGTTGAAAGGCTCCACGTCCTCCCTGTCATTGGATATATTTCCACCGATAGTGTTGGACCCCCGGTTCGATCATTCGGTGGCACTCTCGAATTTTCACACATACAACACCATACCAAATATAGAGACCGGTTGTAATAAGTTGCATTTTAATTTTACACTCGAAGCAGAGCCTAAGAAAGCTGGTGTTATACAAGAAATAATAATTCCCAATGGAGCATATGAAATTAGCGATATGGAACGGTGTATCCAAAATGAAATGGCCCGTATCTATCTCAAGTTGAATAAATTTCCAGAGGGTGCCTCTGTTGACGATGCAAGTAAACTGTTCAGTTTGAAAGCCAACAACAACACTTTGAAGTGTGAGATACAGTGCAAGTATGACATTGATTTGACAAGGGACGCCTCAATAGCTCCTCTCTTGGGTTTTTCCTCAACTAGATCTCTTATTAAGGATGTGTTGCATGCATCCGATTTACCAGTGGAGATTGTTAAAGTGAAAACGATCCGTTTGGAGTGTAACATAGTAAGCGGGTCTTACCACGAAGGCAAACCCTCACACACACTATACGAGTTTGCTCCGATGGTTGATCCTGGCTACGCAATTGACATCAACCCCCACAGTAAACTGTTTCTACCCGTCAACACACGTATCATCGCCCATATAAATGTAAACATCATCGATCAGAATGCAGTGTCTGTGAACTTTCAAGGTGAAGAGATCATCGTTATATTACAGCTGAACAAGACACCGGTGGTATGTTAGTTATAAATACAGGTGCCGACGAGCAACATCGGTCAGTATCGTTGTTGTCTGCATCACAGACGGTTCTATCCGAAGAGAACGTACAGTTTCTACAATCATTGGGTTACGATGTCAAACAAACTACATATCTTCGCAGACCCCGTTCACGACGAATCCATCAAGGGAGAAGAAGTACACACGTACGCCCCGCAAACCAGATCGTTTGATTACAACGACACATGTGAGTTTGCCATCAATCAACAAGATGTGTTTTACGATTGGTCTTCGGCAGCTCTCCTGATCAGCGGTTCCACTGAGACAACAGGTACAACTGGTGATGTGTCGGTAACAGCGAATGCTGCAGCTCATTTGTTCTCCTCTGTGGCTGTTGAGATGTGTAATCAGATTATCGAACATGTTAGAAACCCAGGCATCGTTACAGCAGTACGAACATTATTACAAGCCAACAGCGATGAAGCACGAGCTCTCATTCCTGCCGGCTGGCATCCGAACGAAAGGAACACCATGGTGAAAAACAACAGATTTTGCTATTGCCTACCGCTCAGCTATCTGTGTAATATTTTCAAAGATTACAGAAAAGTACTTTTCAGTCGTTTGTTGGTACGCTTAACACGCGGTCAGAACGATAGAAATTGCTATATTCTGAGCAGTGTAGCAGGCGCTGACAAAGCTATAAAGTTTAATATTGAACATATGGCTTTGCAAGTCAAACACATACACCCCAGCGATGTGATACAACAGCAGCTGTTGCAATCGATCGCTCAAGATAAAAAGATTCTTATACCGTTTAGAAAATGGGAGATGTACGAATTACCGAATGTAAGTAATTCAATCAAAGACTTGTGGTCTGTAAAGACCTCATCAAACACCGAACGACCTCGCTTCGTTATCGTAGTCTTTCAAACGGATCGCCACCACAACCCAGGAAAAGATATTAATCAGTTTGATCATGTGGACGTTCGAGATATAAGACTACATCTGAATTCAAAACAAATACCGACCGAGGGTATGAATCTGAACTTTGGGCAAGCAAATTATCTGGAAGCATATAAAAACATGATTGAATTTCAACGAGCATATCTCGGTAGAGAACCGCAGCCTACGTTGGATTACAAAGCTTTCGCTAAATATCCCATGTTTGTGTTTGATTGTTCAAAGTATACGGATTCCATCAAACCGTCTACTGTCGATATCAAATTGGAAATGGAAAGTAACCAGAACTTTCCCAATAACACTAAATGTTTCTGCATAATTATACATGATTGCATCATCGAATACTCCCCACTCTCTAACGTTGTTCGTTCTATCATCTGAGTATGGCATACAACGCTGTTCCCCCAACTGCTCAACCTAGAGGTGTATATAAGCTGATGCGGAAGTATAGTGAATTGGGGCAGTATCAAGATGAGGTTCGTTGTTGTCGATACTCAGGGTTTCTGTCTCCCCGACTTCACACCCAAAGAACTAGTAATTTATAATGGTTATCAAACTGTACAGTATGTGTTTAAGCCACCACAACCAATGCGTTTTCTATCTGCTGATGTAATCAAACAAGTCAAGTTTCTGCAGGCCCGTCACCACTGTATCGACTATAATTATGGTACTGTTTATTTAGAAGAATTACCAAATATCCTGATGAAACACATCGTCGAACAACAGGTGGACAGAATCTATGTAAAAGGCGAGAATAAACAGAGATTTCTGACACAGATGCTGCTCACTTGTGGCTACCGTGTGGACGTGATCAATTTAGAAACAAACACTGATTGTCCTGCGTTGGTGCCAGACATTCCTAAGTGCATGCATCACTCACCAGGATACACTAGAAGCTGTATATGCAGCATCAATAATTGTATGCTATTATTTTCGTATGTTGTAAACTTGTTACCGAAATAAAAAGTTGTAAATTATATATATGTTTTTCTAGTAACACCCCCTTAGCAAACCTTAAAACTAGTAAATAAAACACAAGTGTTTATTTTATATATTTGTATTAGCAAACAAGTTTGCGATACATGTGCAGATAAGTGCTATATTTGAAACAAAAATACATCAACATGAATATGGTAAGACATGTAAGAAAGCCAGTTGATATAAACACAAAAATATACTTTGAAGTGAACAGCCGGGTGTTAGTCAACACAAGAGTGGTCCAATCAGGTGACTCGCCCCGACTACCATTATCAAACAGAAACATAACTTTGTAACGTATCACATCAGATGACAGGCTTTTGGCTGACATGTTGTATGTTGCAAGTGGGGTTAGGTCGTCGTTGTGTAGATATGTTGTTGTTGTAAGAGCTGACCATATCATGCAGTCATCGATGTCGAAACAAATTCGTACTTCTGTTACATTGGGTGGCTTATGAATATACAACACATTCTGACACAGTGCTGATAGAACGATGAAACTTGATTTAAAAAGAACCATGGCGAATGTTGTGGATGTCTGTCAATACTTGTTCTTGAGCGTAGTGCAAACACTCCAACATGTAATATTTAAATGCTGGTGTTACAGTGTTGAGTAACGTTTTTATAGTTTGTATGATTTGCGGTACACTGGCATCCCATCTACTCAGATCGTTTAATATTTCCACTATGTTTTCCATAAAACACGTGTAAGTCCAGGTAAATTGAGATTCTTTCAGATAGTTCAGTCTTGCTTTAACCAACACCTCAAGTCTCAGCAGCTGTTCTACACACTCTTCGTTTAAGAATAGATGCATAGATGTGAAACCGTTATCGATACACAAGGCTTTTTCACTTAGCACCTTTGAATAGGTTATGCGGCAGTAATTAAGATGATGCACTATAAAGCTATTTGGCTCGTCTTCACCTTTAAGATATTTCCTATACAGCTCACGTATGTTGTCTAGGAAATCGTAAAAATCCCATTCTTCCAATGCCAAATATTGGTTTTCTTCATTCAGAGCCAACGGATTGACAAATTTCACAACATTTGTAAAGTCGTTTCTTGCACTGATGCCTGTAATCAATTTCAAGGATCGTCGAACACTAAAAGTCGTTTCCATCAATAGCCTGTCGTCAGCTTGATACTTGTTAAATAAGACTCGTCGTGTTCGGTGTTCTGTGAAATCGGGGCCATCGTTTTCATCAACGGCATAATCGTTATCGTTGTTATCACTCTCAGACACCGACATATTCATGTTAATACAATCGCAAGACATGTTTACACAAACTCGTTTAAGTTTAGACTGAAGCTTGCTGACCATGTTAAGTAGGTTTTGTTGTTCCCCCACCACAAACGTCTGTTGAATGGTTCTGAGTGGTTTCCTGGTAAATTTTACAAATCTATTGCGATCACTAAATACTTTAACATATTTCGTGCTACACTGCATGATCATCCAGATATTTCTGCCAGACTTTAACAAACTTGTCTACAGCAACACAATCTTTGTTCTCATATCTATCCCAATCAGCATTGGTTGGAAGACTGTCGAAATATTCGTTACAAATTGTATATAACATGTCTGTGGCGTCTGTACGGTGAAGTTTTCGTGTTAGAAAATTAATGGATTTAGTACGTTCAGCATCATCATTTAAATTAGAACTGTGCTTTAATATATCGTTTAGATGGTCTGCAACCTTGTGGATGTCATCACAGCTTGAAAACTCAAATTCTTTATTAAACCCTTCTCTCATCGTTTCGAGTGTTTCTTGTTTGAGTTCTTCCTCGCTGGGCGGTTCAATTTCAATGTTCGTTGTTTCGAGTGTGACCTCATCAGCATCATAATAATATTTGTATTGATTTTTTGCTTCTTTAGGTAAATATTTAAAAAATGGTTCACTTAACAGGGCCCCCGGTTGGTGTTGAATGAGTGCCACAGCAAAATATTGTGTTGAACAAAATCCACTTAAATATAAGTCACACAACTCTACCATATGTCTACTTTCATATTCTTCGGCTTCGGACTTACGCCCGTCTCGATAAGCTTGTTTTTGTATCTGTAACACTAACAGTCTAACTTTTGTGGTGTCGTTCTCACTATTCATTCTTGTTTCATCTGTATACCACGGGCTGTTGTATAAACTAAATAGCCTCTGTGTGGACGGTTTGTTTATCGTAATAACGTATGTATTGATGTTTTGCTTCTTCGGGTAAATACTTGAAAAACGGTTCACTTAACTGAGCTCCTGTACAGTATCGAATGAGTGCCAAAGCAAAAAATTGTGTAGAGCAGAACCCACTTAAATATATGTCACACAACTCGACTATATGTCCGGCTTCATAATTTTCTCCTTCAGAATCGCGTTCGTCGATAAAGGCTTCTTCTTGTATCTTTAACACCAACTGTTTTAATTCAAATTCACAGTCTTCTTCAAACAATCTATTTTTGTGTCCATACCATAAGACACTGTTAAACGACATGGTACAACAACTAATAATATAACCGAACTTACTCACTTATTTATATATTAGGCTAAAATACATGGATGATGTCATCCTCTCGGTTTGTACTAGACAAGCTCAAACACGAATAATGGGGTGATTGAACAGATATAACACAAGATAACATTCGCCAAGGTCATTAACTGACAGGTTGTTTACCTTTAAGAGGGGCTCTCTCTTGCGTATATTAAACAGATACACAGACAAGTTCAAACACGAATAATGGGGTGATGTCATTCAACGGAAATTACAACAGAACAGGTGTGTGGATGATGTCATACTTTTAACGACTGTATTCTAGACAAGTCCAAACACGAATACCGTTTGCTCATCAAGGGGGCCCCTACAACAGTGTTATTTAACTCATATATTGAACTGCTGTTCAGTGTGCTCTAGACAGTCTTAAACAGAACAGTGGTCTTGTTGAGAAGGAATAAAAACACATACACATGCTGGTAAATATTTTTATTTTCATACATTAATATGTTAAGCTAAGTGTCTGCTGTTTGATCTGTTAAACACATATTTTGTACAAGTTAAACACTATATATAATCATTATAGTCTTCAATATTTGCTGGTTGTTGGTGGTCAGTGTTATCCTTTGTATAGCTGAGAATCTTTTGTAATAGCAGACTGAGTTGCTCATATAGACTGCGGGTAGGGCATTGAATACCAAACATAGATAAATCTTTACGGCCTATTGTAACGACCTGATTGGTAAACTCATCAAATTCGTAATATTTATTTTTACGAAATATGTATATCCGTCCATTGGTGTACCGGAATGCACCATCAATGTTAGCTGGAAATTCTGGAGAAAATTTGTCTATATAACCTGCTTCTAGTCTATAGAAATTAGCTCCCTTCTCACCGATGATTTCATACATGTTGTCCGAATGAAATATAATGGTTTTTCCTGTATATGTGTTTACCATTGCATTTATCCGGTCAAACCTCAAAGTATTCAGATATGTGAGATTATTGAAGGGGGCTACAAATGTAGCTTGTATGCTAGGAAACGCAACAATGCTTAATGTTTCGTCATTTGTAAACATGACCACTTCACCACCAGGTCTCTGATATATATGTTTAATTTCTTTTAAATTTTTCAAATGTGGCAACCAATCTGTCACAAGTTTTGCCTCCGGATAGGGCCCCTTCATATTGTTCAACGGGACAACCCACACCCATTTCTTATAAAACAGATACATGTTGTGGTTTATAATGACTAACGGTTTGATCTTGTCTATATAATTACACAAGTCCATAGTGTTTTTGGTTTCAAGTTTTACAGCGACAGCCTTTGGTTTTATCGAAGGTTTCGTTGTAGTCTTTGTTGTAGTCTTTGTTGTAGTCTTTGTTGTAGTCTTTGATGTCTTGGTTGATGTAGGCTGTGTTGTTGTTGTTGTTGTTGATGTTGTTATTGCTGTTGTAGAGCGTTGCCCATACAGTTCCTGCATTCGTTGAATATCTTCGTCAGATATACCGGCCCCAGCATGTGGATACATAAGAGAGTTTTTATTGTTGGAGTGTTTGAGTCCTAAACCGTGTCCCAGTTCGTGTAGAATAACCATATAGTATGATGAGCCATTTGATGCGTGTAGTTGAAGGTTCCACGTGAGATTATTGCTTATGTGGATCTCTATGGGTGTATTGGCAACATTTGGAAAATAAGCGTGTCCTAAAACATCACCGCCAATTGGGTATGTACACGGTTTCCCACCTCTCAAGTAAAAATGTTGGTCATCACAAAAACTTATAAGTATGTCGGCTTCCGCATAGTTGTTTGTTCTCACTAAATTCAAATTAATATGTTGTTCCCATTGTTTGAATGCTTTTTGTGTTAGCAATAGTACTGTAGGATCTGAATAATGTATGTACCATTTCAAAGTTTTCTTTTTCCATATAGGTTTTACTGTTAATAATGAACTCTGTGAAAAATCTTCATCACCACATCGTTTACGTTTCATCAGTTCAATGTCTCTACTAGTCAAATTGTTACTTTCGGGTAAACTGAAAAACGTTTGAAACATGTTTAAAGCCTCTGTGAAAGCTTCTGTCTTCTCTAACATCGTTAGCTGGTCATTGTTAGTGATATTACTGCTTAAATAACCATATTTGATGAGATAATCGTTGGCCAGTTGTCTGTCTGTTTCACTTACATCCTCTCCACAGGAGGCACTTAGACAAAGAACACAGATACTCAAGAGTAGCTTGAACATGACTGCTCTCCACGTTAACCAGCGTTATACTGTTCAACTCTCGCTCTAGCTGTTGTTAAATAGTCGTATGTCTGTCGGTGTGTTATTACATACATCTGTCTGTCAGTCTAAGCAAAGCCTTCGTGTTGGCATGACCTATGCGAGTGTGTGTGTGTGTGTTATATCCTTTCAAACAACGTGTACAAGCTTCAACAAGATTCTATATGATACTTGTTGACAATCAATGGTCTGTCTGTCTGTTTTTGTTGTGTGTTACCAGTGTTACTCACTCTATCTGTTGTTAAACAGCTGTGTTATTACACATGCATCTGTCAGTTTAGGCAAAGACATCGAACTGTCATGACGTGTGTTGTATCCTTTCAAAACAACGTGTACAAGCTCCAACAATGCCAATCAGTTGTCTGTGTTGTTTTGCTGTGTGTTACCAGTGTTACTCACTCTAGCTGTTGTTAAACAGCTGTGTTATTACACATGCATCTGTCAGTTTAAGCAAAGACTTTGAACTGTCATGACGTGTGTTATATCCTTTCAAACAACATATACAAGCTTTAACAATGGCAATCAGTTGTCTGTCTGTATCCTCAACACAGAAGACACCTGTTCAGTAGTGTGTGTATTAAGCTGTGAAAGAAGGCTGACGTCTCTTGTTGTATGTAAGTACAATCTTGTATTATCTCTGTTTGCATTCAAATAACAAATACAAACATAACCTTAACAAACAATCATATGACTGGTAATCAACACGTGTGTGAACATAACCTTAATAAACAAATACAGACAGTAGTGTGTGTGTGTGCGAACATAACCTTAATCAACAAATACAAACATAACCTTAATAAACAATCAAAATGGCTTGGTAATCAGTCTGTATACGAACACCTAACCTTAATAAACACATACATACATAACCTTAATAAACAATCAGACAGATGGTATTCTTCAAATACACACATGGAGACCTGACTTGTAGATATCTATGGACACACAGGTCAGACGGAACATCTTACGTCATCACAAGACAGTTAATACCTAACCTGACTTGTGGCTATCTATGGACACAGGTCAGACATCTTGGAACGCTTGTGACGTCATCTCAGGTTAGTTCCATAGAGAGAACCCGGGTTGCAACTGTCTATGACAGGTCAGCCATCTTGGAATGCTTGTGACGTCATCTGACAGGTCAGGTGACATTTGACGTTGACACATGTCAGGTCAGGTGACAGCTGACGTTGACAGCTGTCAGGTTAGCTGACAGCTGACAGCTGACAGCTGTCAGGTCAGTGACATTTGACACCTGTCAAATCTGACAGGTCAGCTGTCAACTGTCACAGGTCTGCGCAGGTCAGCGCATGCGCATGATGACTCGCGCATGCGCAGTAAAAAGTGGAGGGGATGAGCCCAGGTGCCTCCCTATCTACTTACCCGTTGGCTACTTAGGGCCTTAAGGGCTACCTGGCTATCTGCGGCTATGAGGATCCACTTGTTCGTGTAGCCCTCCTCTTGTTCTCTCACACAAAGTGCAAGATGGCGTATATTTCGTACTGAAAGACCGTTGCATGAGCTCCGAGGGAAATACCGTGACTTACCCTTGGTCCTTCCGAATAAATGCCTGCCCCCGTCCCACGCTACCCGCCGGATCCATGCGTGAATCCGACGAGCGCGTCCAGTGGTAGGCTCTGTGTCTCCCCCGCCATGCCTCACGGTCGGGAATTCCTACGTCACATTACTTTCTTCCCAATAACAACTTAGTAGCGATGTCGCAATATCGTCCAGCAAATTATACTCTTCTGTCTGTTGAAATGAAGCCAACATTTTAGAAAACTTTTCTTTGAGGTCTTGTCGGTTATGTAAATAAAATTGTAGCAGCTTTGTGCTGATTTTGCATTTAACTAGGAGTGTATTCAAATGTAGAGATGTCAAGAGCAGGTTTTACTCTGTTGGTACATATGTTACATATTTTTTTATTCTTGGAGATTGTAAAGTATGTATGTGTTCGTGATCTGAATTCGTAAGGTCCATTATATGATGCACATACCAGACCCTCCACAGCGTCATACCGTAAAAACACATGATTGCAAGTCTGTATTGGAGAATGTGCAAAAACATATTTGCTGCTATGACGTGTGTTAAAATCAGGTCTGAGTTTATTGAATGTGTCTCCTAGTCTGCCTACTAATATGGGTGGATCTTTACTTTCGGAATTTCAATTGAAACCTCGCCAGAAAGATGCAATGCTTTACCACCGTCAAGATCAGCTGGTGTTTTCTCTGTTTTTTTTAGAGAACTCAATTCCAAAAGAAGGGTAAGTAAAACTTTTGTCCACTTGTTAGTGTGCCATTTAATCGCAGCTTCTAGTGACGGTCGAACCTTTCAATTTTCCCGTTGGATTGTGGGTGGTATGATGTTGTTCGATAATGCTTAATACCCAGTAAGTTCACAAGGCTCCTGAATAGATCGCTTTCAAACTGACATCCTTGATCACATGCTACTTTCTTTCCTATCCAAAAATAAGAAAAGCAACCCTATATAGGGTAGGTGCAATGGCTTTCTTCTTTGTCTGGTATTGAGAAATAGATAGATCTGTATATGCATGTCAACCAATATGTATTTCATGGAACGACATATTACCACTTGATATTGGTTAGTACCTGTTATATTGTATCTCTAACGGCCTATGAGTTTTTGCAAGAAGTCCTACCACATCGGATCTTACGATGAAAATGTTTGACTAACCCATATGATATGACAGTTTCTCCCAACTTTTCTACCCAATCTTTATAGATACTCAATCACCTCCGTCTGCCAAACTCTATCCATTTTCTACGAATAACGTTTAGTCACTTCGATAAAGCTCGTACAGATTGCTATCTAACTTAAAATATTCATACTTTAAGATGAATGTCAATGCATACCTATTATTTAAATGTCAAGATATGATAATTGCAGAGCATATATAAATAAGCAAACGGGGAGCACAATTGATTTTTAACATTCTTTTAAGAATGGTTTTGTTAAGGTGTATTTTTTACTAAAGATTAGAAAATTTCATTTTGAATAAGATTAAAAAAAACATTCCATTAGGCAAGTAACTGCCTTCCTGTACTCTACCCTTAGACAACTCCTTTTTGTAGTTTTTGCGTATTGAGTGCACATGATTTTAGAAATATGCAGGCAGATAACATTGTTTTACTTTATTTAGGTACTAAAATACGATACAAATTTCCTTTGAGTTTTGTCATAGCGTTTCTATTAACAAACAAACAAAAGCTTCCACGCCAACATGGTTTATAGTATACAAAGCGTGTGTATATGAAAACATTGTACCGCTTGCTGCACAATATTAGAAATCTCCGAAATCCTGTCTGTAGCTGGAAACGTATAAAACTACTTGTCCTACCAACACTATTTTACTTTTAATAGTTTGGTCTGCTTGAAATACAAAGAAAACTTTCAAGATTTTTGTCTAGCCTCGTTGACTATAATCTATTCAAGCAGTATCATTTTCTTATGGTTACATTTATTTCACAAAACGATAGAGCCTAATATTTATACAAGACACTGCAGATTTTCTATATTAAATATAATAATTTGACAATAGCCTATCTACAAAAAATAAGCAATCAGTCAAAAAGTTTGGATACAGCAAGGGTTGTTTAAAAAAACTGAAGATTATAGACTGTGCGTTTTTAGCAAACTTTCATAAGGAACATTTTGCTTTTAGAGAAGTGACGACTTTCGAATATTTGAAAATGTTTTTTAAATAAGCGCGAATTAGAGCCCCTAATCCATATGCGAGGTCCGTTTCAGACTTAATTTCCCTTATATATATATTGCTATTAGTAGAATCACACACATATACAGCTGAAATACAAAAGAAAACAATCAAAAATAAATAAATGTAAGAGTAAAAATAATATAAACGTCCTTACCAAACTTTGAAGTCAATCTACTACACGGAAGAATTCCTGAGTTTTTATTATTGTCACAAGTATTCCAGGTTTTTTTTTGCGAATTTAAAAAAATCTTGATCAAATTTGGTGAGTACCTTCCCCTTGCAAGTGGCCTGGATAAGTTCATTAGCCAGGAAAATCGGCCCAGGTTTTCCCGGAAAAATTTGTGTTTTATTTCTAAAAAAATTTATATTTCCGGAAATAACAAAGTAAGGGCCACCACGCGTGTTTGTATTATAAAGTGTGAACCCTGTACCAAAACTTAGGTATCTAGCTTTAAAGACAAAGAAGTTATGGGCAGTTTAAGAAACAAATTTTGTATTTTTCCTCAAAACGTCAAACTCGCAATTGGAAACGTCAAAATTGGTAATGTTCAGGCAAAGAACTTGAAACAAATACGGATTGTGAAAAGAAAATGTTGCAAGAAGAGTGTTCTGCGAGCCCTTAAGTTTCAGATTCAAACGTCATTCCCCTTCATTTTACTAAAATATTTACAGAAAATTCATTTCAAATAGAACCTTTCTCTGATGCTTTGGCTGTCGGTTTAGTTATGTTGATGCTTTCGCTGTAAGTTTAGTGAAGTTTATGGTTTAACGGTCTATAATTTTTAGCTAATTTTCTTAGAACAGATTCGTTAATGCATTTTTGCGTTTTTTATCGAAATATGATGCGTTTGTAAGAAAAAAAAATCTGGACGCAGTAAGTGCGTTTTGGTAGCGAATTTTCAGTAAATTTGCAGATTAGCTCCCGAACGCTTTTCAAAAAACTGTTTTCAGAAACCTGCCTAGACCCCCCCCCCCTGGATCAACAAACTCCAAGAAAAATTCTTATTCACACCCCACAAGGAAGTTACGGGACCAGGAGTGAGTAGGGGTGCTGGGCGGGGTAGGTAGTAAAAAGGAAATATGAGCAGAAAATGCGAATAAAACGGGCTTGAAAGCTGTCTTTTTCACATCTTGAAGCCATATCCGCCTAAAACCCTGCCTACCCCGCACAGCACCCCTATTCCCCCAGGTGCCGTAACTTCCTTGGCGGGTATGAGCAAGACATTTTTCTTGTGGTTTATGTAATGAGGGTGGTTGTATGTACGCGAGGGGGGAAGGAAAATCCCCACGACGAAACAGCTACTCCCAACACACCCAACACCCCACCTCCCACCCTTGCCACAAGTCGAACGGGGGGGGGGTGTCCTGCCTCGTCGTAGGCATTTTCCTTCCCCCCTCGTATGCAGACAACCACATGCGGGGTAGACAGTATTTAATGGGGATAGGGCTTCAGATAGACAGCTTTCAAACAGTTTCTTCGCATTTCTGCTATTTCCTTTTTACTACCTACCCCGCCCAGCACCCCTATTCGCTCCCGGTCCCGTAACTTCATTGGGTGGTGTGAACAAGAAATTTTTCTTGTGGTTTGTGCATCCAGGGGGATCCTAGTAATGTTTCTGAAAACAAATTCTCCAAATTTCAATAACTTAATTTTCTATTGACGTGAGCTTTGTTGGTTAGGAAACCAACATTTAAGTTTATTGTCGGAAAATTTTTGTATATTTTCAAACCATAAGTAATTTTGATAAAATATAGTACATTGTTTCTACTACATAGACTATACCAGTAATCAAATTGATGCCTGCTCGCATTTGCCATTAAAAACATTTTTAGGGAAATTCACTTCCATAACACACTTGCTGCATCCAGACTTTTGAAAAATATTTATATATTTTCAAACAATAAAGTTATTTCGATGAAATATGGTGCATTGTTCCTACTATATAGGCACCCAAGTTGCTTTCATCAAAGAAAGACATTTGCTATTAAAAACATTTTAAAGAAAACTCGCTACCATAACGTACTTGTTGCGTCTAGACTTTTTTTGGTTAATCCCATTGAATTGATATCTGTGATTACAAAAGAGAAAAATAGAATTAAACAAAGTATTCCAAAAATAAAGTTAGAAAAGGTCATCAAGTAATTTTGCTGAGCGCTGCTTGATGAAAAGTACAATATTATGTGAATTTGAAATTTAAAATACAAAGGAGGGATTACTCAAGTAAACAAAAATTATATATATTGTTATGTAAATATGTATACATTAAACAATAAGAAATTTGAACTAATAAACCCTGCAAAAGTGAAATTGTGTGACAAAAACTAGGTCAAGGTCAAATTTAACTTTCTGAAAACCAAATGCTATGACCTTGCATTTTTTATATCACAGGATAGAGGTGTTATATAAATGAACAGAGTTAAAACTGCAAAATAATCACAGTGTTCATTATTAGGTTTAAACTTAAATTGTTGTGTTAAGTATGTTAAAAATAAAACTGTATTCTGATGATGAAATTATCAACAATGAATTTATAAATAAAGTTGCGTCTGCAAAACCGCAACTAAAAGAAAACGAAATTAATTAATTAATTATATATATATATATATATATATATATATATATATATATATATATATATATATATATATATATATTATATATATATATATATATATATATATATATATATATATATATATATATATATATATATATATATATATATATATATATATATATATATATATATATATATATATATATATATATATATATATATATATATATATATATCTATATATAAATATAAATATAAATAAATATAATTTCAGGCATGTAAGATCAGCAAAACGGATAGCTTCTTTCAAAATTTAGAAAATAGAAAAAGTAATCTAAAAAGATTTGTAGCACTGAAATTTTAAAGCACTCATTTACATATTTAATCAGAGCAAACAATTGCAACGGATGTCAAACGGCTCGTAAAGAATGGTATTTTTTACCAAGAGTCAGAGATTGATCAGGTAATGTGCCAAACATTTAAATTTTAAGACAAATTGTAAGATTTTATGTTATAATTCAGAATTTTCAGGAAAATAAACCAAACATAAATTTTAAAAGTTTGTTTTAGATCAATGAACCATAATCAAATACTGTAAAGTCGAAATTTAGTTCAGAAACCAAAGTTGTATGTATAAATTGGTAATAAAGTGAGTGCAAAAACAAAAACTCCTTTGTGACGAAGAAATCGTTGCTAAGTGAAATTTTTAAGGAGATAAGAAGTGAAACCAGCAGATGACAACAACACCATTAACCTAGCTTTATCATATTTTCAGAATATTAACATAAATGACAGGATTGACAATTCAAAAAGAAGATCAGGTATCAATAAAGTTTATAACATCAAACATTTTTTAGTAAATTCAAGGGGTTAATTATTTAATAAATAAGAATATTGTCCATTGATAAGTTATTTTAAGAGAGGGGCCTCTATAAAAATTCAGATAGAAGTTTTGATAATATTGTTAATTTCTTCTGAGAAAATAAATATGAAAATAAGACATTATAGCTTATGTGAATTAACCTGGGAAATATATAGATCAGTCATCAATAAATTTTCATAAAAAAAAGGAAAAAGATAGTTGAGAGCTTATGAACCACACAAAAGCCCTGGAATTTAGCTAGCCGGTATAAATCGAAACCCACATTAAATATAAAATCAAAGTGTTGCATACTCGAACATACTCATAACAACTAATATACACTATATTACATGAAATACACCTATAAAATACAAACATCATATTTTACACATTTTAAAGCAATATTAGGCGTAAACCATAACAATCTAAAAATGGTCGCCTAAACGCAAGGATTTCGAAATGCTCGACCACATTAAAAAACACTATTACAAATTAACACCTAAACGTGGCACCTTTGGAAACTCCTGTTTTAAAATAATTATATCTCAACAATACATTATTACAATATATCCAGGCTGATTTACGTAGGCCCTGCATAAAAAGTTTTTAACTTGCTGCTGGATTAAGCTGGATTACGAACAAATAGGTATCTCGCAAACGGTTTAAGATCAGTAAAGCAAATTTGTGAAGCAGTTCGCTGGAAGTGCAGGCTAACTCCCTGATGTTAAATTGATGGAAATGTAATAGATAAGTTCATATACTTAGAATTAGAAGGCCAATCGAATCATGTGAAGAAAATGTAGGGTTCTATTTAAAATAGGAAAGTCGGTATTGACTTGTGGCACACCTGTATAGCTAGAGGACTGAATATATTTTAGGTAGAACGGACATGATTGATTATGGCAGCACGCCAAATTTTATTTTTCTAATCCAACTGAAAGTTGAAAAGCTTCTGATTCCCGGCTTACGTAAATGACCATGCAAAATGGAAAATTGCAAATAGACTTCTCGAAAATAGGGCTTATATTGATTCTTTGTGTTGTACGTATATCAATTTTCTGTAGAACAATGCACTTTGTAGAAAAAAATATGTGTTGGCCAGTTGAGTTTTAGAAAATGATCTAGTTATCGTTATTTATTTATTAACTTGCGGTTGGTATACAGGTGACTCAAAACACGGATGTTTCATTTTCATCACTAATTTAAATAGAACACCCTCTATTTTATATAACCAGTGAAATCATCTAATATGATCCTTTATTTCTGTTAGGGGTTCCCTATACCTAAAGAAAGTAGTTATGGGGCTATTTCCAGATATTTAATGAAGGTGATTTAAAATCTAGGATTGTGATGTTCATCTGGTAATCGTTGGGTTTGGTAGATGATTTTGAAGATTTTGCTATTGTTTAAGAAGAATTTGACATACAATATCATTTAAAAAAATCAATCTATTTGGTGCAGCATTTTAATGAAACAATAACTATAACAATACTAACACAACACTAACAAAACAGCAAAGACTAAATTGGAAATACTGTATTGGTATATATATATATATATATATATATATATATATATATATATATATATATATATATATATATATATATATATATACTATATGATGTAGAAAAAAAAAAGTAAAAAATAAATAAAACAAAAAAAAATTATAATATAATTATAATATAATATAAATATAGTTTAATTCAAGTATGATTTTGTAAGGCATAAACGACTAGCTTCTGGCTGCTTGATTCACTAAATTGTCGCACTCCTTACATCTCGTCTGTCTAAGGCAACAGTTTGTGGCTAATGGACCTGGCTTCCGAGGCCATATAGTAATCATCACACACACACACACACAAATTGAAAATAAAAACATTAAATTAATCACATTAGGTTTTCAAAGTGACCCCCACCAACATTAATCTATGTTGTAGTCGATTCTCAAATGACCGACAGCACCGTAGCTTTGACATTCCTCAAAGCTTCTGTAATTCTAGTTTTTATAACTTCTTTTGTTGTTTCGAGTTTCTTATATACTATACCCTTAATATATCCCCACAAAAAAGTCCACTTATGTTAAGTTAAGTGACCAAGCTGTCCAATGTCCTACTGTGCCTATTCATCTGAATAGGACCTGCATTATGTACAGGTACGCCATCGTGAAAAAACCACATGCCTTGCCTGATGTTAAGGGAAACTTCTTACAGAATAATTGGTAAATGATTTTGAAGGAAACCTAAATAAACTTCACCATTTACTATTCCTTTAAAAAAGTGTGGTCCTATTAGGCGATCCCCTAAAACTCCACTCCAAACATCCAACGACCATACTGTTTGCCTATTAGCCCTTCCGTTCTTCGCAAATGTAGCCTCATCCCTAAACCAAACGCAATCTAAGAAATCTGATTCTTCATGAACTCTCGATTTCACTCATTAGCAAAATGCTACCTGGATTTGTATCTCTCTCCATTAATTCTTCGTATAATTTGAGATGGACAAGATTAACATGATTCGTTGAACCTTAGCGTGGTTAATATCTTTTTGTGAGGAAATCTTGCGTATACTGGTATGCGGATCCTCAGTAACGCTCTGCCATACTTTCATTTGGTTGTCTTCGGTTATTGCATGTATTGGTACTTCCCTTTTTCTATAAGCTGGTGATCTGGAATAAACAAAGCGGTCCATTAATTTTTCTAAAGTAGCTTTACTTGCTCTCATTTGTTCTGGAAAGCTTTTATGATATACTCTTGAAGCCAGTAAACAGTTCTTGGTGCACCTATTATCCAAATCATGTCAGTTACTTCGATAGGAAAAGTGCTCACCATTCATCTTACACGTAATTTATACTTAACTATGTTAGAATAAAGATAAACGACACAAATACCTAAGCGAACCACTATAGTATCATCTTTCAGATTGATATGTCAAATTCAACGACTGTCTGATGTTTTCTGGTAAACACCGAATTTCTCAGTGTCTGCATTTCATTAAATATCTGAAAATATTACGATAGCTACTTACTTTAGGTATAGGAAACCTCTAAACACGATGGAAGGATCATATTGTATGATCTCGTTAGTGACACAAAATACGGGGTGTTCCATTTAAATTAAGAAATAAAAGGAAACATTCGAGTTTTGAGTCATACTATATACCAACCGTAAGTTAATAACTAAATATCGATAAGTAACGATACTGAATCATATTATGAATCTCAACTGACCAACAAATATTTTTTTACAAAGTGTATTGTTCTACAAGGCGTTTAGATACGTACAATATTAACACAAAACAATCCATATCTTTTGAAATACCCTGTATAATGTATTTAAGCCTTAAATTAGAGGTAATTGAAAAAATGCGGGCTCTCTCTTAATTTCAGGCAATATACAGGTGTTCCAATTAAAAAAAAACAGGTTTGTTTCGCAACGGCATTACGAAACACCCCAATTATAACGTCTTATTTTAAGTACTGGAGGAACGCTGATCATTAAAATGGATTTCACTTATATAATAACACTTACCTAGGAAAGGCTTCTACATGGAAGCGCATGATAAAAGGTATCTGATTTCTTGAATCACCTTAACAATTACATTGGCCAGTGAAAATCTAGAGTTAGGACTCGTGTGTACTAACTAAAACTGTGGTATCTGTATGTATCGCGAGCCATTCTAGGCTATAGCCTGTCTGCCAGGTCTTATGTATTTGAATATTGACACTTCCTGAAGCAAAACTTTACCTAAATGTCATTTCAAATACGGAGCCACAAGAGAGCAGTGAAACAAACCTTGTCAAGACACACGGTGAAGTAATTTCTTTTCCCTTAAATCTCTTTTATGTTTTTCCCGAACTTTCTAGTGCATACCCCATACTCATATTTTAAACTGGGATAAGTATTAATAAATTAGCTTATAAATTTCCTGTTTATTTAAGCAATACACACTTTTGTGCTGCGTGTTTTTTAAACACCATGATAGGCCGCTGTTCAAAGTTAATTATGAAAATTACTACAATATTTTCGCCTAAGAAAATAAATTTGGGTAGAACATTATACTCTATGTATATATTTTTTTACACCAATAAAGCTCACAAACCGCCTCGTTCACGGACGACAAATTTTGTATGAACTCGGTGAAAATCATCGTTAAATGATTTAAATCAATTTACAAATGTAAACTCATCGTTTGCTGCATCGTCTGCTATTCTGTCTGGCCTTTTTAGAAGGTCTATCTAGACCATAGAGACTTTGGCGCTTTGTCGGACAAGTCTTACGTACAGCGCCTTGTCTCCAAGGAGACAGATCCGGCCTCTGAAGGAGATTTTTAACTTGCGGTCTTATGTCTGAACTGGGCCTAAGCGAGACAGGTACCACAAGAAGGGACCTCTTGATATCCACAGCAGGCATTTTCAAGCTTTGCTCTGCTCGGATTAAATCGTGTCGTAGCTGAAAGCTCTCTGCTAACCCTGCTGCAAACCCCGCTTGTATTGATTCTTGACGTGGCAAATTCTACTTCGAAGATCTAAAGGTCTAAGGCCTAGTTCGCTAATCGGATCAGAGTGGGAAAAGAAATTCTTCCGTTCACCCACTAGACAAAATAACCAGCAGAAAAGATTCCATGACATCCACAGTAGTCAGCAGCAGTACCTACCAGCTCGGATTGAATCATGGGGGAGTGGTAATTGGCCTACTAACTGTAGATATCTTTTGGTAGAATGACGTTCAAAAGTCTGCTTAAAGAATCCACAAGTATATAGACATATTCGTAGGTGAAACAGCTCTGAGAGTTCAGACCAAGTCTAAATTTTCAGTTCCAGCACACGTTCTTTTACATGGTTTCACTCCTGCCTCTCGCTTGGGAACAAGAATTTTACGTCTAGTTATTGCGGTTGAAAAGGCATCAACTATGTACACAATCATGGACCTTATTACAGCTTACATCACAAATCCCTTGTCCCGAACACATGCCCCATATATAAAATGGCTGGGTGCTTCTAATAACCTTGTAGTACATATTTTAATTAAATCACAATTTTAATAAATCATTACTCCTTTTATGCTATTTATTTTGCGAGTGTACCTGTGCATGACTGTCTACTGTCTGTGGGTGCTCTTCATTACTAACGGCAGTAAAAAGAAGCATTCTTATAGCTACTTGTTAATTGCATAAAAGAAGGTACATGCTAAATACACAATTTATTAAGACAATAATGCACTCGCTTGCACCGAATATGCGATAATCTGTATCTTTACGTCAGACAATTTAAAATTGCATATGTTTATTATATGGCTGATATTTAAGCCGCACAGTTTTATTTCATTATCGAAATTCTATTTAAATACATAATAAGTATTCTCAAATTTAATCTTACCAATGTTGCAAAATATAATAGGTCTACCTAAAGTTAATTAAGCCAAGAGATTTATATGTAAACAAAAGTGCAAAGATTATGTCGATTTAAATATTCGCGATTAATAAAATACGAAAGGTTGTTATTGCTATGATAAATAACCCTTGACTAGCAAATCGCAAATAAGAAAATACATGTTTTAATAAAATACCTGATTTGCAAATTGTAAATACACAGCTAAACGTGTCAATTAATTACTTTCCTTGGAAAACTGTAGGCAACTGGTAAATAGGAAAAAAAGGTTTTAATTAACTACTTGGAATGTTTTAATGATATATTTGATTTGCAAATTGCAAATACGAAGATAAATTTTTCAATTAGTTACTTTGCGTGTCAAGGAAAACAAACATTTTCAATTAATTACTTTGCTTAGAAAAGTGCAGATAAGTTAAAACTGTTCTTTTAGCGGGAACGAATGATTCGTTTTTTACACAGAAATAGCTATTATTTGACAATACACAAATTGCATAGCGCTATTAGACCTATTGTTTCGGCTATAGATTCCCCGACTTATAATTTAGCTAAATGGTTGACAAATGAGTTTAAAGGCTTGCCTGTAAAACAGAAAAGTTTTTCAGGAACAAATTCTCTTGAATTTGGTAATAAGATCAAAGAGGTTAAATTGACCGAAGGCGAGGTTTTAATTTCGTTTGATGTAACCTCATTGTTTCCTAGCGTTCCCACGGAGCAAACTTTAACATATTTAGAGCAGTTGCTAAAAATGAATAACATAAATGAAAATGTCTGTAAAGAGTATTTAACTCTAACAAACCTTTGCATCAAACAAAATATTTTTCGATGCAACAATGAATTTTTTCAACAAACACAAGGCACGGCAATGGGTAATCCGCTATCGCCATTTATTGCAGACCTTTTCATGAGCAGATTTGAAACAGATCTTGAAAGTGAAAGTGGTTATTTTCCTAGAGTGTGGTGTCGTTACGTGGATGATATTTTCGCGGTGTTTAACACAAACATTTGCAGAATAGAAGATTTTATTGCCAAATTAAACAAAAAATTTGATTCTATAAAATTTACCCACGAATTACAAATTAATAATAAACTACCCTTTCTAGATGTACTAGTTATCAAGAATAAAGACACTTAAGAATTCGATGTCTATAGAAAAGAAACCACTACCTTAAGCCACATCCCGAGCGACTCACATCATACGTACGCACAAAAAATAGCCAGTCTGAATTTTTTAGTAAATCGGTTAATTAATTTTCCTTTAAAGAAAAGTAGATATACCAAAGAATTAAATTATATTAAAAACGTGGCCGAATATAACGGATACACTGCTTGCCCAGTGGAAAAATTAATCAACAAACAGAAAACAAAGAAAATGTTGACGGAATCAACGACATTCAGAAGAGAAAAATCGGAAAAAAAACTTTGTTTGCTTACTATTTTTGAACCTAGAATCACGAGTGGTCTAGACAGCATTTTTAAAAAAGTCGACTTGCAGCTAACATTTTCAACAACAAATACCTTAAAAAACTTGCTAGTCAACCCAAAAGACAAGGATAGCGCGGACAAAAATGTCGGGAATTTATGGAATTAGTTGTAAAGATTGTAATCTTAAATACGTCGGACAAACAAAAAGATCGATTGGTATAAGATTCAAAGAACACATATCCCAATTACGTTACGGTACTGTAGATAAGTCTGCCGTCGCCCGACATATTTGGGATAATAATCATCACGTTAATAAAGATAATCTGAAATTAATAAAAATGTTAGAAAACCAGGACACATAAACGGGTTCGAGAGCGTATATATTGCGAAATATAGTTACAACAAAAAATGTATGAACACTTCACCAGCGCCAATTACGAGTCACTTGATCGATTGCTTTGCTAAATAAAATTCCCACGTTTTCGGCACGTTATTATCGATAACATAAGTATACAGTTATTGCCGCCAAAGGAACCGCTGTTAATTTAGCTGTCGTTGAACTTTCTCAAAACTATTACAGATGGACACATTTTAGATAAAGCAATAGGGATAGCGCAGACCTGGTCCGGCGATAAAAATACAATACACTTTGGAATTTGCCTACGAGTAGTGTCTCATCTCGGTTCGATCTCTTTACCTGAGATCCGGTATATAAGTTGATGTTAGTTTTTTAAGTATTTAGAATGTTTCATCCTCTGATGACGCTAACTTGGTTAGTGAAACGATCGTCAGGTCTTTCAAAATGTGTTGTGGTGATTTGGGTTCTCCAAGTGTACTTATCAGTGCTCATCACAGGTTCCAATCTTCACTTAGTGCATAGCGCTAACCTAATATTAATTAAACATCAGCATATTCAAAACAAAAATTGAAGTTAACAAATAAATAACAAGCATTTGCATTGTATTTGCTAATTTTATTGTGTCCCTGTAAAGATGTTCAACACAGAGAATCAAGAAAAACAACGCTCCCAATGGCTGTAGGTTCTTGATTCGTTATCATTATTACCAAAACTTTTTGGCAGTTGAGACGGATACTCGACACCCCTAATGACGGACACAATGACAGTTTTGTATAAGATAGGTGTTATTATTTGAGTCCATAAGTTCAATTATATTCGGAAGAATTAATACCGTCGATAAGAGAAAAACCATATCATCTCTACAGAAACTTTGACCTCTTGTCTCTGAGGGCATGTTAAATGATTAAAAGTGATTATTTTACCCTGCTTAGAACGTTATTGAAATACTTAAAGGCCATTTTTGCTTTTTTTTTCTATGTAGTGGAATAATAATTTTACAACAGGAATACAAAGATACCATTCTTCTCTAGCAATACACTTGCGAAATGAAAGTAACTCGCAAATTATTTATCAAACCATTTAAAATAATAAACTCTTAAATTAAATGCCAATATATCAGGACGTTTCAATATATATATATATATATATATATATATATATATATATATATATATATATATATATATATATATATATATATATTATTATTATTATTATTATTATTGCACTATATGAGTTACTAATGTCAGGCCCAGCTTCTGTTTTTATTTGGATTTTCCCAACAAAACAAAAACTGTCCCTATGACACTTTATCTATTAAGCAGATCGAAGTTGTGATTTGTTATTTAATTTTTTATCCTCAATAGATACAACAGCGTTTCATCTCATACGTCGGCATCTTAAGAACGCGATAGACTTAAGAGGCCCATAAATCTCTAGCGCGATATTTATTCAGTAGAAAATTCAAAGAATTAATTATTGTCGCCCGCTTCTTGTTGGATTCGAGCTAATGAACCCTTGTTCTCACCATTCTGTTTTCCATCCTCCTTCTGTAATTCCAAGTTTATGTATTTATTCACAACATTAATGACATCGGTCGTTATTATTCTTAGGGGTAAGAAGTTTGTCGCAGCTATTGTAAAAAGTAAAAGTTACGAAGCTACTAGATTATGTTATTATACTGCTATATTTATGTTCATCTAGTATCAAATTATGTAAAGCGATTAGTTAATTGCTTAATCCTTTAATTTGTATCTGGAAATAGCTCAATAATGTACGGATGTATTTTATTTCTAAAATTGTTCTAGTCCATGTTGATCTTTAGAAATTTCCCCCATCGTATACGTAACGTTCTTACTCGTATTATAAATGTTATATATGTTATACGGGGCGATTTTCTTTTTTTTTAGTATATAGGCTCATTAAATGTACCCTTACTTGGTAAAACCGTTCCATAGTAAAAAGAGACGTAGAGACTATTTCTCCAGCTTCACAAATATTCGTTTTCTTCTTATTTTCTGTAACCAGCTTAACTGCTTGACAGCATCACCAGACAGGAGAAAATTGCATTGAATTATACGTATTCATGACAACTACAACGCGAAAGAAAAAAGTTTCTTGACAAAAGCGGGAGTTTCTAAATTAGCTTGTACACACTTTAGTGCAATTTACATCGGTCAAACTTCTAGAGATTTTTATACCAGATGCAAGGAACATACGCCTGCACTTAGGAATAACAACGCTGACAAATCTACATTTGCAAAAGATATTATTGATACTCAAGTCACTAACCAAAATGTATGGTGGGTCATCTAATATATCAAATTCTATGGGATGAAATTTATAGGTACGTTTTGAATGTACTACCTTGATATAAAAAAGCAAAGTATCACAAACGGAAAACCATTTATTCGATTATTTTTTCAGTCCGATAAAGCTAGCTTCTCTGGTAGCAATTTTTAAATAATTTGATGTTCCTCTAGTTGTCAGGTCAGGGCGATCATATGTTTTGAGAATGTAAATTTATCAGAGTGGTTATTTCTAAATGATTGATACTCAAAATGGAGCCACAGTAAATAACCGCATATAACCACTATATTTTTGCAAAGACAAACGTAAGCTTGACTTATTTGAAGCTTTAGAATTAAAAAAAGATCTGGACGCAGCAAGCTTGTCATGGTAGTGAATTTAAATAAAAATGTTTTTAATAGCAAACATGTATTTTTGTAATGAAAGCATGCATGAAGTTTAGTTACTAGTATAATCTATACAGGTAGTAGAAACAATGTACCATATTTCATCAAAATTACTTTATTGTTTGAAAAAGAACAAAAACTTTTCCGATTTTCCTCACCAACGAACCTCTTCAACTATTTACCCACCTGCCAAGATATAAATTTGCATTAAAATTTTCAAGCAAAAAAACTGAAAGAAAATTTAGAAGTAATCCCTACATGATTCATGGTATGCGATTATAAATGTAAGTATATGCAAAACTAGAGTCTGTATAAAAAACTTGAAGCATGAGGTTCACAAAATACCAGCTGTTCGATTTGAGAAAAATGAGTTACAACAGTTTGAATTTTTTTGAAATTCGGTCATTAGTTGAGAGCGCCCTGTATAGGGCATCTCGATTTTTTCGACAGACAAGAAAAACGAAAACCTCTCTGAACGCGTTATGTTCATGGGACTCCAGCCTAGTGGTAAAAACGCCGTATCATAATTTTTCAGTGAATTTTCTTTAAAAATATTCACTAATGAGAAGGCCTGTGTTTAAATAAATAAATAAATAATATATATATATATATATATATATATATATATATATATATATATATATATATATATATATATATATATATATCATACCGATAACACAAAAAGTGATGGACCAATTTTAATAAAATTTGGTAGGTGCCTTCCTTTTGCTAGTGGCTTGGATGAGTTCGTTAGCCAGGAAAATCGAACCACTTTTTCCTGGAAAATTTTGGGTCTTCTTTCAGAACATTTTTGGATCTTTGAAGATAACAAAGCTATGGCAATCAAATTTGGTACTTAGGTTTATACTATCAAATATACCCTAGATGACAGAATTCAGACCTGTAAATTCAAAGGAAAAAAATTATAGACATTAAAAAAAATCGGGTGCCACTGATGACCAGGGAAATGCACAAACTCAAAATTCTTTGGGTGGATAACAAGATCTGTTGTATATTACAGACAAATATTAGGTTTTCTTGACGCAGAAGGGCCAAGAAATAACAGAAATATTACTTTGAAAATTTTATAGTTTTTCTTCTTAAAATGCCAAGGTGGCGAATTGAAACGTCAAAATTTCCAATTTTTAGACGGAGAGCCTGAAACAAGTACGGTCTATGTAAAGCAAATGTCATAATAAATGTATTTTTCAAAGCCTTAAGTTACAGCTTTAACCATCATTCTCCGTCATTTTGCTCAAATATTTGCAGAAAATTCATTTCAAATAGACCCCTCTGATGATTTGGCAGCAGTTTCAGTTATAGAGTTTGTGATTTAATAGGCTATACTTTTTCGAGAATTTTCGTAGAAAAAATCGTTATTGAGATGACCGCTGACTATTTTTTAAATATTTCTTCAAAGGAGTATGAACTATGCGCCTCTGGGGTCAATTTCAGTATTTACATGTTTAGATATATACAGGGTGGTGCATTTTTACTGTAAAGCTCAATGTATTGGTTATTATACAGGAAAATATTATAGAAGTTATTTGTAGGGTGTTTTGAGCTGCATCTTATAAAGTTATGTGGACAGGGTAGCCCATAAATCGTTGGTGATACAAAATTCCTGTTTTTTAATGGAACAGCCAATGTATTGTAGCATTATTGCATTTTCTATCCAATTTTAATGCATTCTTCAAAGCAGGAAACATTCATATCCCTCATAGTCTTCGAGTTATTTCAATCGTTTTTCAACTTTTTGCATTTTGGAACATATCAAAAATTGTGGTACGGCATTTTTACCAATGGAAATCGGAGTTCCATGAAAATGGCGCATTACGGGAGGTTTTAAATTATATATACCAATAGATAGGAGAGTCCCATGAAAGTGACGCATTCAGAGAGGGTTTCATTTAATACTATTTCTCGAAAAAAATCAAGATGCCGTATACAGAACGGTCTCAAATATTGACTGAATTTGGAAAAATTCGAACTGTCGTACTATTTTTTTTTAATTGAACAACTCCCTATACCTACAGACTCTAGCCTAGGAGAATTTTTTTACATTTTCCTATTTTTTAAACTTAGTTACAGATTAGGTAACTAGTCTGAATTTTATGTCTTTTTAGGCAAATTTTTTATTAAAAAAATAGTAAATTTTCGCAGAAAATTTTTTGTGTTTCCGTAGAAATCATTGTTTGTAAGAGTTTTGTGACATTTTGGTAATAAATGTTTAATAAGCTATTATAAAAAACTATTTTGTGATTTTCGGGAAAAAAACCGTTTGCAAATTTTCAAGTAATGTTTTTTGGGAGTTCCGTCAGAAAGCTTTTTCTGAATAGTTATATCTTTCTAGGTGGATTAATAGCTTGAACTGATTCGTTGGCCAGAAAAATCGGACCAGTTTTTTGGGGACATCTTAAGTTTACTTTCGAAAAATTGTTATAATTTTTCGAACAATAAAGTTATTTTGATTACATACGGTACATTGTTTTTACTATATAGTTAATACTGGTAACCAAGTTTGATGTCTGCCTTCATTAAAAAAGACATATGTGTTGTTAAAAACATTTTAATGAAAATTCACTACTACAACGCACTTGCTGCGTCCAGACTTTTTAATATGTACTAGAAATTGCAAAGCAAGTGAAATAACTAAAAAACTGTGAACGCTTTCAATTTTGTTTCTCACAAGCTTTTATTACAATTCGATGGAAAATGCAAACATAAGAAGTCCGCGATTTAGTATATATATATATATATATATATATATATATATATATATATATATATATATATATATATATACATATACATATACATATACATATACATATACATATGGGTATTATTATTATTATTATTATTATTATTATTATTATTGTATGACAGTGAACTATATATAGTTCACTGTTTTATGGTTACTAGTTCAAGACATTTTTCAAATGCATAAAAAAATGTATGATAATTTGCTTAAAAATAGGACAAAAATTGGTTAGAAGATTTTACGTAGAAAATTCTAAAAAATATTTTTCTCAAGAATTTCCCTAAACAATTTTTTGCTCGAAAATTCATTACCTAAAACATGGCCTTTCACGAATTTCTTAAAAAAAGTTCCATCAAAACTTTGCCTAAATATCTTTTACACAAAAAATCGAAACATTTTTTTCGTTCAAGAAAATTATAAACACACACCCACGTACATACACACACACACACATATACAGAAAGCAAATATACAAAAGTAACGGTCATCACTTGTTAGTTCTAAAAACTCAGAATCTTATTTCAGCACGATTCGACCTAAGGGCATATGAAGCAAATACGAAAGTTCTTGGTTAACCATGCTTTATATATTTCGTGTCAAATTCACACATCAACGGAAGCCTACAAACAAAACAACAGCTAGACAACATTTAGCTACAAGACAATCTATTCGCTCACCGATAACTGAACTATAGTTAAACTGGAGGAGCATCAGAAGAGATCACCAAAATTGTGGCGCTCTGTAACCAGGCCTGTGGACATTGCACATAGGACATTCACACATAAACAGCAGCCTCCAATCTGCGTATTTACATAACCATTTTGTCATTTGAAAAAGTTGTTGTAATTATAACATATGTATACATACATACATACAGACAAGAAGAAGAAGAAAATTCCAATAGCTACCTTGTTTCAAAAAATGGGAAACTTATGGAATATATTCCCTTTTTTGGAACTTCTTGTTTTTAATTAAATAACTGAAACAAAATTAGTCTACGTATATAAAAAAAGTTGTAATAAGATAACAGACTGATGTGTGTCGATATTTTCGTTGTATAGAGTCTGATTTATTGATGTTGTTTAGCTATTTTATTTTTATAATGATTATTAGTTAAAGTTTGCTTCTATTTTCATGCTATTGACACACATCACGAAGACATTTTGAACATATCATCTGTTATTTTCATTTTATTTTTATTTGTAATTGTTATGAATACGTATAAATCAATACTATTTTCTCCTTTTTGATGATATTGTCAAGCAGCGAAACCGGTCACAAGAAAATAAAAATAAAACGAATATTCGTGAATTCAGAAAAATAGTCTCTACGTATATATTTAGTATTATATTAGCAGTTAAGCGATGTGACTGATTGATATACTATTCAGATATACTGGCATATCTAAAACTTATAAGTAGTCACTATTCAAAACTGCTTGTTTAAGCTCAAGCCCGTCACAAAATTCTTCACCAGTACCAAATATAAAGAAGCCAATGGGATTAACTAAGTGGATGTCTGTCAACGTTTCTACGTATTTCGTTTCAGTGTTAAAAGTCACTGAAAAACTTTATGAATGTATCAAAAAGTTGATGGAGTTTCTTGCCTGCTCACGGAGGTTACGTATTCTGCCATTGCTTATAATGCTGGTTCTATATCACTGATTCCGTAGAAATTTCATAACCGATTTACTATACAGGGTTAGCAAAATGTATGGAATCCCTAAATATATCACGAACGGAAGGTAATATTAAGAAAAGTTTCATACGAAAGTTATAAGGTTTTGTTAGGAGCATTATTTTGTGGTGCTTTGAAATATACAGGTGACCCAGAAAACCGCAATCTCTCGCATCCAATTCGGGTTGTGTCGGGACCAAATGCGGCAATTATGTTGGTTCACTTTTCCGTCAAGACAGAAACTTGCCTCATTAGAAAAGAACTCCCTTCTCCACAAAATGAGGATCACTTGTCAGTTTTGCCCCAATATTTTTTCTGTCTGGATCATCTTCTGTATATTTATATATATTATTCTGTATATACATATATATATATATATATATATATATATATATATATATATATATATATATATATATATATATATATATAGTCTTATAAGGTTGCGTCTTCTCTGACTTCATAATATTCACCACAGACCGCTGATATATGTTGTTGTCCAATGACAGTTGACTTGTAGACGTTTGAGCATTTTTCACAAGTTTCCACACATTTAGTTTTGCTTCATCATTAGTAGCAGTTTTCGGACGGCCAGATTTACGCATAGCTCTACTACTTCCAGTTTCCAGGTATTTCCTGACAGATTTGCAAGCAGTTGACATTTCTTACGAGATTCAATTCATCAAACAAGCCACTAAGTTCTGCATATTATCGTTCTCTGTATCTAAACTCTCGTAAAATCAATATATGTATGCGTTCCGACTCACTCAGATTAGCTATTCTTACAAAACTGAGATGAGTAGTAAATATATTTTAGAGTACGACAATATCAATTTAATTAATTTGGCAGTTCGTCAACATGAAGCAGAGTCAGCTTTGCTGATGTTGCGAAAGATGATCCAGACCGCAGAATAAAAGACTGTAACTTTGTCAAATAGTAAAAAGCCAGGATCTTGAAGATTTGCTCTGTAGCTCTTTTAGTTTGGTTGTGTCATACTGCACTGTACTTAAGATGTAGACTTATTGTTTTTTAAATGTTGACATTAAAAAAATACACATTTATGTAGGATATTTAGTTTTTTCCATACTTACTACACACCCTATCTTTAAATGTCGATAACTCGGTAACGAGTGAATTTAGACATAAGGTGTTTCACATAAAACTAGACTACAACTAGCCAAGAATTCGAAAAATGTGGTCAAATACAGTATGTTCCATTAAAAAAACTTCAATCAGCTATGCTTTTCTGGGTCACCTGTATATTACAAAGCACTAAAAAATAGTTTTTCTATTAAAACACTATAACATTTGCAAGAAACTTTTTTTAACATCATCTTCCGTTCGTGATATATTTAGGGGTTTCCATGGATTTTTCTCACCCTGTATATCCTCAAAATAGAGGAACAAATATGTAGTCTTGTCTTGCGTCTGATGGCCGATGGAATGTAAGCTCTGAAGTCATATTTTTCGATACCACCACCACACTTATCTTGTAGCCGCACAAAACAATCTTGTGACAATAAACATATTGCCTATTTGCCATTTACTTTTGAAACATGCGAATATTTTTTTGCGAAATTACATTTTTTTATTTACACACGTTGTTAAATAACTATAAGCGAAACAGGCTCACCATAAATAAGGTATTGTTAATTACAACAGACGTCCATTGTGCAGAACAATACTGAGCATACCTGCAAAAGAAAATTTCTAATTAGGATTTGAAAAAAAAAATTAACTATAAAAAATCGTAAATTTATATATTAAACTAAACACATTAAATGGGGTCGAGGAGTCGGGGACCAAAGAAGCCCAGGGGGAAAGCTGAGGAGGCGGCAACAACAACATGATCTTTCGATGAATCTTTCCCCAAGACCGTCATGCGCGGTGAAGAGCCGAATACTGCACAAGGTGACCCTGCTTATAACTAAAAATGACGGATCTAGACGTGGAGGTCGAGAAAACTCCCCAATCCACGGTGTTACGTTACCCGTGCCTAGGGATGAATTGCACCATGGTGATGGTGTCGTGAACGGAACCTCTGGAGTACCGGGCAACCCTCCAGAGTAACCCGCCCTGCACCACACAGGGCATTCTGATGGTGTAGACAGTATTTCCCCCATTCTCGTGGGAACAACATGAAGAAGAAAATTTTAAATAAAACCAAAACAAATGAGGCTCAAGGAGTGGCTCCTGCTACAGACTCGTGCCTTGAGTCTATTCCGGAAACGGAGACGAGCCAGGGGGAGGCAGCGTCTGTGAAGTCTGGAAGTCTCACGACCGACGTAGGTGGTTCGGGGGGCAGCTTCGGTCACAGGCTTGTCCCCGACACCCAAGCTGGAAGCTGGATTCCACCGGAGGGCGGCGAGGTCCGCGGACTCTGGGGGTCCATCCACCAGTCAGGGCCCTGCTGCAGGGATAGAGGGACTGTCCTAGCGTCTTTGCAGGGCGCAAAGAAGGGAGCTCCAAAGGGCGCAGAAAATGGCGACCGGGGCGTGGACGGTCGAGAAACCTGAAAAGGCGCAAAAGGGGAGTGCATGTCAGAAGAGGCCGCGCTGGGACTCCAGCACACCCACTACAACAGTCAGACGGCGCTCGGGCTCTAGCACGTCTACTACAGACAGACGGCCAAAAAGGGGAAGGGCGGAACATCGGCGCAGACTGGTTCGTATAGGGAGACTGCGAAGGGCCTCTGGGTGGCGGTGATTGACAGACGCCATCCTGAGGTCACGCTAGACCAGGGGAAGGCGTCCCTGATCCAGGTTGTGGTGGTAGCTGCGGTGGACTCTCTTCAGGAAGGGAAGAGACCGCCTCAGTTCTACCGGTCGCGCCTGGCGGGAGGCATCCTCTGGATAACCTGTGCCAGCCCGCAGTCGCGAGAGTGGCTGCAGAAAGCGATCGGGGGCCCCGCCAGATTTGGAAAGGGGCGGACTTGACAGCCGTCGAGCCAGTTCCTGCCTTTAATGAACTTCTGTTCCAGGGAACTGGCAACGATGAAAATCCGATATGGATGAGCGGGTGGGCCGAGGGACATCACTGTCGGATCGGCCTATCTGCCAGGGGACAGCACGGACATCCTTCACCCAAGGAATTTGAGGACCTTGTGGTGGGTAGCAGAGCAGGTGGATGGCCGACCATCATCGGCGTAGATGTGAACGTGCATCATGAGTGGGGAAGCTCTGACATAAACTACAATAGTGAGTCACTTTTCTTTATGAAATTTAATTTTGACATATTGAATAGAGGTAATAAACCGACCTTCGTCACAACACGGCGTGGGGAAGTTTTAGATCTAACAGTTTCCACCTAGTTTCTAGGTGACTTTGTTAAGAACTGTGCTGTGTCTGGGGAATTGAGTAGCTCACACCACAAATACATCCGGTTTGAAATTGCCAAAGTCGAAAGACAAACGGTACCGGGACCCCCGCAAGGCGGACTGGAAAGCCTACAGGACAGTCCTAGCAGTGGAACTGCGGGGGGTTAAAAGTACCATATACAATTTAATAGACCTCGAGATTGCAATCACCTCGGCCTATAACGCCAACTGCCCCCTGAAAATGGAGACGTCCACCAGGAATGTCGCGTAGAGGAAAGATGACCTCAGGCAAAGGAGGATGCAGGTTCGTAAACTGTTTAACGCTGCCAAAAGGTCGGGAGCATGGGATGAATATAGACATACGCTAACGACCTATAACACAAGACTGAGTGACGCCAGGAAGGAGTCGTGGAGGAGGCACTGCGAGGAAGTGGAGAACACATCCGGGCGTGCTCGACTACACAAGAGCCTGTCCTAGGCCACACAGACCGACATAAGCTCCTTTATAACATCCACGGGAGGCTTTACAAGCTCGGGGGAGGAAACTATGGAAGTTTTACTCCAGGCGTACTTTCTCGGCTGTAACATAATAAACCAATCACCTCCGGGCGGAGAACACACAAAAATAGAGGCGCCGTACAGGCGGGTATCTAGATTAGACTGGGCAGTCGCTAAAGAGGTGGTTACTTAGAGCAAAATCAGATGGGCCATTAACAGCTTCAAGTCATTCAAATCCCCGGGATTTGATGGAATAATACCCATCATGCACCAACATGGTATAGACATACTGGCGCCGGCGCTTACCCTCATTATAAGGGCCAGCCTGGCTCTGGGGTACATTCCGAGGGCGTGGCGACTGGCCAGGGTTTTATTCATTTCTAAACCTGGGCGTCCAACAGACGAGGCAAAGTCCCTGAGGCCAATAAGTCTCATGTCCTTCTTGCTAAAAACAATGAAAAAACTGCTCAACCGGTACATTAGGGGCGGTTTACTGGAAGCATATCCCCTACACTGCGGACAATATGCATGCATACCACAGAAACAGCACTGCACTAACTAGTGCTGAAACTAGAAATACACTGGAGAACAGGGAGGTGGCGCTGGGGGCCTTCCTAGAAATAGAGGGGGGCTTCATCAACACCTCATTCGGATCTGTACTGGCAGCAAGTGGATCGGTTCCATGCTCAGCGACAGGGCGGTGGTCGCGGCGGAGTGTCCACAGGGAAGCGGTTTGTCTTCCCTGCTCTGGTGCCTAGTCGTAGACGGCCTACTAGGGAGTCTCTCGGGAGAAGGGTACGCGGTACAGGGCTATGCGGACGACATTGTCATCATAGTCCGAGGAAAGATTACACAGTCAGTGTGGGAGCGCGTGCAGACAGCACTGAAAGTGGTGGAAAGGTGCACCGTTGGCCAAGGGCTCGGTGTGAGCCCTGAGAAATCAACCGTGATACCGTTTACGAGGAGGAGGGAGTGGGAGAACCACATAACTCTTACTCTCTACGGTAAAAACATCCCAATTGCCAGGGAGGTAAAATATCCTGGGGTCGTATTGGACTCTAAGCTAACCTGGAGTGGTCATGTTGAAAAAATTATGCGTGAGGCAGTCATGACCCTAGCCGCCACAAGGCGGCTATATAGAAAAACGTGCGGTCTAAGACCTAGTATGGCTCACTGGCTGTACACAAGGATAGTCAGACCATCGTTAATATACGCGGCACTAGTCTGGTGGCCTAGAGTGATACAATCCAGTGCCAAACAAAAACTATGCAAGATCCAAAGGACCGCTTGCCTGGATATCACAGGGGCCATGATTTAGACCCCAACAGCGGCCATGGAGGTGTTGCTGGATCTGCCCCCCTACACTTAGTTATCATGGGGAGGCCAGGCTAGGACTATACAGACTAGCCTGCAATGGTAGACTGAAGATCAACCCAGGCTTCAGGGGCCACTACAAAATTCAGGAGATCGTGAAGGAGACCATGCTTTAAATGAGGTCAGACCTCGCGAGCCCACGAATCTGCAGGGAAAACAATTTTGCAGTGGAAATCCCCGACCGCGAGGCATGGCGAGAGGATACGGCGGGCTTACCACGGGACGCGATCGTCTGGTTCACGGACGTATCCGGCGGGGAGCGTGGGAAGGGGGGCAGCTGTTTATTTGTAAGGACCGAGGATAAGTCATAGTATTTCTCTCGAAGCCTATGCAACGGTCTTTCAGGCCGAAATGTACGCCATCCTGCACTGTGTGCGGGAGAACAAGAGGGGGGGGGCACATCAATAAGAGGATCCTCATATCCACAGACATCCAGGCAGCCCTTAAGTAGCCCACGGGTAAACTCCAGGCTGGTAAGTGAGTGCCGAGACGAGAGGAGCGACCTAGCTGGGCAGAATGAGGTCACCCTCATCTTGGTGCCGGGTCACTCGGGGGTCAAAGGCAATGAAGAAGCTGACAGTCTTGCGAAGAGAAGGTCAGCAGAACCATTTATGGGACCAGAACCGGTTCTGGGCGTGACAAAGAGCACGGCCAGGAGACCCATTTAGTCATGGGTCAGAAACTAACACAATGTGTACTGGGCAAACTGTCCAGAGCTCAGACATGGAAAGTTGGTAATTGACGAACCCAGTTCAAAGAGAGCTGTAGAGCTGCTAACTCCTAGCAGAGGACAGCTCAGAAACATAACAGGTCTCTTGACGGGACACATGGCCGTCAAGAAACACCTGCATAAAATGGGGCGGTTCGAGGGGGACCTTGCATGCAGACTCTGCAG
Organism: Tillus elongatus; assembly: GCA_964006375.1. NCBI lineage: Eukaryota > Metazoa > Arthropoda > Insecta > Coleoptera > Cleridae > Tillus > Tillus elongatus. Next base: position 110,265,894 of record OZ023265.1, read on the forward strand.
CGAGGAGGAGGAATCAACCTAGCACATTTTGTGCAAGTGTAAAGCTCTGGACTGCAAAAGACAACTGATTTGCGTCAGTCTAGACGGGAGACAGGGCAATATAAAACTTCACCCTACCCATGGCTGTGCAGACTAGTTCAAGGCATAGTGATTTTAGAATGGGTGGAGTAAAAAAACTAATGGCATGCACAATAAGCCAAAGGTTACAGTTCTATCGGGGCGGCAAAGACGCGGACGAGCCCTGAGGGATAAAAAAACACATTAAATAGCATAATCTATTAAATAACAAACAAATAGTTCTAACAGAACTCTTACCATCGATAAAATATTAATTTAGAAATGTACAAAAATGTGATGTTAAACTAGTTTTAGGAGGGTCGAAACATTTTGTAATCAAGAATAAACTATACTAACTGGTAATCTTATCTTATCTCAATTTGACTTAAAGTGACCTAATTTGTTTTTTAAGAATTATCTTTTCAAACAATAATTTTTATTGTTCCTAATGATAACATACTCGGCGACTTTAAAAATGAAAATCATATTTCTCTTCTTACATTAATTTTATTTTTAGATACGACAGGTTTTACCATGGACCTCAGCTGACCAAGAGACTCCTGAATTTTTCTACAGATATAGGTAGAAATAACTGGTTCTTTGTTTAAAATCTTCAGTAGTTTTTACATTGTCAAAAAAAAGGAATTACCTAATTTCTTTTTTATCTCTTCTTTAGCAAATGTTTACCAGGTAACTTTGCTTAAAATATTTGCTACAGGTATAAACTGTATTAAAGCTTGGACCAACAAGTACTTTAAATATACCTTTTATTCAAATGAAATCTCCTAAAAGAAGAATATACATTTAATAGACGATTTATCACTGGAAATTCACTAAGCCAGCTGATGTGGAAGACTGTCGCCGATTGAAGTCAGCGCTGAGAGCATTTCGCCACTTCCAACGTTTAAAGAGATATTAAGGTCCCCTCTACTAACTACTTTTCAGTTGTTTTCGTAAAAGAGAACAGTGGCAGCTCGTTACAAAAAAAGATGGAGATTCCCAATTTCACTTTCGCCAAAGAACAGGTAAAGTCACCCACCAATACTACTGTCGTTTATTAGATCAGTTTTGCGTTTAAATTAACCACAGGTGGCTGGAAATTTAGGTGTCTTGTCTATTACTTCCACATCGCCAATACGTGTAAAAGTGTCAAAACATATATAAAACATGATTTACGAACAAATTTTTTTTATTCAATTAGAACCTGTGATGAGCACTGATAAGTTTAATTTGGAGAACCCAATTCATCACAATACAGTTTTCAGACCTGACGATTGTTTCGCAAGCTGGCGTCATCGGAGGGATGAGTAAACTGTCTTAGTCATCCCTCTGATGACGTTTACTTTGTTAGCGAAACAATCCTCAGATCTAAAAACTGTATTGTGATAAATTGGGTTCTCCAAATTATACTTATATGCCAAGAACAATTTAAGTACAATTTGGAGAACCGATATCACAATTCAGTTTTTAGACCTGACGATCGTTTCGTTTACAAAATTAACATCATCAGAGTGATAAATAAAAAAGTTTATTCATCCCTCTGGTGTCGCTAACTTTGTTAGCGAAACGATTGTCAGGTCGAAAATTGTAATATAATGAAATGGGTTCTCCAAGAGAGATATATGTAGGTACAAATTTAAATTTCTTCATTAGCCGCTACAGTGTTTTAAAAAGAAGGCATAATGTTTCCAGTATATAATTTTGACATCATATCTTTATGTTAAAGTGTATTTACCAAATACACTTGGGGTATATCTACCTAGATATTCGGCTTGTCCTGATTTGATACCTGTAGTCACTACTTGACATGACTTCTAGTTATTAAATATTAAATATTCTTTTGTAACATGATATGTACCTACTAATATTCTGATTTTAATTTATATAATTTTTCTTTTTGCCTAAAAGCTAAAACCAAAGCTGAACGCTGGAGGCTTGTTATATCTAAAATGTCATATAATGAAATATAATTTTTTAATAACAGACAGAAATCAATATTGACTTTTCTAATGTGATTCTCTCGCCTAAATTATACAAAAATCTCCAGCTATGCAAATGTATAAAAGCCTGGACGCAGCAAGTGCGTTATGGTAGTGAATTTTCATAGAAATGATCCGGTACAAAATATTTAATTATAACTTTTTTTTTCTTGTAATATAGAAATATAAGTTTTGGTGTATAGTTTACCTTTTATATCGTAAACCTACCTACCAAATTTGGTTATCATAGCTTTTTTATTTTTTTCGAATAAAAACACAAATTTTTTTCGGAAAACCTCGTTCTATTTTCCCGACTAACGAACTTATCCAAGCCCTTCATAAAAGTAAGGTACATGTTAAATTTTATCAAAATCGGCCGATTATTTTTTGAGTTATCGGTGTAATATATACATACATATAGCATATATATATATATATATATATATATATATATATATATATATATATATATATATATATATATATATATATATATATATATATAAACATATAAAAATTGAAAATGAGCCCGGATATGGGTTCTAGGGGTCATAGTTCGCGCTCATTTGCAAAAATATTTTCAAAATTCAAAAGTCTGGATCTCCCTGTTAGTGAATTTTTTCTACGAAAATTCACTAAGAAGTGTGTATTTTCCCATTAAACTCTATATGTAAGGCTATGGAATATTTTTTGTTCATAACAAATGTTATAACAAAACGATTAAGGGCATAAAGCAACTATAAAATGCATATTAAAAAGCTTAGCCACGGGTAAATGGTTTAAGGGGATTTTAGTGTTGCTGGCAGCAGTGAACAATAAAAAAATTATTAGCAAAATGCATCATAAAAGCAACAATGAAATGGTTCACACCTGTGACTGATCTAATATTACATATTTCGATTTTGGTGTGTGTATAATAGTCCCTATGTGAAAGGTATGAGTTTTGGTATAAAAATTTGCACTGACTTTTAAATAATTGGATACTCGTGTAGTCGAGTACATGAAATTTTAAAGTGATTATATATCTACTTTTCGTCAACTAATACGCTGAAATGCAAATGGCAAATCAAAAAAGTATATTGTAACGGGAATATATGTTTTAATCGTATCAAGAAAATTTGTTGTTGTGGGTGTTTTGCCGGTGTACGTACGAATCTTCGGGCGCGCGCTCGTGTGTGTGTGTGTGTGTGTGTACGTAAAACGATTTTGTAAATACGACATTGTTTAAAGCCATAAGCTGATGACTTCCTCTTGGGTTTATACTTTCATTGGGAGTGTGAAATAAAGTGATTAGAAACAACCAGATCGGAATGCTGCATGATACTGTTTTGTTGTTTTTAAAATTAACAAAAATGGTTTTGTTATGGGTTTAGCAAAACGTTTTCTGACAATTGTTTTTTTAATTGGCTCAAAACAGCTAAAATATAACGTCATCTTCACTTATTTTAAAATCGCACTCTTTTTCTTTCTAAACCTGGTATATAGTGTCATGTTTAGTTTAGCCACTTAATTCAAAAGGACAGTTATTTATTAAAAAAGATATCTAAAATAGGTTGAGTTATGGTATTAGACCACAGATCGGCTCAAAAAGGCCAAATAGGTATTTAGCCTTCGGTTACATCGCATGCAACACGCGTATTTACCTTACTTTATTATCGTAAAAGCGTGTGTATGTGATGTTGGTATTTTGGCTGCGGTGTTTACACCATTAGCGCATTTACCTATTTTCTTGTCTTGGATCCGCCTTATATGGCATGTATATTCTACTCTTGTCATAACAGAGACGTGATTGACATTTTTTTTAATTAACATTACATCTCAATGATTTTCTTGTCCATAAATCATTTACTTTTGTATTTCGTATCTACAGTTATATATTGAATGCAATTTCTTTTTCGTTATATATACACATATATACATATATAAACATATTTACACATATACATATTTTTATTTTTTCTTAAAATATTAGAAATGACAGGGAATCGTAAAAGTGAATAAGTATCACTGATCTTTTGTTTTCAATGGTGAGTTAGTCTGAACATTAGGTCTTTGAGACTCCTATACAAGACACTCTAATCGCAAAAAGGATAAAAATCTCCTAACGGAAATCCACAACACGCTGCAGTGTTTCTCTGCTTTGAAAAAGGACTGTAATTTGCCTGTTTCATCTGACCCGCCTCTGCATTAATCACAAATTTGAATCCGGTGAATCCCTCCCGCATTACTTTAGTTGCTTTGCATGTAGAGCCACGATTTCGTCATGATTCCATTGTCTCTCTGCTCTTTCATTTCGGATTTTCTTTTGTTGAGTTGTTCTCCACATCGCTGATGTAATCCCCTTTCAATGAGGCTATGGATAGTAGCGCAAAATAGACCTGGAATATAGCTACTGAAAAGCTCTGTAACAACTATTCGTCTACTACTTTTTTACAGTAAATGTAGGTACTTACACTAGATTGAAGGTTGTGGCTAATGGATCTAACGGTCAGAGGCCAAACATAATAACAAGAACATACATACATTGGATTTATTAAGGGTTAATACTGAAGTGAGACAATTTATTGATCAAACCAATCCCTACGTATACAGTGTGTCTCAAATTTAACGCCTAAGTTATTATCTTGAAAACCGAAAGACTTAGAGGATCAGTTTGTAAGAAATGTGTTTTCTTTTTTTTTCTTTAACGTCTATGGCCATCACCGACAGTTTCACCATCCTGGAAATTTTGCCGAACCCCTGCCTTTCCGTAAGGAGCGTAGGGATCTTTAACGTGCCCAACATCTCATGGACATGGGACCGACGGTTTTATACCCCCTCCCAAGGGCGGAACGTGCAGGCATTCAACTCGCACAAATACAATGCCACAACCTCGGTTGATGTTAATTGTACAGTATATACTGAAGAAACTGGAATCGAACCCGGTACCCTTCGATTCAGAGGCACACGGCCCTACCACTGAACCACCGAGGCTCTATATATTTTCTATCCCTGGTCATAGCGTCATTTTATTATAAAAACACATAACATGATGTTTTACTTATTCGTAGATCAGTTAGCGGCTTAATGTTATATTGATTTATTGGCTACTAAACTAGTCTAACATCTTCGGCTCCAAGGGCCCTCCTTATATTCGTCTTAGCGTCAGTTGACAAAAGACAGATTGTAAAGTCTAACACCTTTTATGGTGAACCATGACTCGAGCTGTGTGTTAAAATATGCTCGATATTTGTGATTTGTGTAATGTACGTTATATACCTGGATAAAGGGTGAGCTTCTCACAGAACATATTTTGTTTATTTAATGTAGATATATGTTATTATTTATTTAATTATGGTTGGAGAAGTAATTTTAACAAGTATTCGAGTATAAAAGGGTCTTTAAGTAATCATTTGGTATACAGCTTGTATTTAAGTAGAGTTTAGCTTCATCAATTTAGTTTTGTTATTTATACGAGGCTAAGCCAAAATTAATAAATTAGGTAACTGTTTAGTTATGTCAATTTACAGGAAGTAAGCTGATATACGTTAAAGTTCGGTTACTTTGAGGGCGGACTTAAGTCTCCGAGTGCTTGCACAGGATGCGTAACTATTATTGCTCTGTGGCGAGCTTAGGCTCAGGGATCCTGCTCAAGTTGCGTGACCATTGTGGCCATAGGTGGACTTCGGCTGAGGTCGTCTAATTGTTATCGCGTATTACGCGGGTGTTTGCTGGGGTTAGGTGACGATGCCACATGGGCGAGCTTTGGCTCGCGGAGTCTGCTCGGGTTACGTGTCCATGCCTTCTTGGTTTTAGACTCTGCTAAAGCTATTGTTTGAGTATTTAGAGTCATTGTTCAAAAGTAAATTTCGGAGTTAATGTTGCTCAGTGGGGCGTGTAAATGGCAAATATTTCATAAGCTAATATTTGATTGTCCCTGATATATATATATATATATATATATATATATATATATATATATATATATATATATATATATATATATATATATATATATATATATATATATATACATATACAGTGTGGAACAGCCAAATGGAATAAATTCGATAACGGATAAATGAGGGCGTGTTGGGAAAAACGCTTGGACACGTCGATTTGTATTTTTAACAGCGCATCTTTTTCAAGAAAAAAAAATTATATAGGGTGCGTCATGTGACAGTGGCCAATACCAACTTTCTTATTTTAAATACAAGCCCCTGTATATTATTAATTTTTTGGATTCTTCAGAAAATTCTAGACATAATTCATGTACAATGTTCTATACCTATCTTCAACTGTTTCGGAAATATTAAGTATTTTCAGATTTATTACAAAAATTAACATTAAAAATAGAAAATTATTTTATTTCACAAATTCGCTACATTGCATTCAATACTTATTTCCCATTCAGCTCTTGATAATGAGAAAGTAAACAAAAACCATTCCTGCGTTTCTTTTTACTGATATGAAATGAAACAAAAACAAAAACAGTTTTCTTTCTGTTCGTATAAAACTCGTAGCCTTAGCAACTTGTTGTCTGCCTGCATGACAGTAGTGATTAGTGTCAGTGCTATTGTCGTTTGAATTTCGTTAACTGTACGTAATAATATCAGAAAAATGGTTCATTTAACAGAAATGCACAAAATAACCATTCTACAAATGATTGGTTATGGAGATAACACACGGACACAGATGGAAGTGTCTCGCTTGTTTCACGAAAAATTTCCAAATTTGCCGCCTGTATCCCAAGGAACAATTAGCAAAATAGAAAAGCAGTTTCGCGAGCTTGGTCATGTGAGACAGATAAAAAAAGTAGCTGCCAATGCAGTAAGTGATGATACGAAATTGGATATTACGCTTGAGTTTCAAGAAAACCCACATACTTCTGGTCGACAAGCAGCCCAACTATTCAACGTTAGCCACACAGCAATTTTTCGAACATTAAAGGAAAGTAAAATGCATCCCTATAAAATGATACCAACTCAGGAGCTCATGGAGGACGATTTCGATAGGAGAACGTATTTTTGTGAACAAATGATGGCAATGTTAGATAACAATGTGATCCAATTAGAAGATGTTTTGTTTTCTGATGAGAGCACATTTACACTTCACGGTCATGTTAATCGTCAAAATTGCCGCTATTGGTCTAATGAGAATCCTCATTGGATGAGAGAGGAACATACGCAATATCCTGAAAAAGTTAATGTTTGGGCAGGAATTGTTGGAAATCATATCGTAGGTCCCTTTTTCATTGATGGCAACTTGAATGGGGATAAATATTTAGAACTGCTCCAAAATAATGTCGTGCCAACTTTGACAAACTTATATCCAGATCCAGCAAACCCACAAGTTCCTGCCAATAAAATATGGTTTCAGCAAGATGGAGCACCGCCCCATTACCAAATCAATGTCCGGCAGTACCTGAACCAAATTTTTCCAAATCGGTGGATAGGGAGGCGCGGATCGATAGAATGGCCAGCACGATCTCCTGATCTGTCGCTATTAGACTACTTTTTGTGGGGATATGTCAAAAGTATTGTATACAAAACTAAGCCCCTCAACTTAGATGACTTAAAAAGACGAATCACGCTTGCGATTAGATCAGTCACGCCTGAGATGTTGAGTAATGTTAGAAGACATTTCTATACCAGATTAGCATGTTGCCAAGATGTTCGTGGCGAGCATTTTGAACATTTACTACATTGACATTAATTTTTTTTTTTTTGTTTTTTTAAATTATTAAGAAATAATCAGTATTTCTTATTAGAATTTGTGAAATAAAATAATTTTCTATTTTTAATGTTAATTTTTGTAATAAATCTGAAAATACTTAATATTTCCGAAACAGTTGAAGATAGGTATAGGACATTGTACATGAATTATGTCTAGAATTTTCTGAAGAATCCAAAAAATTAATAATATACAGGGACTTGTATTTAAAATAAGAAAGTTGGTATTGGCCACTGTCACATGACGCACCCTATATAATTTTTTTTTCTTGAAAAAGATGCGCAGTTAAAAATACAAATCGACGTGTCCAAGCGTTTTTCCCAACACGTCCTCATTTATCCGTTATCGAATTTATTCCATTTGGCTGTTCCACACTGTATATATATATTACCTTGTGCTTTAGATGAACGATGGTTGGTGTGTTCAGGTATATTTTTGATCCCAGGTTAGCGATTTTGTTACTAGACACCTTTGGCAGCCGCTGGCCTTGATCATAACGCCATACAATAAGGCTCGTCATCATTCTAACAAGTAATAAACTTTTATCATGATTACTCTTAAATAGATAACACAACAGCCAATTGATATATCGACTGGTGATTGACTGCTGAGCTCTTTAATTATATTATGTGAGCGTTAGTCGATTGTTATTATTATTTTAGATTACTTATATTGTTTACTAAGGGGATTGTGTAACCACTTGTCGTTATTAAATATTCCTTCTAAGAACGAGACACTAATTTTTAAGATAACAGTTCGAACAATCAGCTACCCAGGACCAGACATGCTCTGTTGATCGACACGTTTTTGTTAAAATTTTCAACGATTAATATACTTTAATAAGCGTCTAAATATCGCGATTGCCTGACATTATTAACTTTTTGATTAACCTAAGATTTTCTTTATCTACATGATCATTATTATCCAAAATATGTTGAGCAATGCACAATTTATCAATAGTGCCATATCTCAGTTTCGCTAAATGTGCTTTAAATCTATTTTCAATAGATCTTTTGGTTTTCCCAACATATTTAAATTAACATTCCTTACAACCTGTTTCATAGACTTCCTACATTTTTGTAGTTTTATGTTAATAGTGAGGGTTAGAGAGAAATTAAGTAATATCGTTATTTACCCAACCCTATATTTTATACAATAAACCGTTTACAAAATATATACAAAAGAATATTTACAAACTATATGCAAGTGATGTGAGCGGTTCATACAATTAACTAGAACTTTGGTATATATGTAACAGGTAAGGCTAGTGTTTGATACAGCATACGGTAGTAGTTTCTAATATCGGACTGAGAAGCGTAATATTTTAAAAAATATGTAAAGTTGCTACGGAATGTTACTTAAGACGGACAATGTATCACCTTTAAAAATATTTCTGTTCAACGAAATAAGCTAAGCCTGGAGCGATTTGACGGAAAGCGGAATCGGTACGGACTCGTACAGACTGGTGACAGTTCGTTGTTGCAGTCTTGCTGGAAGGACTACTACTGCTCGACCTCGTAAAGCCTGGCCTTATATATGATTTGGGAAGCGCACAAAAATATCCGCGTCGATTGGAATTTTATCGGTATTATCAAGAGCGATAAGATAATAAACACAAAATACACAAGTTTAGCGAAATATAAATTGCTTAAAATATTTCATGGTAAAATATTTTACGAATATATTTATATAATTTGCATTTTGTTATTTGATATTCAATTAATTGTTTAATGGGAAGTTATCAGTTTTCTAATATTCAGATATAAAATAACGCTTCAGCACAGATGCTACACTATTTTATTATTTGTAAGTTATGGACGTAGTAAATGCAGTATGGTAACGAATTTACATTAAAGGTAATTGTCTTCATCAAAGAGTCAAGAGCTGATTACAAAAAAGCTTTATGCTCCTATATTTGGAATCCATTACACGATGCTTCCTCCTTTTTTTTAACAGTTTTACATTGTTGTCAAATCATTTTGCCATTATTTAGTTAGCGAAAGAATAAAAACTCAAACACCTTTGACTTTCTTCGTCATCAATTTAATTAAACGAAATAATGAAACGAATTGGATCGCCAGCGTAATGCGATCTCGCGACATTTTTCCCGATGCCATTATGTCTGATTTAGATTCAGCATGCAACAGTATCGACTGCTCAGTTACAAGGACAGAAATCTGATCTTTTTATTATTTTATCTCAAGTTTCTAAATTCAATTTAAGCTGACAGTTTCAAAGCAAACTCTGGAATGTAAACAACCAACTAAACTCCGAGCTTTTATTACAATTTAATTTTAATTTTATTCGGTTTCAATTTGTGTCGATCGATCGTCTCGGTCTATTGAAACTGTATTATCGACTTTGGGCGGTATTTTCTTCCTTGTCGACCCAGGAGTCAAGTTTATTGCTCACAGAATGTCACTCACATGATTGCATTTCAATCTTTTGCAATTTTAAAAGCTTCTGGAAACTTTTCGGAACGAGAGATCCATATAAAAAGCTCACTAAAAGTTCGTAACCGAACATTTAAAGAAATTTAATTGCAAAAAGTATATGAAGCCAAGGATTCGTAACATAAATAAAATACATAAACATTTATTAGATGATATAAATTGAAAAAGGCTCAAAGTCGTTATCTCGTCTTAAGAAAATTATTTACAAGCGAATTGGCTAAAAGGCGACAAGCACTTCCTCAGTATTTCTTGACGCTCTCTATCATCGTCTACGGTTATTATAGAAGAGGTTAAAAAACTGCGAATTTCACTAGACGCGGATGAAACTCGAATCTGCTCAATTGTGTTCAACGTTGCCTAATTCCAATTGAATAACATCGGCTCGTAAAGCGCATCTGAACTGCATTAGTTTTTAAGTCTAATTTAATTACTTTCAGAAAAGAAAGGAATAAATATTAAAAAAACATAGAAAAATCAAAGCAAAATTAATTAAATATATATATATATATATATATATATATATATATATATATATATATATATATATATATATATATATATTGTGATGAAGTATTATTTCCTATCTGTCTGTGATAGAAAAGGCATAACTACTAACTAAGTAATTAATTAAATAAGAAAAGAATCAAATACAAACTATATAAATATTTGCTAAAATATTTTCACCATGAAATATTTTAAGGCGATTTATATTTAATTAAACAGGTATTTCATACTTATTATCTTATCCGGTTGTGATAAGGTGATAAAATTCCAAGCATCGTAGAGTTTTTGGTCCGGCTGTGAAAGTCATATAAAAGGAGAAGCAACACGGGGCACAGTAGTATTGTTAATTCAGCTGTTAAGTTATTAAGTCGCCACGAGTCCGCACCGATTCCGTTTCCGTTTACTGTCCGAGCGCACCTGGTCGGTCGATTTTCGTATCCGAAAATATTGTTATAGGTGAGAATTATCCGTTTTAAGTGATTCATATTTTGTAGCGAATTTTCATATTTTTAAATCATCACGCTTCTCAGTCCAAATCTCCTCAAGTGAATTATTTCTGCTTTTCCTGACCTGCTGCCGTCCCTATAGACAATTCCCGTATGTTAGATTGTCTTGCATTATTTTTGTGAGGATGCTGAGGATTCACAGCTCACATAAATAATCGAGATATATTCATCTTGGTTTGATCCCGATCGGGACGCTGAGGATTCACAGCCTGTCTAGGTCACTCCAAGTGATACTTTCCTTTCCAATTAGCCCTGTACACTTCATCTGGCTCCCGGCTTTTCGCCCCATACAGTATAAGCTCTTGTGTTATTTTAGTGAGGACGCTGAGGAGTCACAGCTCATTAAAGTAATCAAGAGGTTTTCGTTCCGATTTGACCCTAGCGGAGATGCTGAGAATTCACAGTCCGCATAGGCCTCCGAGAATTGTCATCCCGTCTCTCCCGTCTGCACTTTTTCGTCTCCGCTGTCCCCTGCTTCGACGGAGAAGTTATAGCTAGTAGTCTGATGTTGTCTATCGCTGTGTGTTGCCCGCCTGCCGTATCCTCGCTTGAGTGAAATACCGTCCGTTTCATATATACCTGACCGAATCCGTACGCTTTGTCACGCACTAACCTTTACCGCTTTAGCGAGGTCCACGTTCCGATTGATGTTAGTATCCGCATATTTTATTTGTACATATTTGGAAATATTGTTCTGTGTATATGTATTTTGTAAATAGTTTCAAATCTGTAATATAGGGTTGGGTAAATTAAAGACCTTGATCAATTATTATCCAACCCCTTAACATACAAAATCTGCTACACCTTTAGTTAAAACAGAAGTGGTCGGATCACGCCGAGTCAGCGATTAAAGCCCGCTCACTCGGGGGTCACTATTAGCCTATATTACCTAAAGGCTACCGAACCCTTCTCCACAGAGTTACCCAGGTACTTCGTTATATGGGTCAGAGTTAAGTGAAGAGGTCGCAGACATCCTCAACAGGGAGTAAACACTTTAAAATCTGGCGCCCGAGATCCTCAGATAGTAACCGTCAATCCGTGTCACCGAAAAAGGTCTGCAAGCCAAGGCCTCGTCACAATATATATATATATATATATATATATATATATATATAATAATAATAACAAATACTTAAAAGATAACTGCAGGTAAGATAAATTTTGGGAAAACCAAAATAAAAGGGAAGCAAATAATTGTAACTAAGGCAGGTCTTAATGTGCTAATAATTAATCAAAGCCATAGCGAGTAACATCAAACACCTATATATTTCAAGCATTTAAATATTAAATCCGCCAATGAGATCGCGCCTTTAAAATGAAAAGAATATATCCCGAAATTAGCGGCCACTAGGCACCTTCGAAATATATATATATATATATATATATATATATATATATATATATATATATATATATATATATATATATATATATATATATATATATATATATATAAATTTGGTTTCAAATAGCTTTATTTCCGAATATACACAAAATATACAAAAAAAAAGAAAGATTTTGCCGGAAAACCTGGTCGGATTATTCTGACGAACATATAGAGTCATTTGCTAAGGGAAAACGCGTGCCAGGTTTAAAAAAACCGGAAGATTATTTTTTGAGTTATCGTGATGAGTGGTGATAAACACACACACACACACACACACACACATATACACACACACATACATACATACATACATACATACATACATACATATATATATATATATATATATATATATATATATATATATATATATATATATAGGCTAATTACAGAAGATACGGACTGTCTGAGATGGACCACTTACGTAATTTAGAAACTAACTTCTAGATGGCGCTACTAGTATATATAATCGCTTAGAGCATGATTGAAAGTGACCAGTAAACATTAAACTAGCTGATGTGTTTTTTTTATTTACGTTGCAATTTTTGTACGAATTTGTATGTGTGTCATAAAATGTCTACGGTGGAAAGTAAAAAGTGTGGTTTGCAAACATGTAAGTAGATATTATTGTGTTTTTAAAACTAGTGCATGACGATAATCATTACTGAAAAAGACCAAATACGAAATGATATTCTTACTGGGCCATCTCTCCCGTATCGAAGAGAGAGATGAACCACTTTTGTTGGGGATAGATAGACCGATTAACAAGTACAATTCTACGTTAATTATTGACTGCAGTTTTCTTGCTTAAAGCATGCCAACGCAAATAAAGTGTATCTAGAGGCAGCGGGACTGAAGAACAGCTTAGTGTTGCTGTAGATGCCATAAACAACGGTATATCTCGCGTTAACTAAGCATCAAATTTGGAACTCCCAAGGCTACATTACTTCTACAAAAAGCGAGGGGACATTTGACAAATACTAATTCTCTAGGCCTTCCTTTAGCTTTAGGATACGACAATGAAAGAAAGCTGGATTTGCTTATTAAAAAACTCCAAACATTTGCATTCGTTGCCACTCGTAATGATGTCCGATTCATGGCATTTGCTCTTGCAGAGCAGTCCGGTCTGGCTTGTCACTTTAATAAAGAATAAAGGAAAGCAGGCTACAATTGGCTTCACCTGTTTCCGCAGTCATATCCCGATTTATCAGTACGTACTGCTGAGGAAATTTCTCGGGCACTCTCTACTGCTCTGTACAGAGAGACAGTCAACAATTATTTTCGTTTGGTGGCAAAAATTTGTCCAAAAACTTACTCTTTGACAAACGAAGCATATTCAACGTAGCTGAGACCGGGTTACAGTTGAATAACAAACCAGGGAAGGTTATTGCTACTAACGGTTCTAAAAACGTTTCTTACCTAACCTCTGGCAAAAAAAAGTTACACAATCAGTGTCGTTGCCTGCTGCAGTGGTGAAGGCAACTTCTTACCCCCATACTGCACCTTTAAAAAGAACAATAACCCAGAATTTTCAAACGGAGTGCCACCTGGCTCGGTAGTTAGGATGTGTCAAAAATCTGCATATGTTAAGGCAGAAATCTTCTTCGACTGGCTTAAAAATAACTTTTTTTCTAGAAATCCCGCCGGAAAAGTACTTCTGATTCTAGATGGTCACACATTTCATTGTGATTTTTGTGAAATGCCAGAATTCGCGGACAAACACGAAATTATAATGATATGTCTACCGTCCCATACTACTCACTATCTTCAATCCTTAGATAGGTCAACTTTTAAATATCTAAAGAACCACTTAAACGAGGCGTGCAACGATTTTGTCAAGCGCAATCCACGACAGAGAATTGGCAGGTTAAATTTCGATGGCTTACTGGCAGAAGCCTGGAAAAAATCAGCATAAGTCAAAAATGCAATATCTGGGTTCCGTGCTACAAGACTGATATCATTCTCGCCAGAAGCCATACCAGATTATGCTTTTTTCGCAGAAGAAGATCCAGCAGATTTGATCGCAATCAGTACTATCTGAAAAACTACATGTAAAAATCTTAATAAATCCCTTCTGATATAATTTTTATAGGTATATTTTTAGGGCACTTCAATAAGAATGGATGATATACAACAAGAACGTCTACCAGTCGATAATTTCCCCATGCCAAAAGTGTCTATCGAGTCACCGCAGCTCAGTTGCAGTGCAGATGGCATCCAGGGTCCCAATGACCTAACCCCAGGAAAGACTTGATATAATTCAGCCTGTTCCAGTGGTAAACAAAAAAAAAATTGACTCCGCTAAGGGACGATGCCGCGCACTTGCTGAAGTTATTACCTCTCTGGAGAATATTGCAAAAGAAAAAGAAAAGAGCGTAATGATCTTGCAAAAGAAAGCTAAGAATGCAGCTGACAAGAAGGTAATAAAGAAGTCAAAACCTCAAGTGACGTAAAGATCTAGGACACCTAGTGATTCAACGGATATGGAGGAAAAAGAAATATTTCTCGATGACAGCGACTCACTCCTGGTGAAAGAACGACTGTGCCGGATGCGGTGAAAATTAGAATTTAACAACTAAATCAGATTATTGGGTAAAATGTGTCATTTGTGGCCGAAGGTTACACGAGTCTTGCATAAAATGTCACTATATTCTGTATGAGAGGTGTGGGAAACGATCATGTTAATGCGTTATTTTGTAGTATTTAGGTGAGTGGTCCATCTATCCCGAATCGGTTCAACTGTCCTTTAAGCGGTGGTCCAACTACCCCATATATTATGGGACAGTTGGACAACCTACTGTTTTTACAATATTACTGGGCATGTTTTTTTTTTACTAGAAAGTATTACCCAAACGAAACTATTAACTAATTTAAAAGCATGTCCGTCTCTCCAAGAATTACCTTATATATATATATATATATATATATATATATATATATATATATATATATATATATATATATATATATATATATATATCTGGGTGTGTGTGTGTATTTGGTTATAATTGCTTTGTTATTTTCGAAAAGCAGGAGAACACGTAATTTACCGATATCTTTTAAACTTGGCACGCTTGTTCCCTTGGTATACGACTGGATAAGTTCGTTACCCAAAAAAAATCAAAGATATGGAAACCTTGGTCTCCTTTTCGAAAATTGTTTGCATCTTTGGAAATAATAAAACTATTATAATCCAATATGGTACGCATTCACATCTTACGGTGTATTTTAAAATTTATTTCTCTAGGTGAAAACAAAGCAGGTTATACGCATTTAAAGAAAGAAAATACCGATCGAGAGAAAATACCGATCGCAACGGAAGGGAAGAAAATGTACACATTCAAGGTCGGTATATGTATAAAATCAAATTAAATATTACAGACATAGCATAAGTTTTTTGGTGCAAAAGGGCATGGAAATACCAACAAAAAAAACACTAAAGCTTTTATAGTTTTCACTCTAAAGACCTCAAAGTGACGTTTGGAAACGTGGAGATTGTTGAATTTTAAACAAATATCCTGAAGCGAATACTAATTATGGATAACAGATATTCTTAGAATTCTCAAAACAACTTGTAACATATCTGTTTCAATAGCTATTGTTCTTTATGTGACTAAAATTTCTGCAGAAGGTTTTTTTTACTTTCTACGATATTTTAACATCTTAAAATGTAGTTTTTGTGGTTTAAACGTGTAATGTTGTTCAGAATGAATTTCAAAACTTCTTTCTCTTATAAACCTTATATAACCGGTAGTCAAACTTCGAACGTGGCAAGCGCCGTATGGTAGTGCATTTTCATAAACTTTGTAATATTTGATTGACAAAATGAATTATTTTATTTTTCGTTATATAAAATATTTTTATGAAAATTCTCTAACATAGGGCTACATCTAGACTTCTTTGTTGTTGCTAGAGTAATGGTCCTGTCGTGCAGTATTTAATAAAAGCAGAAATTTCTTTAGGATAAATCTGATGTACAAAAATTTGTTTCTCTCTTTTACAGCTTGTCTTGCTATTACTTTATTTGTTTATATAATAATGATCATAATAATTTAATACTCGTTATTGGCCATAATCACGCAACATGTCAATACAGATAAGTCTTCCAATAACCAGTATTTTCAGCAAAGACTTGATCTGCCGTAAGTCAAGCTCCTCTCCATGGGCCATTTAGTGGGCGCACAATACTATTTTTTTAGTGAGTGTTCGGAAGTTCCTACTATATATATATATATATATATATATATATATATATATATATATATATATATATATATATATATATATATATATATCCCTTTTTCAATACATAATTTTTCGTTATGTTTATTTGCTGATCGACAGAAACATTTTCGTTTACTGCAGAAAATTATTTTTTGGGGCTGTCACCTACAGGAATTTTATCAGCGGTTTAATGACTTCTATTGTTAATATCCACATCCTCCAAATACATTTTTTCTGTTTTGTAGCGTCGTACAGTCTCTTGTATTTCTGCCTTTGTTAATATTTTGCTAGCTTTCACAAAATTACATTGTCCCACTAACGGTAAGGTAACGTAATGTATCATTAAGATCACATTTTCGGTGTGAAAAAAAAAACACGAATGACATCACTGCTAGTGCACAGCTACAAATGCTTCACTTTTCAATGCTAGGGTTAAATGTTTATGAAATTAAAAATTTATCAAATCAATAAGAATCAGTTGCTATAAGGAAAACAGAAGATTTGATCTGCGGATCATATTTTCCTAAGCCTAGGTACAACTCTGAGTCGTAGAACATTTGTTTTACAAAGATCTAAACATTTTACATAAATTTCCAGCAAACGTCTTAAAAACTAATTTTAAAGCATTCGCTTTTAATAAACATTCTGTTTAACTACCTACAAACATATAGCTGCTATAAAGTTACATTTGTGTCACGTTAATATATAAAGCCCATCTACATAAAGCGATTATCTTGCAGTTTTATAACTTATGTACATAAATTTCCGAACATACTGCGGCAAAACAATTAATGTTGAGGAACAGGACGGAAGCTTCTGGAAAATACTTAGTCGACTTGCTGAACACAACTCTTCATTACGCAAAGATTGGAGCGAGTCATTCTGAAACAACGGCAACTCTTCAAATAGTTTAACTTGGAAAATTGTGCCGCATTCTCTAAGTAGTAAGTCAAGCCACATTTGGGAATATGATGCTCACACTAAAGAACAAACGTAAAAAAATATCTTATAATAAACATTTCCAAGACCTACTGTCTATATAAAAAGGTTATGAGTGTGCCAGATATTTTCACTGCCTTGATATGGTATTTGTACTCTTCTCTTAAATGGTACAGATTACAAGTCATATTCCAGAAAATGCGTTGTGGTAGTGAATTTTCAAAAGAATTAGTGTTGTTCACAAAAGAAAACTTTGGTAGTTTTCTAAATCTTTCGGTCGTTTATTATTTCCACCACATAATACTCACATGTACCTATTAGTGCTTGAAACAGGCTCCATATTTTTCTATTGTGATCTAGAATCATTTAAATTTTTATCTATGACACATGAAGCAATTGTATGCCACGTCGAAATCAAAATCCGTGCACAATTACTCGACAGAATAGAATATGCAGCAAATAATATTCGGAATGAACCGGAATACACCGAGTGGGACAATCATTGGTTTGTAACGCTTGGTGTAAAGCTTTCAATCAATCCCAGGGTGAACATTGTTTTCCATTTTTTTTAAACGTCAGTCTATTTCCATGACTATGGCCAATCACCGACGCCAAGGAGCAGTTTCACCTCACAATACTGAAAATTTTGCCGAATCCCTGTCTTTATGTTAGGAGGGTGGTGATCTTCAACGTGCCCTAAATCGCATGATACATGGGACCGACGGCTTTACTCCCACCCTGAAGGGCGGAACGTGCAGACATTCAACTTGCTCAAACACAATGCAACAACCTCGGTTGATGTAGGTACAGGAAAAGTGAAAGGGGATCCTGAGAATCGAACCTGGTACCCTTCCGTCCAGATGCTCAAGTTCTTACCACTGGACCACCGAGGCTCTGGGCCCACATTTAGAACAGGCGTCACAGGAATTAGAATTCTTATTAGCTTTCAACAACTGTTTCAAAATTTTACCGATTTAAAACTTAAATGTCTGTAGCTCCTAAATAAAACAAAAAAGTTCGGGATGCAGCAAGTGCGTTATGGTAGCGAATTTTTATTAAATGCTACAATCGTCAATAACTCAATTTTCCATTAACATAGAAAGTTAAATTTTGTCACACGATGAGGCCTTTTCCAAGGCAACCTATTCACCAAATTTCATCAAAATATCTGTGTAACTTTCGGAGATAGAATTTTTTTTCGAAAGAAAACTCAAAATGTTCCCAGAAAACCTTATCGGATTTTCCTGGGTAACGAACTGGTACAAGCAATTAATAAAATAAAGGCACTTGCCAAGTTTCATCAAAATCAGTTAATTACTTTTTGAGTTATTGGTTGGATATATATATATATATATATATATATATATATATATATATATATATATATATATATAAACATATATGGTTTCTAGGTTTCTAGGGGTCCTGGTTCGCGCACATTTGAAAAAAGTTGTGCAAAGTCTCATCATCGATACCTCTCTATTAGTGAATTTTTGTTAATAAAAATTCACTAAAATCGGACTCATGTCGATATAGCAAATTGTTACAAATTAGCCTATCATTTCCCGAAGTTTGTCATTGATTTTACAAACCACCCTAATATATATATATATATATATATATATATATATATATATATATATATATATATATATATATATATATATATATATCTTTTGGAATATTGCACTACACTGTAATCACTAAATATACACTTTATTTGTTTGCTGTACGTTTGTGATTTTTTTATTGGTTTGCGTGGACTGCTGATCATAGTAGCCTGCTGATGATGAACCGGGACGGTTCGAAACTGCAGTCCACGCAAACCAATAAAAAATCACAAACGTACAGCAAACAAATAAAGTGTATATATATATATATATATATATATATATATATATATATATATATATATATATATATATATATATATATATATATATATATATATATATATGTAGAACATGGCTTGCGAATCTTCTATGCCACCCAGAGACAATGCTTATTTTCGGAGGCAAGTTTGATGGCCATTACTGAGAGGCAATTTTTCTGTGGAAAACTACAAATTTTCTTTTCGCAAATGCCATATTTTTGGAACTCGTCAATTTATTTTTACAAAGTGAGTTTAACGTTTATATTGATACTAAATTACAGATGGAATATGTCAAATTTAGTTTTGTTGAAAAATTGTAATCTAAGATTTTCCGAAACAGAATTTAGCAAAATTTAGAAAATGCCTCTAAATAATATTCGTTGTTGTTAGAAAAGGGGATAACTGTGGGGCAGAGAGTTAAATAGAATAAACAAAGATGAATACATTAAATGATTTATTCGTTATCAGATCTAACCAACGGATTATCACACGAGTTAAATATTTGAAAAAAATCAGATGCCCTGGAGTGAATGGCTTGTAAAATAACAGCTACTTTAATTCAAGATAAGTAAGTAAAACAGATCCAATGAGATGCTTTGGAGATAAGCTAAGTTGCGTGAGGTATTATTAAGCTTATTAAAATTCGCTAGTATAACACACTTGCTGTGTTCTAACATTTTACTGTGGGGAACATAAGATTTTTGAAATTTGACATAATTTGATTAAAAGCATGAATTAGAATGTACTACGAACTAGTAAAAATAATTGAAAACTTAGTTTCATAAATTAATCTAACGTTAATTATGTGTTTCTATTATATTAAAATGAGTTAGAAAATAAAAGCAGCGGAGATGACCAATTGTAAATGATCTGTGAAGCAAATTCTATAAGTGCTGATAGCTAACTTTTCAAAGTAATTACATTCCGACATCCTGCACTTATAAAATTTTTATTCTTTTTTCTCCGGACTTTTAAAGTTGGTACTTTTAACGAGTTTTTAAAAAAACATCGTCGGAGATAGCTGAGCAAAGGTAAAGCAGCTGCCAGGAACACTTTTGTGAAGTCGACACAGAAGGGAATTTGTAACATTTAATCTAGTTCTGGATCTTTTAAAACTTTTAGTTTTTACAAAGTTTTTAGTGAAAGACAGTTCTCGTAAATTGTATGCATTTTCAGGGAGCGTTAGTGTTACAGTAAATAACCGCTATTACCAGTTTTCTACGCCATTTTATTTCACGACTAATTTATTAGATTATTTACGAAGTGTTTTGTTTTTGCTTCTGGTTAAATTGTTATTTTGCTATTGCTTTAAAAACGATTTTTGTAAACACTAGCAAAAAGCAATTTGTGCACCGGATAGTAAGGCATGTGATGGAGACATCAATTTTATGCATTTATAACAAATTTGACGTAAAGCGATGCCAAAGAATTAGCCCTGAATTATAACGCTAAGTATAATCAATATATCAATTCTTTGTGCAAACAAAAATTTCCAATGTCTACTTCTGGACACATATAAGATGTCAATGGCATCATCAGGCAGTCGATGCTCTCCGCAGATATGTGGGAATATATTATTTTGGATACTGGAGATATTCCCATCACCGGAAAATTCACTATAAATTAATGAATGCACACAATTCCACCAGGTACTGAGATGGCCCTGAAATCATATGTAACATAGATTAGGTTTTCATAATCGCGCTTTCACCAGAAAACACTAGGTATCTAATTAAGTAGCCAGATAGCTCTGCATTACTCGAATAATTGAGGTAAGAAGAACAATTTAATTTACCACTTTATGGGCTTTATCCACAAAACTGTAAAATAATATAAAACAATCTCAAAGTCAAACTACGTTTACATAAACCGGTTTCAAAGTGGATTTCAAAGTGTCGTACTTTACCTACCTCTAAGAGTTATCTATAAGCACCTACATAATTTTTTTCACAAATCATTCACAAGCGGTCATCTGTACATATTTTATTCTCTAACCTATTCTAGTTTAACATAAACCTCCTCAATATCCACCAGAAAACCTACCAGGCTTGAAAAATTGGTACCACTACAACACTATAATGGTGGCAGAATTTCTCCTCATAGAGGGAACATCCAGTAATGGGCTTCTTAACGCCCTCTATGAAAGAGTGACTATAGAAATTGAACTGACCATTTATGGTTTGATTAGAAGCATGTTGCACTACCAGACCGTCACCATCTTACTGCAGGGAGGATGCTCAGTTTTAAGATTGCGAAGAAGTGCCCAGTCTAATCCCTCTTAGTGGACGATTAACTGTCCACCCTCGTACAGTGGGAGGCGTATGCGGACGGTCTAGTCATACTAATTGGAGAAAAACCTAAATAGGGACTCTCAGGTATTCTTCAAAAGAGACTGGACGTAGTAAATTACTGGGGCCAGATGGATTAGATGTCCGAACTCTCAAACAACCATTATTGTCCCATTCATTATTAGGTGTAGTCCAGACAAATTAAAACCAACTTATCTTACGAGAAACACAATTTTATTTGCGGAACAAGCAAAATATTTTAAAAGCACTGTAAACAAGTGGCTTAGCTTAAACACATAGTTAAAAAAGTAGTCCACAACGCCAAATTTTACCCGCAGATATGTCGAAGGATGTATGGATCGGTTAAAGAAACAAGAATTAAAGACTTTTCCACCAGAATATGGTTTAATTTTTTACACAATCCTACGCGTTTCGGTTTGTCTGAACCATCTTCAGGGGTTAAAAACTTCTAATATAAAAATATGTTTGTCGGAAACTACGTTTCTAGTATGTTTTGCATGCGAGCAAGCAACAGGCTAGCAAAAATGTCTGGTAGCTACAAAAAGAGCACAGGTCCACAAAAGCTATGGTCAAACATTAAAAACTAAACCTATAAGCCATGCAAATTAAGCTGACGGAACGTCAGGAGTTAAAAAGACATTGTTTACATATTAAAACAAGACTACGTTCCACAATGACAACACTCTGAACGAGCCAATACAGGTTAAAAGTCAATAATTAAACTAATTGAAAGCAAAAGAGACAAACACCACACAACAATGGTGTGCAGTTATCAGAACCTCCTGAGAACATCTGAAAAAGTCATTCGGAAAAAAATCAATAGAAAGGGGGCTTATCTGGCAAATTAATACTTACTTTTCTGTTTGTATTACAAAAAGTACACTGTATAAAAAATTGTCAAAGTATGAATTTCGTTCATTGTCTTCAGATTTCCAAAGTTAACATCGAAGGACGGAACAACAGTATCTCCAGTCTTGAAGCAGCGAGACAAAACCAAGCATGCTTAGCTCCATGGTCGGAATCAATGATCACTGTGCAATAACACTATTCTATCAGTTGTCTGTATATAATAATAATAATAATAATAATAATAATAATAATAATAATAATAATAATAATAATAATAATAATAATAATAATAATAATAATAATAATCTATTCACATTGTAATAACAACTAAAACAATTTGGATATTAATAAAGAATAAAATGGTGAATAACGCAAATAATGTTAAGTCAGTTAACTTGTACATCAAATTTCAGCTAAACTCTCTGAAAAACGAATCCCAATAATAGACCAGTTAAGCCAATCTGAGATTCACGGTCTTATAAAGCAGAGCTTGTATGTATATTGAAGGAGAGTTCGTAGCGCTGATAGTGAAAACATTGAGAATGTTGCTGTTGGAGCTATTCACGTATTTGTAAATCCCCTTATCTTCTAGGGTGAATTGTTCGATCCCAAAACTTGATGGGTGAATGATTCTGGCATTCTTTTCTTTTTAAATGGTGTGGCCGCTCTCTCTTCAGTGACAGTCAAAAACTGAAAAGATGCTGTCCACGTTGTTTCTATTTCTCAGCAGCACAGCAGTGAGGGGGCCACAATATGTAAGGGAAAGTATGAAATACTTGAAGACTGAGCAGACGAAAGACTGGTGCTTGTTTCCCTCAAGATCTGACGGCTCTGTTTACTTATTAGTCTGTATATGAAGCTGGAAGGGTAGTCATTATTTACGTCTACTAATTGTTTAATATCATTAAGCTCGTTGTTGAAATTCGTCCCGGCAGTGAGATTCTGAACAGCTTATCTATCAAATATTATTCCTTTAACCATGTCAAACCCATACTTATTGGCGTTTAGAAATTATATCTATGGGTGCGACTGTGGGACAAACCCCCAGCATATATACTGGCTCCATGTATTGGGTATGAGACTTATGATAAGCTACGAAGTTAAAGTTTGGTGGCCAAAGGTACACGGAGCCGCGAGAGCCAAACAAGCTGAACTACAAAAAGAATCGTGTCTGATCGCAAAGGGCGAATTAGGCACCATACCACCATCTGCTTTCAAAATTCACCTTAAGCTTAAGAGGAAGGCTAAGTGAGCAACGTACAAACAAAAATCAGCATAGGAACAACCGCATTCGTTGCTATCCTTGAAATTCACAATGTTCTGGGAGTGCTCTCAGATATGACAGATTATTCATACAAAAACCAGTCGCTACTTGTCATTCAAGATTGCCATTCTAGATAAGAAATACTGTTGTCAGGCTGAAACCGTCCTATTGAATGCAGATTACGGCTGGTACACGGACGGCGCCCCAATAGAGCGAGAGAGGGAGAGAGAAAAGCAGGAGCTTGTGCATGTGTGGACAGCTCTAGGGCCAAACCAATATAGCATCTGCAAAACATGCAACCATATACTAGGCAGAAGTGTAATCCATGGAGATGTGTGCAAAAGAAATCAACAAAGCCGTTGCGTCCAAAAAACGATCAAAATACTTTCAGACAGCCAAACTGCTGTAAAGGGATTTGGATGCTAATGTGGCAACTCAGAAACAGTTTGTAGTTGCAAGGCGGTCCTAACTAATCTGGCCAGCAACAACGTAGTTCTGGTCGGAATACCAGGGTATTCGGGTCTTGATTGTATCATGAAACAATTTTATGTTTAAAAATGCATATTTATTATATAAACTTTTAAAAAATGTTGCTTATGTTTATTAATTGGAGCTTAAATGAGATGGGAGATAAATGCGCTTATTTTAGAAAATAATGTTCAGAGACAAAGTTAATTTTCAATTGGAATATACGTAAATCAGCAGAATTTCAGGATACCGGGTGAGAAAAATCCTAGATAAGTATCTAGTAGAGGTAGATTACTGTGTGGTTGTGTTCTGGCAAGAGGCGTGATTGGTTCTTATTTTTCCCAGGACAAAGCTTTTTTTAATTTCAACAACACACCACGAAGGTGCAGAGCCTAAATTATATCGTACCGTGGGTGTCGACAAGCAGGAAAGAGGCAACTTGTTAATTCTAGGCTTGAAGGTTCGGAAGAGAAGAAAAAACATGTGCCGGCAAGGAATTCCACAACTTGGAAGTCCTCGGGACAAAAGAGCGGGCATAACAAGATATTCTATGTCTGGTAACCTAGACAGTAAAAGGGTGCATTCGCTCTGCTCACCTGGTAGATCTTTTGGGGGGAGCAGGTGGAGGAACTATGGAAGAAAGCTCCTCTGAGCAGTGCGCGTGCAGATATCTATAAAAGAGAGCGGTCACCAACGGCACGTCGGTGGGCAAGGGATGGCAATCTTTGGGTGAGGGTAGAGTCACCGATGAGACGTACAGCTCTCTTCTGAATGGAGTCCAGGATAGCGATTGTAGAAGCGGCAGCGACACCCTAGATGTGGGAGAAGTATTCGAGGTTTGGCCTTATGTGTGAAGTATATAAGGTATAGAAATTAGCTGGTGAAAAGTAATTGCGAGCCCGGAAGAGCAAACCTAATTTCTTAGCAGCCGCTTCTGCAATTGATGTGACATGTTGCTGCCAATTGAGATTTCTATCCACAGAAATGCCAACAAGTCAAAAGGACTCATTACTTTGAATAACTTGGTTGTTCATTGTGATGGGTCTAGGGCTGGTGTATCTCTTATAAGATAGAAAGCAAGACAGAGATTGAAGTTGAATTGTACAAGATTTCTACTTCCCCAGTCTAATATTTTTTGGAGATCCACAGAGACAGAACCCTCCATGAGTCTACGATCCTCATCTAATTGGTCTAAAGAGACAGGCCTAGAATATTGTCGGTTTGAGTGGGGGGTGCTGTCGTCCGCGTAACTGTGAACTGGGTTGGATGTGCTAGAGAGGAGGTCATTGATGTGGAGAAGAAACTAAATAGGGGCTAAAGCTGAACCTTGGGGGACTCCTGCATTAATTGGATACAGTTTAAAAGAATAGCCATGCACGACAACAAAATGCTCCGGTTGGAGAGGAAATTTGCTGTCCAGGTACAGAGTTTTGGTGGTAGGCCATAGGCCGGAAGTTTATTAAGCAGCGCTGCGTGTCAGACCTGAGCAAATGCTTTGGATATGTCTGGAGCGACAATCTGGGATTCACCGTGTAGTTCCATAGACTTGTTCCAAGAATGGGTGACAAAGGAAACAAGGTTGTCAGTTGATCTGCGCTGACGGAATCCCGACTGTGTTTTTCAAGAAATTTTAGTAATTCGGTGTTTATATACTTTTCCATCACTTTAGAGACGACTGAAAGGAGAGAAATAAGCCTGTAGTTGCTAGGAAGCGCTTTGGATCCTTTCTTGGTGACGGGTTGTACTCGAGCAGTTTTTCAGTTACCAGGGAATATGTCTCTATTGAAAGATCTGAAACAGACGAGTCAGGACAGGAGCAAGTTCTGGTGTGCATTTTTGAGAACAATTGCTGGGATCTCGTCAAGGCCAGAGGCTTTCCTGGTATTAAGAGAAGGAGCATATTTCGTACCTTTTTAGTTGTGAAAATGATATCCGTCATTTTATGCGCGACATTGGGGACTGTTGGTGGTTAAACATTTGGAGGTGAGTTGAGAGTAGAATTGCCGGCAAACAACGAGGCAAAAAGTAAAGCCTCGATCAGGGCGGTAGAAACAATTTCATCCCCTGAACCAGGAGGTGGAAATGTGCTCTTGCAGAAATTATTCCCAATAGATTTAGCAAGAGTCCAGAAGGGTTTGCTGCCGTTGGAGCTCGAGATAACTTTGTGTTTGATCTGGTTATTAAACGAGTTTCTTTCCTCAGTAATAATGCGGACATAGCGGTTTCTTGCGTCCTTAAATGCTTAACGGTTTTCTTGACTAGGATTCTGTAGAAGAGTTTTGTGAGCTTTGACCTTTTCAAGTCTGGTCTTGTCACAGTATTTAGAGAACCAGGGTTTTTGAGTAGCCGAAGATGTTTTCTGTGTACGTGGAATAAATAATTTCATGCCAGCTTCAGAGGGGCCAGGATGAAAGAAGCAGAAAGACGCCCATGGAAATGAGGAAAAGTTATCCTGCATTTTGTCCCAGTTTGCGGAGTTGTAGTTCCAAACGATACGTGGGTGTGATGACTGTGTGGCCTCGGGTTGCATTGCGCAGAAAACAGTGACCATGATGTGGTCTGAGCGACCAAGGGAGGCGGTGATTGATATCTTATAGCATTCAGGTTTTGTAGTAAGAAGGAGATCCAAGGTATTTGAGCTGTGTGTTAAGATGCGAGGAAAGTAAGTACGTTGCTGAACATTATTGGCTAAAGAATTGCTGACTGCGAAGGCCTCCGCTGCTCTCCCTTGTGGATCGGTTTTTGAAGATCCTAGCCATTCCTTATTGTGGACATTGAAGTCACCAAGAATAGTGACTTCGGAAGAAAGATATTCACAAATCAGATAGTCGGTGTTTTCAGAAAGGTAGTCGAAGAGCTGGACAAAGTGTGTTGTCAGAAGGTGACCGGTAAATGCAACAGATGAATTTAGTTACAGCCCTGAGAGAGGGTTTCATTCAAAGTATGTCTTTTCTTCAAGCTTCCAAATTGGGGAGTCTGGTGCAGGGGAGTCTGTTACAGGGATTGCTACGGACCTCCATGCAATCTAAAGGAAATAAGGAGCTCATACCCTGGTAAATTAAGGTGATTAGTGGATGTTTTAGCACTGATTTGGGTTTCGGTGAGGAAGCGGAGCTGGGGCCTATTAGCTTGGATGAAATGGCGGACGAAGTTCACGTTAGAATTTAGGCAACATACATTCGAGAAGGATATGTTAAATCTTGATGCCGGCGCCCCTTGCACACCCCTCTCCCGGAGGTCGGAATGGGGGGTATTTTACTTTCGGAATCTTTTGTACAAGGAGGAGCCATCATCTCAAGGAAACAGACTCATACACCAGAACCGGAAACATCCGTTGGGACTTCACTTGATGTAAGGGGTGGTACCTTCTCGGACGTGAAAAAAATCCTTTACTATCACGTAAAGAAAAAGTCGAAATCGCGTAAAGGAAAAGTCCAAAGCTGATAATTTGGTTCTCTAAATGGAGCTCGATACGCGACAACGATGACAATTTATTTGTATTATATTGGTTGTATTGTTATATATGAATTGGGAAGTCTGGATGTCTCCAATACGTGGTTTCAATAGGATGGTGCTACTTTCCATATGGGGGATGGAATGAAACAATCAATCTTTTAAGGGGCATATTTTGGGAGAAAATGTTATATTAAGGAGCTGGCGTTAATTGTGGATTAGTATGCTCGAACCACTGAGTAGCCTTGAAGTAATTATTAATTCCATTTAAGAAATTAAACAAAATATTTGCAAAAATTTAATTGCAAATTTTGTAAAAAGATAACATGCCAAAGAAGCAGAGGCGGTCACTTGCAGCGCATCATCTCTCATTAATAACCACAACATTTGTAATCCAAGATAAATTATAAAATTAGGCGACATCGCATTTACGCTGTGATCATGACAATGATATTTTGAATTATATTGGCAAAATCACTGGTTTACTTAATTTTCATTTCTAAAGATCTTATGTTATCTATTAATCCTACATTAAAGGCTTTGAGGTTCTACTGCTACATTTCATTTATTTTTACTAAGCTTTCTGAAATAAGTAGGTACATTGCTTTTAGAAGGATTCAAACCGCATAATCTTTATTTAGAATAAACTTTTTTGAAATTCGCATCCCTAAGTGTGTTTGAGTTAACAAGAAGATATCGAAATTTTGTGATCCTCTCAAATATGTATGCATTGCTGGATGTAAGACTAGATGCATTCTCGCAACAATTAGAACCGTAGACCGGTTTCGCTCTCATTAGAGCTCTTCAGTACGGCATACTAATTGCAGCAAAAATGCACCAAAAATAACACGGCTATCGTATAGCCAGTCTTAAAACACTAAGTGAGTGGCGAACGTGTCGCCACCTAGTTCGGAACCAAGTACTATGTTGTCACGCCCGCTCCAAATAACACAGGGTATTAAAAATAGAGACGGTATACAACTAACTAACAATTTAAAAAATTGTTAGCCCTGGCCCATTTCTACCCCAATATAGGGACAAAGTATGTAAGACTAGATGCATTCTCGCAACAATTAGAACGGATGATCAATATGAGTGCTATCGCATTGTGCTCCATGCGGTTTTATTTCCGTTCAACTCGAAGCTCGATGGTGCATTTCTTAATGCTGCAGAAATGCACCCACTTGTGAACTAATGCCACTTTAATATTCTTTTGACTTATTCATTATTTTCGTTTTACACTGCTGATTTTATTCTCCAAATGATTTTATCGCAAATTCTTGCACGGATAAAAATATCTACTAGTACGTGTATTCATTAGTTTCTCTCATAGCTAATTATTGATATATTTAGTTAAGTACAACTCAATACAAAAATTATGTCCAAGTTATTCACCTTTGGTTATATGGACCTAAACATTTTACAAATATTAAGCAGTGAAAAAGGAGAAACAATTAAATACGTAAATATAAGCAAAAATTCAATAAGGTGGAAAAGATATATACACTATACATTACATGTGACGATATTTTAGATGCACTAGCTACCACACAAAATGTCAACATTATTAACAATACAGATATCTATATCTGATTCTGCGACGGGGGTAAACTAGAAGAAAATATGATTCCTAGTCGACACAAAATTCGAACTAATCTGTAAAATCAGCTCAGTCAAATCAATCTTGTTGGTCAATAGTTTTTGAAGCCAAGTTGAATAAACTCTTGGCAATTTTAAGGCAACGGTATACAGCGAACCAAATTTTACTAACATTTTACAATTTGGATGTTAATAGTGTATATACATTCATGCTGTGTACACGACTAAAATATTTACATTGTCTTCTGGTAAAGTCAAGGTACTCCATAGAATTTGACAATTGCTTTTACTTGTGTAAGCCAAAAATACGATTTTATCCTCCAGTTACCTCTAGTTACTTATATATATATATATATATATATATATATATATATATATATATATATATATATTGTTGTAATATTATATTCTCTATAGTGGTTTTATATTATTTTGTTATATTTCTGTGTATATGTTTCTGTGTGACTTTTCAGAGCCTCCATGTTGTGTCAATTTTAGTAATATTATCGCTCGAATACTATGTAATGTGTAAATATAGGTATTAAATATCACCCTGTATATTATTTTTGTGTATATTATGTATATCATTAATCTGTTTTTATTAAGTATATAGTTTGTATTTAGAAATTGACTGTTAGAATTTATTATTCATTAATTGACATGTGGTCCTTAACAGAAATATATTGTTTTAATATGTATCTTTTTCTTTTTTTTGATTTAAATAAATTGGTGCTCAAAAGGTTCTAATTTCGAAATAGAATTCAAAGAAATGTTTCTTTGTTGCCTTACAACCGTGTATTCAACGTTGCATATAAGCAGGACAGAAAACTCTATATATACTCAAAATTTTATTGTTATTGACTAAAGAAATGAAATTTAAATTAATTTACATAATTATTTTTACTCTGGGTTCAATTTGTACTGTCTCTCTCTCTCTCGCTCTCTCCCTCTCTCATGGGTTTATTTGTGGTTCGGCCCTTCCAATTATTTTCCTTTATATAAATATTTCCTATTAACTGATATTTTAATATTATAATCTGATATTATAAAAATGTTTCCCAAGTTACTACAATAAACAATGGTATTCCTTTTTTTTGTATGTTTTTTATAAAAACAAATTATTAACACTTTTCAACATTCGTGTTTAATTGCCTTAACTTAAAATGTTGACGGAATTTTATACAGACCTCTCTTAATCAAAATCTTATTATTGATTATAACAATTTTCTTATTAAATAAACACTTAATCACTTAGATATTTCACAAACTCTTAAGTAATATAGAATTATAGTACCTGGCTGACATCTGTTGATTTTTTCTTTGACTAATGCCCAGTTTCACAAAGCCCAATTAAATATTTAACGGACGGTTAGTTAACCAAGAATTCAGACGACCAATCACAGGTTGTGATTCGGGTTTTGCCATGACAACTAAATATTTTGAAGCTGTGATTGGTTGTATTAAGCCTTGATTAACTAACCGGCCGTTAAATTTTTAATCAAGCTTTGTGAAACTGGGCATCTGTCTATGTTTTTCATAAATTTCTTATTTTCGTTATGTTGCCGATCTTGGATATATTACTATTATTACTCTTCACAATAATAACGACTTAAGTTAATTTTATTCTCTCCTTCAAATTTTATTGTATCTTGATGTATCTGGAAGTTTCAGCAAGAAATTTACACGCTCGCTTTTGTCAAAATCTTTTGGTATCACAACCCCCAGGTGAGTAAATTCCAATCACTTTTTAATAGTTCTTTTTACAGCAATTTTGACATAATTTTATAACATAATACTCACTAAGGGTCGTTTGACCTTCAGAAAACTTCTCACTGCTAGTTTATATTGAGAAACCCACTAAATTCAATATTTCTAAGACTGACGCTAACTTAGCGTCTTTACTATCGCAAAGCTAAAGTTTAAGAGATTTTAAAATTATTTTCCTTTTAACACGCCAAATAATTAATGTGAAAGCGTTCTACCTTATATTATTTTTTCGTTCGGCTTGTCATATACCGCTTCGGTTGACATTTGGGTGTTTCCGATGGACCCGATCTATAAAACAGTTTTGACATTTATGTTAATATTTAATAATTTTACATTTATCTTTAAATTTAAATATTTTGGAATACTACAGGATCAGTCTATCACTGTTGTGAAATGTTAACACTTTTTAAGAGCTGTTTGACAGTAATACCATTTTTTTTTCATGAACTGAAGTTCCTAAAAATATATAAACTATTCCTTTTTGTTGTTGGTATTTTTGGAACCTAAACTCTTTTTACAATTTTGTTTTGGTATAAAAATATGTTATGGAATGAACAAAATAATAACAAATATCAGTGTCAAATTAGTTTTCCCTTTTTTTTGCAACATTAATTTCTTAAAAGATAATACCTGATCAAGAATTTTAGCTGATAATCATTGCATGCATTCACTGTCTATCAGTAAAGCCAATTGACACTGGTCTTGTTGTGTACAACTTATACGGTCTTTAAAATGTATAGCTACACAAATAATGAAATGTGCAATATGCACTTCGTTTGTGGCTTTTCTAACGATAACGCATTAGCAGCCGGCGCCTTTATGAAGAACGTTACCCGGGTCACGTTATTCAGCATAATACTATGTTTAGTCGTTTGCATGAACGTCTGACTGAGAGTGGTAGTTTTTAAAAAATACTGCTGGAAACGGGCACTCTCAAACAGTTGCTCTTCAAATTGAAGAACACGTG
This sequence comes from Tillus elongatus, assembly GCA_964006375.1. Taxonomy (NCBI): domain Eukaryota; kingdom Metazoa; phylum Arthropoda; class Insecta; order Coleoptera; family Cleridae; genus Tillus; species Tillus elongatus. The sequence continues at coordinate 110,298,204 of OZ023265.1, forward strand.
CTTAATGAAATCGAAGATAACCCTACAACAAATACAAGAAAGATTGCTAATAAATTAAATATTAGCCAGTCAACAGTTTGGCGAAATGTAAGCAAGCAGCCTTTGTCCCCCTCTCATATTCAGCGCGTGCAGGTACCGGTGATTTTCAGAGAAGAGTGGCTTTGGTCGATGGATGCAGAAAAATATACAGCAAAGTCCTCAATTCTCAACAAAATTTATTTTTACCGACGAGTTTAACTTTTCTATGGATGCATTAATTATTTTTTATAAGAACCACATATGGATTGATCAGAACCCACATGCCTTGACAGAAAGTCGTCATCAACACCAGTTTTCTATTTATATATGGGTGGGAATTGTTGGAGACTTTCTGATTGGCCCAGTCTTTCCACCTAGCAGAGTGACTGAAAAAGATTTACCCACAAGGCTTGATGAAGTTCCTGTTCGGGTAAGACAACAAATGTGGTTTATGCACGACGGTGCTCCAGCACATTTTAGTTTGGGTGCTCCACAGTTTTTGAATGTTTTATATCTAAACCAATAGATACGTTGAGGAAGGGCACAACCTTGGCCTCCAAAGTCCGTATAGCTAAATCCTCTCCTCTGGTGGTATCTTAAACAATTAATTTATACAACTCCAATTGCAAATGTGGAGGAATTGTGGTAGTGCATTATCGTGTCTTGTGAGACAATTCAATAGACGCCGGGCATTTTTTAGCATGTTCGCCAATGCGGCGTAGGATAGAAATTTGTATTGAAGTTGAGGGTGGTCATTTCCAACAGCTTTTTTAGACGTGTTTTGTATTTTTTATACTAAATAATTCTGTATAAAATAAAAATTAATGTTACACTTTCTATTTTTGCTTTTTTTTATTACCCGACTTGTATTTTTTTTTTGCTCAGAAACGCACATTTCACAGAAAATATGCGAAAGACTAAAATGATTCGAAGTAAGTCGAGCTGTAAAAGGGCATTTTTCGAATTGCAATTTTAAAACTCCACAAAAATGTACAATGAAAAACTCATTAAGGGTTGCTAGTTTCAACCCTTTTTGAGAGTGAAAGACGAATAACAATATTAGGGTAGGAAAGGCTTTGAAAAGGTAAAGTTATATGGAAAATTTTATTCTTTCATGTTTCTTCAAACTTGAGAAATTAGACACAAACTTGATTTTATCCTACACTTTTGAAGGGGTGTAACTCCGAATGGAGACGTTGTTGGAAATAATTTTATATGAAAAACCCCCTTTAGTTTTTGACAGGAAATCGCTCCTTGAAATTTTTCGCAATATTAAAGAATTCTGTACATATATATATATATATATATATATATATATATATATATATATATATATATATATATATATATATATATATATATATATCTATATATATGTGTGTGTGTGTGTATTTGTATACGTAGAGTGACCAGTTTGAAAATTGAAAATGAAAATCGGTGTGCAAAATTTTATGGTAGCAATTTTATTTTTACTTGAATTCTTGTAATATTTGAGCAGAGTTATGTAAACATATAGTCAGCAAACCTTGGGGCAATAAACCAATATCAGCTAACATTTAGCTATCACTGATTTAACTTGAAACAGAGACATCTACTTTTATTTGTGTACCTTCGATCGATGGCGAGTTATTGGGGCTCGGCCCTCAAACTCTACCATTTTTCGTTCATCACACTGCTTTATAGTTTGTCTCCCCTTTATCTAGGTTATTGACATAAAACTTAGTCTGTTTGGAAAGATTTCTCTGAAAACGACATTTCCTTATTTTTTCTTATTGATTGTACAACGAATCTTCAAAAGTTATTTCAGACAAGAAAAAACAAAATTTTACAGAAGCTTTTTATTGCTGCTATCTAGTTAGTATATTTTGAAGGCATTTTAACAACACAAATTTTTTAGAATTAATAAAACGGTACCAATAGGTACGATTTTGATAGTGCCAATTTGATACCACATCTTAATAAACTCTGGAGGCAGTAAGTGCGTTATGGTAGTGAAGTTTCATAAAAATGTTTCTAATTCCAACTCCGTCGTTTGTTTAATAAAAGAAATCAAATTTAGTAGAAGTATTAAATTTATGGTAAAAACCGTGTACCATATTTCATCGAAATAACTTTATTGCTTGGGAAAATATAACAATTTTCCGAAAATAATAAAATTGTCCCGAAAATACTAGTCCTATTTTCCGGACCAACGAACCAGTTTAGTTTCCAAAATATATGTGCTTTGAATAAGGCTGTCGGAAGATATTATTTCAAGAATATAGAGAGTAGATATTACATTATTCCTCAATTCCGTTTAGGAAGCACCTTTCTTTTCAGGCATATTCTGGCACACTTTAATTCGTCTTCCTACCGAAGTACCGTATATCAGTGACTTTTTTCATCCCCGCATTTAAAAGGTTTTTATATTCCCAAAAAAGTAAAATCCAGATGTAAACTTCGTCAAAACAACTTTCTTATATTGTTATTTTAACATTTTAATTTCTGAAATGACTTCAAACCGGAAAGCGATCTATTATAATTAATTTCGTCATATAAGTGAGACGTAAACATATAGTGCATCGTAAAATAGAACCAGCAAAAAGTGATAAAAGAGCGTCAATCTATTCCATATTCACAGTAAAGCGCATACCAGAATTCATGTTTTCATGTTATGGCGTAATAAATATGTATTGTCATGCAATGTCAATCCTAATAAAGATAAAGCGCTGTTCATTTGTTACCTACATCCAGGAACGAAACGCGAAATGAAATTTCCTAATATATTCCTATTTTTATCCATAACATAACCAGCACAGCACAACAACTACTAATATAGACCCTAATTGAAAGTAAACATTTTTATATGAAGTAAGTTAGTCAAATAGGGTTACTGGACTGATGTGATTGATAACTATGTTAAACATCATACGAGGGATGTCTAAAATTAAATCAACCAAACCATAATAATAATAATAACGTTTATCTGGGAGTTATGTTTTTGCAAAATGTACAGTTCAAGTAAAGTCTATACAAAAAATTATTAGTTACATTATCCTTTTAACGTTATATTTACTAGGTCTTATTTTATAGGCTACATTTTTCGTTGTAATACTGTTTAACGCTCTTACTGAATCCTAACCTGTTTTTGCTTGTTTTTTCACTATTCGGTAGTTTATTATAAAGTCATACAGCGAAAACAAAACAGACCCGATAATTGATTTCCTGTTATTTGAAAAAGTCTGGACGTACCAAGTGCGTTATAGTAGTGAATATTAATAAAAATGTTTTTAACAGCAGAAAATGTTCTCGCCAAAAATATTTCGCGAAAATGCTAAAACACTTTTTTTACAATAACTTATAAAAGATTTATTACCAAAATGTCAAAGAAATTTCACAAATAATGATTTCTACGGAAACAAAAAACTTTCTGCGAAAATTTATTATTTTTTACAAAAAATTTGCGTATAGAATTCATAAAATTAAAATTATATGGGTATCTAATCTGTAATTAGGTTTAAAAAAAGAAAAATCCAAAACTCGAGTTGTTCAATTTGAAAAATTGAATTACGACAGTTTTCAGTTTTTCAAATCCATTCCCTATTTGAGAGCGCTCTGTATACGGCATCTCGATTTTTTCCTAATAATATAAACTAAAACCTCTCTGAATGCGTCACCTTCAGGAGGCTCTCCTATCTAATGGTAGAAACGTCTGGACGTAGCAAGTGCATTATAATAGTGAATTTGCATAGACATGATCCGGCACCAAACATTTTCTCATTAAATGCTTATTACTTTTTCTTATTTTAATCTAGAGATCTAAATTTTAGCTTGTAGTTTACGTTTTATAATGTTAACCTACCTACCAATTTCGGTTAGCAGACCTTTCTTATTTTTGAAGATAATTTTTTTCCGGAAGAAACCCCAAAATTTTCCCGGAAAACCTATTTGGATTTTCCTGGCTAACGAACTGGTCCAAACTATTAACAAACGAAAGGCACATACCAAATTTTATCAAAATCGGTCCATTATTTTTTGAGTTATCGGTGTGATACTCTAATGAAGCGCGAGTTTGCTTCGGTTATTTAATTAGAAAATAATTGGGTATAAATTCAAATCAAATATAAATGCATTCTTAATACGCAAAACAAGCAAATATTTGTTATTGAAATGTTGTCTGGGTATTTCATGCAAAATAGGTTACTATAGTAACGATACTATAGGTGGGAGAATCTAGCAAGGCTCCGGTCACCGTGTTATGCGGCGACAGGACTTCGTTTCAGCTCTTCAAGCAGGTCCGACGACGGCGACTTTCTCCGCGGTGATATTATATTGTAAACGTGTTTTATAGCGTTCAATTTTCAAGCATGGCCACCTTGATAATTGAATACTGGTACTGTGTTCTGTCCGGTGTGCGTTATACAAGACAGTCTTTAACGCAGACAGGCACAAGAGGTCGGTCCGCGACTAATTGAGGCAAGGATGGTAAAATTTACTGCGTGCCCTGTACTTTATCGCGAGATATGTTAGTTTGATTGACTTTTATATTGTGCTCGGAATCTCGAATAATCATAACTGTAGGCTCTTTAGGTAGGCTCATAACTTAGGGCACTTGTGCGGCACCATATTTTTGCGTGTGTTTAATTAAGTAAATTAATAATTGTTTGCTCCCAGATCCAGTATACCTATTGCGGTGCAAAAGGGGTTTTGGATTTTTGGGTGGTGCCGTGGTCTATCTGAGGTGGCCTTACAAAAGCCCGCTGTACAGGTTGGGGACATACTTGCTTTAAGTGACGCAAATCCGACAAGGCGTGTTGTGTAACCTTCCTGAATGGTATGAAACTGTTGGATCAAAAATAGTAGGACCTTAGACATATAACAAGCGTAACTAAATAAGGGTTTAGTGTGGTACATTTTCTTGGGGGGGAAATTTAACCAAGGTGTGCTGCATGCTCGCTTTAGGTGACGCAAATTCGACAAGGCGAGTTGTGTAGCATGCCGTAATGGTGCCGGACCGTTAGAAATGGAACAGGAGCGATTACCGCGATTTCCTTGCTCATTTGTCGTTTTATATAATTTACTGTACGCATGTGTCGGCTGTCGCTTATTATTGTGTTTATCCTAATGCTTTGATAACGCCTCACTAGCTGCTAAGAATTTGCAAAGGATGCATTGTAAACTATTTTTATTCATATATTTTTATATTCCAAAATAATAATCCAACGTTTGTATTTTACTGGTAAAGATTTCCTTATCACGACTGCTTTATCTCGTGCGAGATAAAGGCTGAGTTTTATTCGCATTCTTGTAGCGAGTATTCATTTTGTATTTTTTTTTATTTTAACACATTACCCGTTTGCTATTGTAGATATATGTAAAGCTTGCGATTTTTATGAATTAGTCGTGTTTCACTTGCACCAGTAGTATCTTGATGCATTCATGCATGTGTGTTAATCCTAGCCGTTTAGACTGGGCATGAATGTTTGTTTGTCACATTTCTGCTTACATCATATTGGGTTAAGAAAACAGCCATTATCCGGGAGTAATTAAAGCCTACTTAGCTTCCGTAACCTATACGGGGTATGATAACAAATGACCTCTGGGTTATAGTTTTCTCCACTAGGCTACCCTAGGACAAGGCTGTTCCTAAACAGAACTTTGTGTTGTGCTATGAAGGTCTTAGCAGAAGCCTTCACGGGGATCTAACCTCGTCCTGTTTATAGGGAAGAAAGATGGCGCCCGTAGTCAATTATAATATGTCTAAGTCGGATATTGAGTAGTATTTTGGGTCTCGTCCGAAGGACGCATTATTGATAACCGTCAGGCGGCTGCTTAACCGAAGTTCATCACAATATATATATATATATATATATATATATATATATATATATATATATATATATATATATATATATATATATATATATATATATATATATATATAAATTGAAACTGACCACGGAAATGGGTTCCAGGGGCCTAGTTCGCGTTCATGTAAAGAAATTTTTTACAAATGAAAAGTCGGAATATTCCCGCTAGTGATTTTTTGCTACGAAAACGAGGGGTTAGGATTGTTTTTGGGTAGAATTGCTTCAGGAGGTAGTGCATGAATGGGGAATTATTTAGTGAAAATTGACATTTTTTCGTTAAAACTTGAGTAATATAACGTTTTAGGGTTTGTTTATTGGAAAACTTTTAATTTAATCAACTGGTATTCTGTGCTGAAATTAAATCAGGAGTTGAATGTGTGGGGGTGGAATGTCGGTGACAGAAATTTCAAATTTTTCTGGATAAAACGGCGTAAAAAGTCTGAAAATATATAGACAACTTGATTCTGAAACGATTTTTTTTCTGTCGGTCGGTAGGTCGGTCAGTCGGCCTGTACGCCTGCCTGTTAGTAGGCGCAATAACTTTCGAACAAATTGACATATCATCTTCAAATTTGTTATCCAGTTAGCATCCACAAAAGAACGCTTTTGGGTAAAATCGCTTCAGGGGATCGGAAATGAATAGGTTAATTTTATACACTCCTCAGTATAACAAAATGCGACATGGTAATTCTTAATGTAACCTGACTATACAGAGTGTTAAATTTCGCAAACTTAAATTCTCTCGAAATTTTCAAATGGAACGCCCTGTATATTATAACGTTATTAGATGCGCATTTATGTGGCTTTTTCAACAATACTACTTTTGATGACATTATTTTAAACGGGTTCAAAGATATTAAAGCTCAATTACGGAATTAGCCTTTTTATATAAATTCTTGTAAATACTTCACGCTAATATGCAACACCCAGTATTTTATATCATTTTCAAATAGTTTACGTGATATCCTTAATTCATACTGCATAAAAAAACTAAAATGTGTGTGATGTAAAAGAGCAAAACATTTAATGCATATATTAACATGGTTTAAATCAACAAGAAGAACACTAAAGCGAAATTCACAAAATAAACAACAAAAATTCAACGCAGCAAATGTTCAAGTTGGGAGCCGTCATTATCGACACAAGTTTGTAATCTGTGTCTTAAATTGTTTTGCACCTTCAACAATGTTGCTTCGCGTACAGAATTGAACCTTCAACAATGTTGCTTCGCGTACAGAATTGAAAGCCTCTGAAATCCTTGCGCGCATGTCCTCCTTCGTTGTTGATGGAGTCGCATACACTTTACCTTTAATGTCACTCCACAATAATTTTATCTATTTTGGAAAGATCAAGACATCTTGCTAGCCAAGGACTTGGTCCACGTCGACTTATGCATCGTTCATCAAAATTATGATTCAAAAATGCTCTAACAGCTCCTGTTAAATGTGGAAGCGCTCCATCATGTTGATACCACATTTCACCCCGGAGTTGCAGAGGAATTTCTTGTAACAGCTCTGGTAGATCATTTTTCAAGAAATTTAGATAACGCTCACCAGTGAGAGTCTCATCGAAAAAATACGGTCCGATTAAATACGGACCCAAGATTCCAGCCCACACATTTATGGACCGCCTATGCGGACGATCCACTGGCCACGAAAAAGATGGATTTATATCAGCGTAATAATGCAAATTGTGCATGTTAATTCCTCCACAGTTCAAAGAGTTTGCTTCATTTGTAAATAGCACTTTTGCAAGAAATTCTGGTTCCTGGTTGTCCTTCTGTAGAGCCCAAATACAAAAATTCAATCTTTGCTACTTATCGCTTGCAGACAGCTCTTGAACTTTTCTAACATGGTATGAGTGATATTTGTTTTCTTTTAAACATCTTTGGACATGAGTTTTACTGATATTTAAATTTGAAGCTAATTGTCGCTGGTTGATATGTAGATTTTCAATGACTGATGCTATGATGTTTACAGACGTACCTTCATTTAGAACAGTTTTGTTTCTTACAGGAGCCCGATACTATACACTGCCGTATGCATCAAAACGAGCTTTCACCAATCTAAATGCTTTCAACTGAGGTTGTTGTCGATTAGGATATTTCTGCCTATAGATTATCTTTGCTAAGGCAAAATTTGTATTACTTTCAGTAATCATATACAGCATTGACATAAGTTCTTCAGTAAAAAACATGCTGATATCAAGAATAAAGCGGGTAACTAAGGAAGCTACCTGTCAATAATTTAGTAAATTTTTCAAATGTCATGTGGCGTTGTCAAAGCCGCTCTTAGATTTTGAGATAGGTTTCATAAATATTGGAAAATGATTAATTTTGTAATTGAGCCTTAATATATTTGAAATCGTTGAAAATAATGTCATCAAACGTATTATTTTTGAAAAGGCCACATAAATGCGCAGCTAATAACGTTACAATATACAGGCCGTTCCATTTGAAATTTTCGAGCGAATTTAAGTTGCGAAATTTAACACTCTGTATAATCAGGTTACATTAAGAATTGCCATATCGCATTTTGTTATACTGAGGAGTGTGTAAAATTAACTCCGATGAATATGCAGCCAAAACATTGTGCAGAATCGAAGTATTTACGCACGAAACTAGACCAATATTTTATATAAACAAATGAATAACTCTGAAACGGTTGGGCCTAGAGCCATTATGTGGGGTATCCATTTGTTTGTCGTGATACCATCTTTTTAAAAATAATATAAAATATAGGGTGTTATATTTCAAAAAAAGGTAAGTTTTGTCTGCCACGGAGAAAATGAACACCCTGTCTATATTTAAATATTTTTCAATTACGCAGCTAATGATGGGAACAACTTTCAGTTGCAACTTTTTTGATAAAACTGAATTTAATATGGAAAACTGGGCTTTTTCCGCGAAGTGGACCACCCTGTATATATATACATATATATATATATATATATATATATATATATATATATATATATATATATATATATATATATATATATATATGTATATATATATATATATATATATATATATATATATATATATATATATATATATATATATATATATATATATATATCCAACCGATAACTCAAAAAATAATGAACCTATTTCGATGAAACTTGGCAACTGCCTTTCTTTTATTAATGGCTTGGACGAGTTCGTTAGCCAGGAAAATCAAACTAGGTTTTCCGGAAAAATTTTGAGTTTTCTTTAAAAAAAATATTTTCTTCGAAAATTACAAATCTATTTAAATGAAGTTTGGTGCATGCGTTGCCTTTGGAAAGGCCTTACCACATACCGAAATTCAACTTTATAAGTTTATAGAAAATTTGGTTTTTCAAATTTTGAGTTTTCTTTCGAACAAAATTTTTTCTCCGAAAATTACAAAGATATTTTATGACGTTCGGCGGATATGTTGCCTTGGGAAACCCCTTACTACGTACTAAAATTCAACTTTCTATGTTTATCGAAAATTGAGTTATCTAAGTTTCAAGCATTTAATAAAAATTCACTACCATAACGCACTTGCTGCGTCCCGAACTTTTTAATTCTGTGAACGCTACGACGGCATACGTTAGCAGTAGTTGATAATTCTCTAGCAGGTAAAGTAGGATTCAGATTAATTTTTCCCAAAATATCAACTCCCGCTATTCGATTGTCAGCTTGTATCACTCGCTTTCGGTTAGCCACTGATCCCGTTTCTCGAAATTTTACAAATAATTTTGACATTTTTATTACAGAAGACAACATCGTCAATTCCCCTATTTAATTGTCACACATCTTGCTAAAAATAGAATATTTTATGAAAGCGTTGATAATTATGTGAGCTCGTGTCAGCCACACGTAGACATGAAAATTTAATCCATGAAATAACGTTTAAGATTTGTGAGAAACGAGTATTGCTAAATGCTTGTTTCGTGAGAATAATTTATATGATAAGTTGAATACATTAAGTGCTCTCTAAGATTTATACGTGCGCCTATACCACGCTATTGTGTACCACTTTAGTGACATTTTCACGATTAGTAATCTGAACTATTTCTGAAAGGATTAGTAATGATAAAAAGCCACCAGATGCAAGGCAGTTTTTAAGTATAACAAAAAGCGTGTCAAATTATTTGCAGTATTAGGGGAAAAGTAATTCGCTGACCAAAGTTAGTTATTTTAGCTGACCAACTACTTATAGACTAAACTTTTCCATGAAACTCTATATCTTGGGTGCCACCTACCAGCCGCATCTGCTACCAGAAAAGTATAGAAAAACACCCCTATTTAAGGGTAGTTTACTCTTGAGTTTTTTTTTCATTTTTTAGTGCGACCAGAAAAAGTACCAATGCGACCAAGCTATAAATTGACACAGAATCACTGCTGGTACCTATCTTTCAGCTACCAAAGTTTCACAAAAAAATATTCATATTTTAGGGTATTTTACTCTTGAGGTTTTTTCGTTTTTTAGTGCGACCAGAAAAAGTATGAACGCGACCACGCTATAAATTTACACAGAATCACTGCTTGTGACTGTCTTTCCGCTACCCAAGTTTCACAAAAAAAATATTAATGTTTAGGGGTAGTTTACTCTTGAAGTTTTTTCATTTTTTTGTACGACCAGAAAAAGTATGAATGCGACCAAGCTATTAATTTATACAGAATCACTGCTGGTAACTGTCTTTCCGCTACCAAAGTTTCACAAAAAAATATTCATATTTAGGGTTAGTTTATTCTTGAAGTTTTTTCATTTTTTTAGTGCGACCAGAAAAAGTATGAATACGACCCAGCTATAAATTTATACGGAATCATTGCTGGTAACTGTCTTTCCGCTACCGAAGTTTCACAAAAAAATATTCATATTTAAGGGTAGTTTACTCTTGAAGTTTTTTAGTTTTTTAGTGCGACCAGAGAAAGTATGAATGCGACCAAGCTATAAACTTACACAGAATAACTGCCGGTAACAGTCTTTCCGCTACCGAAGTTTCACAAAAAATTTTCATATTTAAGGGTAGTTTACTCTTGAGGTTTTTTTGTTTTTTAGTGCGACCAGAGAAAGTATGAATGCGACCAATCTATAAACTTACACAGAATCACTGCCAGTAACAGTCTTTTTGCTGCCAAAGTTTCACAAAAAAATATTCATATTTAAGGGTAGTTTACTCTTGAGTTTTTTTCGTTTTTTAGTGCGATCAGAGAAAGTATTAATGCGACCAAGCTATTAATTTACACAGAATCACTGCTGGTAACTGTCTTTCTGCTACCAAAGTTTCACAAAAAAAATATTCATATTTAGGGGTAGTTTATTCTTGAAGTTTTTTCATTTTTTTAGTGCGACCAGAAAAAGTAGGAATACGACCAAGCTATAAATTTATACAGAATCACTGCTGGTAACTGTCTTTTTGCTGCCAAAGTTTCACAAAAAAATATTCATATTTAAGGGTTCTTTACTCTTGAGGTTTTTTCGTTTTTTAGTGCGACCAGAGAAAATGTGAATGCGACCAAGCTATAAATTTACACAGAATCACTGCTGGTAACTGTCTTTCTGCTACCAAAGTTTCACAAAAAAATATTCATATTCAGGGGTAGTTTATTCTTGAAGTTTTTTCATTTTTTAGTGCGACCAGAAAAAGTATGAATGCGACCAAGCTATAAATGTACACAGAATCATTTCCGGCAACTTTCTTTCTGCTACCAAAGTTTCACAACAAAATATTCATAGTTAAGTGTAGTTTACCCTTGAGGTTTTTTCGTTTTTTAGTGCGACCAGAAAAAGTATGAATACGACCAAGCTACAAATTTATACAGAATCACTGCTGGTAACTGTCTTTCCGCTACCAAAGTTTCACAAAAAAATATTCATATTCAGGGGTAGTTTATTCTTGAAGTTTTTTCATTTTTTAGTGCGACCAGAAAAAGTATAAATGCGACCAAGCTATAAATTTACACAGAATCATTGCTGATAACTGTATTGTTGCTGCCAAAGTTGCACAAAAAAATATTTATATTTAAGGGTAGTATACTCTTGAGGTTTACTCAAGAATAAACAACCCTTAAATATAAATATTTGTTTGTGAAACTTTGGTAGTGGAAATACAGTTAATGGCAATGATTATGTGTAAATTTATAGCTTTGTCGCATTCACACTTTCTCTGGTCGCACTAAGAAACGAAAAAACCTCAAGAGTAAACTACCCTTAAATATGAATATTTGTTTGTGAAACTTTGGTAGCGGAAAGACAGTTACTAGCAGTGATTCTGTGTAAATTTATAGCTTGGTCGCTTTCATACTTTTTCTGGTCGCACTAAAAAATTAAAAAACTTCAAGAGTCAACTACCCTTAAATATGAATATTTTTTTGTGAAACTTTGGCAGCAAAAACACAGTAGCCAGCAGTGATTCTGTGTAAATTTATAGCTTGTTTGCATTCACATTTTCTCTGGTCGCACTAAAAAACGAAAAAACCCCAATAGTAAACTACCCTTAAATATGAATATTTTTTTGTGAACCTTTGGTATCGGAAAGACAGTTGGCAGCAGTGATTGTGTGTAAATTTATAGCTTGGTCGCATTCATACTTTTGCTGGTCGCACTAAAAAACCAAAAAACCTCAAGAGTAAACTACCCTTAAATATGAATATTTTTTGTGAAACTTTGGTACCGGAAAGACAGTTACCAGCAGTGATTCTGTGTGAATTGATAGCTTGGTCGCATTTATACTTTCTCTGGTCGCACTAAAAAACGAAAGAACCTCAAGAGTCAACTACCCTTAAATATGATTATTATTTTGTAAAACTTTGGCAGCAAAAATACAGTTACCAGCAATGATTCTGTGTAAATTTATAGCTTGGTCGCATTCATATTTTCTCTGGTCGCACTAAGAAAATGAAAAAACTTCAAGAATAAACTACCCTTAAATATGAATATATTTTTGTGAAACTTTGGTAGCGAAAAGACAGTTACCAGCAGTGATTCTGCATAAATTTATAGCTTGGTCGCATTCATACTTTCTCTGGTCGCACTAAAAAACCAAAAAACCCCAAGAGTAAACTACCCTTAAATATGAATATATTTTTGTGAAACTTTGGTAGCGGAAAGAAAGTTACCAGCAGTGATTCTCTGTAAATTTATAGCTTGGTCGCATTCATACTTTCTCTGGTCGCACTAAAAAACCAAAAACCTCAAGAGTAAACTACCCTTAAAGGTGACTGTTTTTTTGGTGAAACTTTGGTAGCGGAAAGACAGTTAGCAGCAGTGATTCTCTGTAAATTTATAGCTTGGTCGCATTCATACTTTTTCTGGTCGCACTAAAAATTAAAAAACTTCAAGAGTAAACTACCCTTAAATATGAATATTTTTTTGTGTAACTTTGGTATCGGAAAGACAGTTGGCAGCAGTGATTGTGTGTAAATTTATAGTAAATTCATACTTTTTCTGGTCGCACTAAAAAATGAAAAAACCTCAGGGGTAAACTACCCTTAACTATGAATATTTTGTTGTGAAACTTTGGTAGCAGAAAGAAAGTTGCCGGAAATGATTCTGTGTACATTTATAGCTTGGTCGCATTCATACTTTTTCTGGTCGCACTAAAAAATGAAAAAACTTCAAGAATAAACTACCCCTGAATATGAATATTTTTTTGTGAAACTTTGGTAGCAGAAAGACAGTTACCAGCAGTGATTCTGTGTCAATTTATAGCTTGGTCGCATTCACATTTTCTCTGGTCGCACTAAAAAATGAAAAAACCTCAAGAGTAAACTACCCTTAAATATGAATATTTTTTTGTGAAATTTAGGTATCGGAAAGACAGTTACCAGCAGTGATTCTGTGTGAATTTAAAGCTTGGTTGCATTCATACTTTTTCTGGTCGCACTAAAAAATTAAAAAACTTCAAGAGTAAACTACCCTTAAATATGAATATTTTTTTGTGAAACTTTGGTAGCGGAAAGACAGTAGCCATCAGTGATTCTGTGTAAATTTATAGCTTGGTCGCATTCAGGCTTTCTCTGGTCGCACTAAAAAACGAAAAAACCCCAAGAGTTAACTACCCTTAAATATGAATATTTTTTTGTGAAACTTTGGTAGCAGAAAGACAGTTACCAGCAATGATTCTGTGTAAATTTATAGCTTGGTCGCATTTACACTTTCTCTGGTCGCACTAAAAAACGAAAAAACATCAAGAGTAAAGTACCCTTAAATATTAAGATTTTTTTGTGAAACGTCGGTAGCAGAAAGACATCAACATTAGAATACAAAATATGAAATATCAAAGAAATTCTTAAAGATTAATGCCTCGGTCGACAACATTTATTTTGGTCAGCAAATTACATCGTCCCGCAGTATTATAAGAAAATTGTATGGTCGATTTCTCCAACTATCGTTTATTGAGTTTCAACAGTTATTATTATAGCAGAAATATTGACTGAGATACACCAGCTTGTAGTAAACACATAACAGGCCGTAGTTGGACACTGCATCGACAGAAGCTGGTCTCGCCGACATGATCGGAAATGCCAACAAAATCTGTAATCTATTCTGGAAAAGTCACACAATCTCACCTATTAACTAAAAGTGTAAATTATATCAATTTTTATAATATTATTACGGTCTACGGGGTTCTGGATTTGTTGATTAACAAAACACAGCTTTTCAAATTACTAATTTATTATTACCAACTATTTTCCAACACCAGTATCAACTAAAATATATCTCTTCTCTATTATTAAACGTCCATAGAACTATACTCCACTATCGCCTTCTATGATCGCTTTCTATAGACCAACACTTACTGCTAACTCGCTTTATACTCTATGATCACTTTCAGACCACCTTATTCAATACTGAACTAACTTATTCTGCGCACCGCTCGTCTATTTATACTTGCCTATGGAGATTCTAGACGTTCAACACTATTCTACACCTGTCACTTCTGGTCTATTCCAGAAATGTCATTACAGAGTATTCTCTGTCACACTGCCCCCCTCTTATATTCGTTCGTCCCGGTCGAATTCTGACATTTCTTGGTATGGCGTAAGTCTGTGCATATGGACCACCCACTTCTTGCTCTTCGGGCTCCTCTGAATGCGATAGACAACGTCATTGATTCTTCTGACCACCTTATAAGGACCTTCCCATAATTTCTGTAGTTGCGGTGACCGTCCCTTGCATCGTACTGGATTGTAGAACCACACACGATCTCCTTCTTTAAAACCAGCTGCATTAGCTCGCACGTCATAACGGGTCTTCATGCGGTCGCTTTCTACTCGTATATGCATTCTGACAGCAGAGTGGATGTTTTTCCTTCTCGTCAATATGTCAGCTTTCTTCAAGCGAAGTTCTTACGTGGTACTGGTTCTTCCGTGTAGTTGTCCTTGTTCTGGTGTTTCTACTTGCACAAATATCTCGACGGACCCTATTCATCCTGTCGTCATTGACCCTGTTCCAACAAATGTGTTCACTGACCTTTTTCTGGGTGAGCTTCACATTTAGATGATCTTTACACCCTTCGTCTTGTACACGCATAATTTCTTCTCCACTTGCTTCTGGCTGAGTAGCTTGGTCGTCTCTTCCTCTCACAGCTCTCTTCACTGGAATGGCACTTTCACGGCAGAGTTTGCTATTTTCCTCTATGGTGATTTTCCGCACTACCAGGTTACTGCCAGTCGACATTATTATCTCTTTACCGCCAATAGTCAGGATGTTCGTGCCAAGATCAAGTTTAGCGCACTGACCTTGAAGTATGTCCAAACCAATTATAAGCGGGTCTGATATAGCGGCGACTATGGCTTTCTGATTTGCTTCCATGTCCCAATTTGAAGCTCGACCTCAGTTTCGCCAAATACCTGGATCCGATCACCACCGGCTGCATTTAATCTATACACTCTGTCTGGCTCTCTTACTCGCTATCTTGGAACCATGTCGCGGCGATTAATTGTCCTAAGTGCGCCTGTGTCAACCACCATCTGGGTCTTATTACCGCTTACGTATCCGTCTACGACGAGAGCGCTGTCAGAATCGCTAACCTGAGAAATGGTTACCGGCCTCAGCTTCACTTTCTCCCTTGCGCGTGATCTTAGAGCCCAACATTCGCCCCTTATATATCCCATCTTGCCGCAGTTCCAGCAGCGCAAGGCATTTGCACGGTGAGCTCTTATTGGGTGTCCATCAGACGTCGGCCTTATTTGTTCTGCTATTTTCTCTAGTAGCTGCATGATCTTGGATGAATCTGTTTTATTTTCTTGTTGGACTTGGAGACTGCGAACTTTCACATGACTTTCCGACGCTGACTTTACCGCTTCAAACTCCGAGGAATGTGCCAAAGCATCGTTCAAGTTTTTGTGTCTGGCCATCCTCAGCGCCTGCTACGTGTCATATCTCTGATGGCGTCAATGAAGGTTTGCACTGACAGCTGGTTTAAATGCTCCAGCGGAGCTATGGGGTAGGCTAATCGCGTCAGTTTGACAACGTCGGCGTGGAGATGTTGCAGACGTTCGCCCGGTTTTTGACGACTTTTTAACTGCAATCGATACAACTGTTGTAAATGCTGGTCGCCAAACCTCATTTCTAATTGTTGTCAAATGCTGTCAAAACTCAACGGTTCTTCACGGGAAATTCCTTGAAGCACGTCGAGGGCATCTCCTCTGAGAGCTACTATTAACGAGGTCGCTTTATCTCTCTTGCCCCAACCATTTTCTGTAGCAGCGGCCTCGAACTGGCGTAAATAAATACCCCATGGGACTGAGCCATCAAATGTGGGAACCTTAATTCTTACGTGGCTATCTTCGAGTCTGATGTTTCCCTTGACTAGGGTATCATACTTCTTTTCTAGTGATTGCATTTTCTCCTGTACCTCCGCTTGTACTTCCTGCACACTCGCCAGCTTGTCATGTACATCGTCGCTGATATTCCTTACTCGACTTTCTACTTGTTGGAAGATGTCGTCTGTTACCTGCTTCATACGTTCGTCCACACACTAAGTAATATCCTCAATTATGCTGGCTTGTTCTTGCAGAAGTTTCTTTGTTTCTTTATCTATTCTCCCCATTTCTTCCTTTATTTCTTCGTCCCTTTCTCTCAATACATCTCTTATCTCTTCGTCTCTTTTTCTGACATCTTCATCTCTTTTTCTCATTTCTTCTTTGGTATCTTCATCTCTTTTTCTCATTTCTTCTTTCGCTTCTTCGTCTCTTTTTCTCAGCTCTTCTTTAGCCTCTTCATCTCTTTTTCTAGACTCTTCTTTGGCTTCTTCGTCTCTTCTTCTGGCCTCTTCTTTCATTTGTTTAATTAATTCCAATAGCTGGGCGTCCATATTGGCTGTTGCACTACGTGTCTTAGGCATAGACGTACTTAAAGCTGGTACACAGTTTATTCTGTTTCAAGAACACACCCAGTTATCAATCACTGCTTACACTAATCTTCCAGAGATTCTAAAAGTTTGTACGTTGTTCCACGAAAATTCTGGAAAATATTTCCGCTAGCAGCTTGAAAACCCCACTTGTGACACCAGTTGTTACGTTCTACGGGGTTCTGGATTTGTTGATTAACAAAACACAACACATTCCAAACTACCAATTTATTATTACCAACTATTTTCCAACACCAGTGTCAACTAAAATATATATCTTCTCTATTATTAAATGTCCATAGAACTATATTCCTCTATCGCCTTCTGTGATCGCTTCCTATAGAACAACACTTACTGTTAACTGGCTTTATACTCTATGATCACTTTCACACCACCTTATTCAATACTGAACTAACTTATTCTGCGCGCCGCTCGTATATTTATATTTGTCTATAGAGATTCTAGACGTTCTACACTATTCTACACCTGTCAATTCTGGTCTATTCCAGAAATGTAATTCCAGAGTATTTGCTGTAAAACTATCAACTATAAATTAAAAATGGCTAATGATGACGTAACAAACTAGCGAGTGTGAACTAGTGCTCGCAACGCTTCCGGATTAATTCATTAATCGATTAATCGAAAATAGCGAATAACCGATTTATCAGATATTTTAAAATAGAATAATCGAATAATCTATTTTATAGAATATCTGCGAATTTAAAAATCGCGATTTTCAATTAATCGATTAATAGAATACTCTAATAAGACTGATCATTGAACGGCGAAACAGGACACTGAGTCGGTGAACGACTGCTAATTATTCCTGGATTAACAAATGTACACAGGTGTCCACGATAAGGTAGTTTTACTTAGCTTCTTATTAGTTGAGATAGAAAGTCGGTGACTGGTCAAAGTTGTGAAGTATTTTATGCTTAGTAGTGCCTTTCACAAAACAACTGAATTTTTACGCGTTTCGCATTTATTTCTACAAAACTAATAATGAGAGAATGATATAAAAAATAATATCAAAAATTATATAATAATAATTATAATATGTTTATTGCTCATTTCAACAATTACAGAATTATTCAAAGCTCGATAGTATTACTTAAATCTCATCTGAAAATAATGTTCATAAATTGTTAGAATATAAGTTAGGTCTTATTTTAAATTTAAAACCGTCCGGGTTTATGTGTAGACATGGTTTTTTTTTGTGTCCAGATATTGTGTAAAATTATATATTATTATTAAGGCATTTTTAAAAGAGGGAATAAAATATACAAAGTAGTTTAAGGGCATGGATGTAGAGGAGAAAAAAAACACAAAAACAAATATTAAAAATTTGAACAATGAAATAATGTTTGTTAAGCTTGTATTGAACAACGAAATCATGTTTGTAAAGCTTGTAATATTTTTTTTGGTCTCATACCACTGTTTAAGAGAACTCATGAAATTTCCAAAAGTACTCTGTGTGCAGTGTGCTTGAATCTCATTGTATATTAGTGGGCCAATATATCAAATGTATTGTTGTGAAAGACTTAAGGACCTAAAGGGAACTGTTACTCTGTTTGAGCTAATTGATCTTGTTGTAACAGAATGAGAAATAGGTGCATGATAAATGGGAAAGTTTTTCATGAAGTTATCAACTGAGAATATCTAGAGGTACAGGCACAGTGAATATACCGCTTTCCTGAAAAACTTTTGCACTAGGATATAATATTAATTTATTTAGCATTGCCTTGATCTATTTTTGTGTTATGTTAAGATATATTTGGTGTAACTCGTATGCATTTCCATAGGCTATGATAGCATAACTTGGGATTGGCTGAACAATACAAATATAGATGCACTTCCACGATAAAATGTACTTTAATTGATTAAATTCATAAACGGTTTTTCTCGGTTTATTGTTTATATAATCTGTGTGGAAATTCCATTTTAACAGTTGATCAATAAAAACAGCTAAATATGTGTGTTATCTGTACGTAATATTTTGTTCTCGCAGGACCAGTCGTTTTTATTATAGCAGGCATAGTCATGTATAGTAATACTGTTCATATCTGGGATATGTGACAATCAAGAAGCAAATGTTATGAATGTTGTTTTCTTAAGATTTAAAATCAACAAATTGGAGTCCAGCCATGATTTTCCCGCCATAATACCCTCAACTGCTGTTTTTTTACCGTTTCCCAGTTAGATCTTTGAAAAAATACCACCGTGTCATCCGCGTAGCATACAATTTTAACAGAGATGATGATTGCTAATGTCCCACGAAAGCTGCCTGTAAAACTTTGCTCCTGTGTATAAGAAGCTCCTCTTACCCACAGATTTTATTGGTCTTATACCAACAAAGTATTGACATCTTGTATCGTATCCGTGTTGAGGGTGACCCAACCTACTGGAGTTTGGATACACATAAATTAAACCTTTTAACACATATAAATGTCTGGTATCCATTACATCTGCTTCCTTAAACAATGCCTCAGTGGGATATATCCTCGATCTACCATACATTATTTTAAGTACCCACTTTTGCACTGTATTAAGTGGGCCCAAGAAGTTATCAAGTACACCTCCCCAGCCAATCATTCCATAACATATAATACTCTGCACGAGTGAGAAATACAAAACTCGCAGGTTGCTGATATCTAGGAAACGGTTCAAGTATTTGAATCTGCTTATCAGGCTTCTTATCTTTTTTAGAACATCAGTTGTGTGTAAATTCCATCTTAAATGGTGATCAATCCTTCCTCCCAGATAAGATACCGAAGATTCTCTGGTGACAGTAATTGCATCAGTTTCCAATAAACGCAACGTAGGTAAGCCACTCACGTACGAAGAGAAAGCCAGAAACTTTGTTTTGTCGATATTAACTGTGAGCATGTTGTTATCAAACTATGTTTTTACTTTACTTAACTTACTTTTAGCCTTTATCTTTAAACCAGCCCATGTTTCGGCTTCACATAATAGAACAGTATCGTCAGCATAGCTTACAATATGTTGGTCATCGAGTGAAGTAAGTAGATCATCCAGATAGATAACGAATAGTACCGGTTCCAAAGAGAGCCCTGTGGAACTCCCCAGTCAACTGTGGATAATTGACTGTATAGTCCATTAACTCTCACACAATTGGTTCTGTTGGTATTATAGCTTTTGAGCAAGTTTGACGCATTTCCTTTAAATCCAATTTTTTCCAGATTATCTAATAACATTTGGTGGCACACCGTATTAAATGCTTTGGCTAAATCAAAAAAATATACATAGTGCTGGTTTGCTTGAATTGAGTGCTTCATATATATTCTCTGTTAATTCCGCAATGGCATCCTCAGCAGATTTGTTCTTTCTAAAACCAAACTGTTTGTTGGAAAGTAGTTCATATTTGTCGACAAACTCCACCACTCTCTCTTTCATTGACATTTCTAATAATTTCGCTAAGGTAGGTATTAACGTTATAGATCTGTAATTAATCACATCTAAGACATCTCCTTGTTTAAAACCCGGAATAACCATTCCCCTCTTCAATGCATCAGGAAATACCCCTTCATTTAAGACCCTGATAAAAACGTAAGTTAATGGTGTCATAAATGGAGCTTTAGTTTTTTTTAGAATTTTACTTCGTATTCCATCTATGTCAGAGGACTTACTTACTTTTAAACCGCTTAATATATCCAGCAATCTCAGTCTCGGTTATAGGCGCAAGAAATACAGTGTGTCCTAGCTCCTTTATTTTACACCCATAATCATTTCTGTGATTTACGCGGTCGGCCAGCTATTTGCCTATTTGCGAGTAGTGCACATTAAACTGTTCTGCAATTGCGATCGAGTCTGTTATCAAATCCCCTTTTGCCGTTCGAATTATCCCTACTTTACCAGTCTCTCCATTTTCCCCTCCCACAGTGCTCATTAACTGTCTTGTACAATTATTTTGTCGATCTATTACCATTTAGCTTTTCACCAGTGGCGATTTCTCCTAGTGAGCTAGGTGTGCGCCGCACACCCTAAAATATAATTAAAATGTGCACAGTTAAATATGTTTTATTTCTTTTTCCCTTAGTCTTAATACACTACATATGTTATGACAATCGATTTAATTTACTTATTTAATTTCATAAATAGTCGGTTAATAGTGACTTGGAATGAAGTCGGCACCACGTCTTCATTCAGAAAATATGAGTAGGTCAATAGCAACTGGAAATGAATTCGGGTCGGGTTGGGTGTGCGTTGTTATTTCCGAACAACTTCACTCGACAGAGCTGTATTGATATACAATACAGTCCCCCACCCATGTGTTTAAAATAGTAAGGAAATACCATTGCTTTTAACACTGCAGTGAGCGGTAAAAATACCGCTCAAGACAAATGAATGGAACGCCGGTTTAACAAACGTTGTGATAGCATTATTTACAAACATTACAACTGCACTTGCCTGGACCACAGTATTCTAGAATCAAAGACTATAATACATTTTAGAAAATTTTCGTAGAAAAAATTCACTAATGGGGAGATCTCGACTTTTGAATTTTGAAAAATTGTTTGCAAATGAGCGCGAACTAGGACCCCTAGAACCCATATCCGGGGTCAGTTTCAATTTTTATATATAAGAATTTAATTTGAGTCAAGTTTTAAAATATAGAAATTTTTGATTAAAATGAAGAAACTGATTTCAAGTACCATCCATATTTCTAGAAATTGTAATGGTACATAATGAGGTGAGGTAATTTTGGAGATTAGAAATCAGATGACAGAACTTTAGAACAGTTGACATTTAGATTAAAATTTAGTCAAAATTGCATCATTTGCAGTCACAAGTTTAGACTTATTTGTAAGATGCTTTGTACTATTTATATAACAATAAACTATATATATATATATATATATATATATATATATATATATATATATATATATATATATATATATATATATATATATATATATATATATATATATATATATATATATATATATATATATATATATATATATATATATATATATATATATATATATATATATATATATATATATATATATATATATATATATATATATATATATATATATATATATATATACATAGGTATCACACCGATAACTCAAAATATAATCGGCCGATTTTGATAAAATTTGGCATGTACCTTCCTTCTGTAAATGTATTGGACAATTTCGTTAGTCAGGAAAATCGGACGAGTTTTTCCGGGAAAATTTTGAGTTTTTATTCGAAAAAAATTTGTATCTCAAAAAATAAAAAAGATAAGATAACCAAATTTGGTAGGTAGGTTTACGATATAAAAATTAAACTATACACTAAAATTTAGATTTCTATGTTGCAAGATAAAAAAGTTATAATAAAATATTTTGTGCCAGATCATTTCTATGAAAATTCACTACCATAACGCACTTGCTGCATCCAGGATTTTTACACATTTTATTATTTAGTACCATATTAACATTGAACCACTTTTAATGTTTACAGTTTTCACCCCGTTCCGGACAGTGCTAACGCTAACACAAATTTATGTGAAGAGAAGGGCTTGATAATAATTCCATGTTTTTTCGTGTTTTAAAGTTTTAAGTGAGTTTTTAATTTGCTGGTGTTGCAGTGGGAAATTAATTTATTTATCTACGTATCATTCCCATATAGGTCGAATATATATATATATATATATATATATATATATATATATATATATATATATATATATATATATATATATATATATATATATATATATATATATGTACATTTAGTGTTAATAATTTTTAAAACCACCACTAACAGCAACTCGTTACCGCACACCCGAACATTTTGGTCAGGAGACGCCACTGCTTTTCACTGTAATAGTTGGCCTTGGCAATCCTTATTAAACCATTAAGGAAGTTTCTGTACCTCTTATACTTTATGATGAGCTCTTTGTTACCTGGATCTATCTTTATTCTCCTGAACAAGGAATTCTTTGCTTCGACAGATTTAATAAACCCGGCTGTTATCCAGTTTTTTTCTTTTTCTGTTTACAGTACTTACCTCGACGGTTCTTGTACTGCGCATAATATATCCTGTAAGTAAATGTATTAACTGATCGGCGGCATCATTTACCGAAGACGCTTCGTATACTCCAAGCCATTCTTCCTTCTCAATGTCATATTCTACCTTAGTGTAGTCTATATTTGTTTTCTTTACTCTATTTCGGGTATGTGTTATCTCATCCATTCTGGGCACATTGATATGAAGCACAATTGGTCCGTTATCTGGATCTATCTAACACCAGTCGTATCAACACAATCATTTGGATTTTTATGCTTCACAAATATATGATCTATACGTCTGACTATCGTTAGTAACCCTTGTGAATTCATTAGTGTAAGAAACAAACTCATATTCTGTCAATATATTCAGATGGTCTTATTAATAGGTATAATTTTACAGAGCTTCGTCTGTTTTTATTACAATTCGCAAATTTACAATTGTAGCTAATATTTGCTTTTAACTATGTTCCGTTGTGTTAAGTGAACAATTGAATAATCGGATATTCCATTGAACGAAGAAACGATGCATCGAAAAAAGAATAATAGACTAGTTAGAAGTTAGATTATTCGAAAAGTCGCAAGCCCGAAAAGTCGATTGATTTATTAATCGGAAAAATATAAAAAATCTAAAGATCGATTAATAGATTAACCGACGACAAAAATTGAATAACGGGTATTTGAATTTTTGATTATTCCCGAAATGGATTAACCGATTATCCATTTTCGTGATTTTTGCCAGCACTAGTGTGAATTGAATTACATAGAATCTTTACGATGCGTTTAAGAAAATTAAATGAATTCAATTTTATTATGCTTTCTTATTAGCAAATTAAAAAATACACCGTGTCATACATAAAAAGCTATGCTTGTGCACGTACTAAGACAAAACTTAGTATCCTCTTCTGAAGGCACAGCTGAGCCTAAAATGGTTTTGAACCTTTTTCACTGCAAGATTTTATTACTAATAAGGTGGTCTAAAAAGTTTCCTGGCTAGTCCAGTCGAATGAGCTTTTATGTGTGAAAATTATAACATGGTGATTGAACTTCTTATACTACTTATGCTTGGGTAACAAAAATTAAAAAGTTGCGGTTAAGCATTTATCTATGAGTCCAAAAAACGTAGACAAGCTTTTAAAATGCGATAACAGTTTCTCTCTCTTTTGTAAATACCCTCTTTGCTACAAATAGTCCTGGGCTAAAACTAGTGTTTATCCAGAATATACCTTTTCAACTTCTAATTGGTGATAATCTGAATTTAAATGACATTAGTCAAGATCAAATTGGCAACTTGAATTTTAAAGTGTCATTAAATAAATCATATTGGCATTAGTCAAATTCAAGTTGGCATTAAACACTCATGTTGCTATAAAACAATTGATTTGTTTATGCTTTAGTCCAGCGTTTCTCAAACTGTGGGGCTCGCCCTTATAGGGGGGCGTGATAAACCTGAATGTGGGGCGCGAAGATATTGAGAAAACATATTATTAAAAAATATATTTAATTGACTAACGTCAAAGCAATATAACACATTTATTATAGGATTTTATCTGTACTGCACAATGTATTTAATAATTAACTTATCAATATTAAATCAAAAACAAGATTAATGATTATTACTGACTCCGTTGGACCTGTCTTGCAGAGTAAAGTTTTTTGATAGAAGGTTTAATATTAGAGCAGCCACCTCAAAGATTCCGATTTCGCAAAGGTGGGATGTTGGAAATGGTAGTAGCATACGAAATGCTATTGTTTTTAGTGCAGACTCCTTATCCAACCCTGCCTAAAATTCAAAGAGTGATTTATTACTAAATTCTCTTTTGATTTCTGCACTTGCCGTGAAGTCTATAAACATTGCTTCTTCAGGAGTTCAGAGACCTTTGGGAGTATTTTCAAATGGGTCCATAACTTACTGTTTCTATCAACTTTCTATCAAGTTGATGTCAGCAAGTAAATACTTTTTAAAAATCTTTGCCAGCATGACTAAGTGATTCTCAGTGGTTAAAAAACAATTTCCACATGTTGTTCTTCAGGCTTGTAAGTTTTAACACATTCATCCACATTTGCAAACATTTCTAGATTTTCTTGATTTACATTTCTGCTTCATAATTCTAGTTTTTGTGCACAGCTGGACGTATTCTGTTTGATATGTTAAATTATAAAGGAGGGTTTCCGAGAAAGGGATCAAGAGATTTGTTGTACAGAGCCTGGTATTTTTAATTTTTTATTTCAACAACACACCACGAGGGCTTACAGCCTCAATACTATCGTACCGTGGGTGTCGACAAGGAGGAAAGAGCCTAAATAATATCGTACCGTGGGTGTTGACAAGGAGGAAAGAGGCAACTTGTTACGAAATTCAACGAATGTTGGCCTGAGTCAGCAGTTTAGTTGTTACAGAAATCAGTTAAACGTTATAATTAGAAATGCAGAGACAAGCTACTACAAAAGGTTGGCTAAAAGAAACAAGAACAACAGCAGAAAATTTTTGAACATCATCAACGATATTATAATGAATGAGGATGCTAATCATAAAACTATAAAATGTTTAAAATACGAAAAGGCGTAATTACTCGTCAGTCCTATGTTGCTGTGTGAAAATTTTAGTAAATATTTGTCAGAAATTTAAAAACAAAACTGGCATCCAAAATTGTAAAACCAAATTCCTTTCCACCTCCGCGTCCTTCGATTTTGTTCTCGATCTACCTTGAACCAGTCACCGATACAGCACTGTTTATAGTTGCCTCATTGAGTCTAGAATAAATTATGGTTTACTAGTGTGAGGAGGCGCAACAGAGACGCACTTAAGAAGTTTTGCATAGGTATGTCCTCAAAATAATGTATTTTAAGCTTAATTTATACCCCACTACGCTCCTCTATGAGGAGGCAAGTTTACTTGATGTGAGACAACTTTACCTTAAAGTATTATTATATACCACCATAAAAATAGACAAACTTTCCCATGTGTTAATCATTGCTATTTAACTAGATTTAAGGAGCGTAACGCTGCTAAAATGTCATTTTTTCTGAAAAGTTATGGTCAAAGAGCTCACATCTTCCTCTCCCCACGTTGCTACAATTTCCTGCCGTCCAGAATTAATGAAATTCGTAAAATAAAATACTTCACTCGGCGGGTCAAACAATTTTTGTTTACATCAGATAGAATACGAGTGCGTTGTCTGGTTGCAGTTACTTAAAAGCATCTATGTTCGGAAAATTCCGACCTGAGAGAATCTGCAGGCAGGAACGGATAAGCCGGTTTATGCAATGCTGAATTTTGTTTGTTTGCCTTTAATTAATTCATATCTAAAACCCATGAAAAACCTACAATGTGTTTTGTCAATTATATAATCCTAAAACAGTTTTATTACCTTACCATGCACACCTATGCCTTTTACTTTCTTTCAAATAATGTAATGCCGGACTTTGTCTAAGGCCTTGTCAGAATCTGTCTAAATAACATCCATATGTCTTCTATTGTCGAGTGCTACTGATACTGCCTTTACAAACTTACAGAGATTTATTGATGTTGAGCGACCACCTGCAAAGCTATATTGATAACTGGATATCCTTTATGATACGTAATGGGTAAGTTCATCAGGCGCCAGCGCTACCAGCAGCTGCATTGTTATGTCAAAAAATATTGACAAAGTGTTGACATTTGTCAACATTTTTTGACATAACAATGAAGCTGCTGGCATGGACTGGCGCCTGGTGAACTCGCCCAGTGGCTAAGGTGGTCAGCCACAATGAACTCAAGTAGTTTGATAAAGTTATAACCAACTGAAATTTGCCTGTATATTCCAATATCTGCTTTGTTACCGGTTTGATGGACAGAGTGGATTTAGATTGTTTCCAACATGTAGGGATTTCACTGTTTTTCAGCAATAACTTAAAGAAATGATTTTCTGGTTTGGCAAAGCATGTTATGCAGTCCCTGGTAATTTTTCTTTAATTATTATTAATGTCTATGACGTCTCAGCCCATTCGCACACTCATTCCCAATTCTTTATCAATTTTACTAACTAATTATAGACGGTCAATATCTCGTTGGCCTGCCCGGGAATCGCACCCCGGCCCTCTCACTTACCAGGTCGACACCCTAGCAACCTTCGCGACGGGGGTGTCGTCCCTGGTAATAAACGAGGAAATGTTATCTAAACGCTTCGTAAACGTAGGTTTAAGTTTTTTTACTAGCCTGGATAATATCTTCTTCCGACACAAAATTAAAAACAAACACTGCGTCACTTTGATTTTTTAACTCATCTTCATTAGTCACAATCCGTGACCCGTCTTGTGTGTCTAGAAGTGGCCATGACAGACCCCTTGATCCACGTGTGTCCTCGTTTAAACAGCTCAAAAATAAGAATATCTGTCATATTTAAAACAAACTAAAACACACATAAATATTATATGTAAATATATAAAAAGTATCACAAAATGTAAACTAATATCTCTGATATATATGTATATATGTGTATATATGTATATATTAAAAGAAAAGTAGTATACAGATGGGATCCAAACCAACGCCTGGCAATACTGAATGCTGAAAAATAATGCAGAATAGCCAAAGAAATGTTATTGGCATCTGGGAACCGATTATAAGTAAAGTATAAATTATTTAAATGATATGTAAAACATAATTTTATATTTAAATATTTCCATATTCGAAATCTTAAGAGGCACACAAACGCAAACACACACGCACATCTAATTTTATATATATAAATTCAATTCTTTAAACAACCAATCTAAAATTCAAGAAAACAATGTAAGTATATATTTTAAGCCATAAAAGTTCAAATAAAAACTTAAATATCCGTTCCAAACAGACTAAATATAACGTCATAATCAGAGGCTTACAGTTCCACAGAAGAATTACGAAAAACGGAATCTTGGTAGAGCGCTTTTCCTTTATTCAGGCTAACAGGAAGGGCATTATAGCTGGTCATATCTATCAATCGACGCAAGTTCATTGTCGGATTATCCTGTCATTCAATTTTTAACTTTATTTCTGCAAGTCAGCATAAGCTCAAGATGTAATTTGTCAAAGGAAGTTCTTTGTGTAATAGTTCCGGTGCTGGCTTTCAGAACATTGTTATCTGGATCAGATATACGCTTGATGTTGAACTGAACTAACAGGCGCGTATTTGCTTTAAGTAGTACAATAGACCGCTTACACGTCAGTTAGTATTATGAAACCGGCAAAAATAATAAGGTCAAAGCGTCAATAAATAATATTTATCACAAAATTTAACATGATGTTCTATGTTTTAGCATTGTTCAGTACTGAACGTACTTATAAAATACAAAAATACCATGGTATCGAATTTTCCTGGAAAAATGTTAAGGTCAAATATGTTTTTTTTTTCAACAAAGTGCATCGGACCTACAGTATAACCTTTGTTGGAGAAACAATGAACAATAATAAATAACATTATGGTTTGAAAAAGTGCAAATATTTTCCGATATTAAACTGTAAATTATTAACTGGTCCAATTTTCCTGAACAACGAACTTCTTCAATAACACCTGCCAAAAAAATCAAAAAAAAATTTGCATGATAATTATTGTCAACCAGTCATTCACTAAAATTCAATGTTTATTTTTACACAAAAATTTAATTTATTACGAATGTTTTGTTAACATTTTTTTATCGGGAATATTCTAAAATATTTAATTTACAATAAACTATTAAATATTTATTATTAATTACCAATATTTCTCAAAAATCTTACACAAAACGATTTCTACGGAAAAACCAAGAAATATCTGCTAAAAAAAAACTAAATTTATTTTACACGAAAATTTGCTAAGAAAATATATAAAATTCAAATGATATATTTAATCTGTATTTTAAATTGAAAAAAAATGTAGGAGTTGTTTTTTTTTCTTTTCACAGCAATTTGAACTAGTGAACGTAAAGATAGATGGATGCAGAAAAATGCTTACATTTTAGTGTCACTAGCTGTCAGAAATAAGAACGTTTTTTTAAAGTCGATCACCTTGAAGTTTCATTTGTCATATTTATCAACTAATTATATACTAAGAAAATGGAAACATATTAAATTAATTATTATTTCTTGTCTTATTAGTACCAAAGTGAATTTTGCTATTAATATTTTTCTTCAAAAATTAGCTAGATAATCACATAATCTGATGGGTTATTAGAATGGAATAAAAAGCTCTTAAAAAATTGAAAACTGATCTCTACATGTATCACGCTATGTAATTTTAAATGTAAATATTTCCAAAACTAAAGTCTTCGGTTAAAGGGAGTGTTGAACAGAATTGGAAGCAAGCACTTCTTAAACACAAAAGACAGGCTGCCCTATTTACAAAAATTAAGTTGCTGGGATTTGAATGGTTTTTTTTAATTCATCCACTATTTGAGAGCGCGCTGTAATTGGCATCTAGATTTTTTTCGACGAATAATGTAAAAGACATTATCTCTGAATGCTGAATGGTGAATTGGTGTCACTCCGATATCTATCGGTAAAAACGCAGTATCCTAATTTTTTGTATATTCTAAAAACGTGAAGCGTGTGAAGCAATTGAAATAACTATGATTCGATGGAAATGCGATAGTAAAGGGGTGTTCTATTAAAAGAAAGAAGATTTGTATCACCAACGGCTTTTGGGACATCCTAAGATTGTCAAAATAATTTTATACGGTATAGCTTAAGACACCCTATAATTGACGTGTACAATTTTGTCTCATGTCTTGTATAATAACGGATATATTAAGCTTTACCGTAGAAATGTGCCAGCCTGTATCTAGACACAGATATGAACTGAAACTGACGGCAGATGTAGGTTCTAGGGGGCTTAGTTAGCGCTCTTGTAAAAAAAACTGAAATCTCAAAAGTCGCCGTCTCATCAAAAGCGAATATTGTTTACTAAAATTCGCTCAAAATTATAGACTATCAAACCATAAACTCTATTCCTGAAACTACTGCCAAATCATCAGCAAAAGGGTCTATTTAAATCAATTTTCTGCAAAAATCTAAGTAAAATGAAGGACAGTGGCGGTTGAAGCTGAAACTTGAGACTTCGTAAAACACACTTCTTATGACATTTCTTCTAGATAACCCGAATTCGCTCAAGTTTTTTGTCTAAAAATTTTCGGTCTTGACGTTTCAAATCGCTTTTGCGTTTTAAGAAGAAAACGTTTAAAATATAAATAGTTATATTTCTTGTATTTCTTTACCTTTGTGCCGCTAGAGAACTTAATCTTTGTCTGTAATATACAATAGAATTTTTTATCCACACAAAATATTTCGTTTCGTTTCCCGTATCAACTAAATTATTTTTTTAATGCATATAATTGTTTGTTTTTTTTTCATTTCTACTCAGATTCTCGGTAGCGTACCAAATTTGGTTGCCATAAGTTTTTTTTTCGGAAACATCAAAATTATGGCAACCAAATTTGGTACGTATATATATATATATATATATATATATATATATATATATATATATATATATATATATATATATATAAGTAATTAACGGGTTAAATTACAACTAAAATTGAAAATAAAAGCTACACGGCTAGCATGTCCATGATCATCAAATCTATTTTTTTCTTGGCCTATTGGCCTATTTCCGCGACTATGGTCGATCACCGACTTCAGGGAGCAGTTTCACCTGACTATCATGGAAATGTTGTCGAACCCCTGCCTTTCTGTAAAAAGGGTAGGGATCTTTGAACTCCCCAACATCGTATAAACACGAAACCGACGGCTTTAAGCCCCCTATGAAGGTTTCGACGTGCAGACATTCAACTTGATCTAATACAATGCCACAATTTCGGTTTATGTTAATTGTAAAGTATGTAGTGAGAAAGTGAGAGGGCAGGTCAGGTCTGGGCATCGAACCCAGGACCCCTCGGTTCAGAGGTACAAGTCCTTACTACTGAGCCACAGAGGCTCTAATCTATTTAATTTGTTTATTATTTCGGTGTTTTATCACGGATGATTGTAAATGTGGCCAATAACTGAAAAAACATACGAAGCATATGATAAACAAAGTAGCGATTTCCACCAATAAGCGTTTAAAGTGATAATTTAATCAAGTCATATGTGCAGGTGTTATTATGTATGTAGACGAAAAAGCAGATTTTAGGTAAGCGAGGTGTAAAAAATATAAGCTTTCGGAAGGTTGACAAAAAGCAAGATAGCAAACAAAAAATTTTAAAAGACCTTGGTTTTGTGGTATCGGGGCACAAATTCGCGCTCATCTGAAGCGATTTTTCCAAAGCCTCACTATAGTTACCTCTATGTTAGCGAATTTTTCTTAATAGAAATTCAGCTGCCGATTAAAGTTGTCACAAAGAGTAAAAGAAGAAAGCTGCTTGCTAAAAGTCATTAGAAAAATGAGGTAACATTTAATGCATAATATATTCTAAGAGGCAATGAATTTCTGACGGCGATGTTTAAGGAGTTAAGGCAGATATATGCTCAGAAAAAAAGAAAAAAGCAAGGGTAAAGATTCTAAAATATGGCCAAGTGATGAAGTGTAGAATCTACGATGGAATAAAAAGAATTGGTGGAGACAGATTCACGAGATAACAATAGCCACGCCATACTTCGTATTTTAAGACAAAAAGATCTCGATTGAACAGCCAAGTTCACCGACTAAACGAAAAACATAAGAAGAAGTAACAATAAAACAACCAGAGCACTCATAAATGGGTAAACAACCTAGGACCAACTCAGTAAATGGCCACCTGCAAAGATCACCTAGCTAACCCGTGTGGAGACCGCCCTACAAATCCTCGTCCCACCAGAGACTGTAAATAAAAGTATACAGATCACGGACGAACATGCGACGGAATATCCAACGTAGCGCTGAAAAATCCCCGCCGCAAAGCAGTAGTATTCATAATTACGATTATGAATGCCATGCTAATATTTAAACATTTTTCATCTATGTGGAAACTTGCCGATATTGATGTATCATATATATATATATATATATATATATATATATATATATATATATATATATATATATATATATATATATATATATATATATATATATATATATATATATATATATATATATTGACAGGCCGAATAGCTCAGTTCGCGAGGTGAGTAACCTCTCGAATTAGACTAGGAGGTCGCAGGTTCGAGTCCCGTATTCGGACAGTCAGTCTGGCCGGCTTCTGATGAGTTATGTGTGGTGTCCTTTGTCTATATGTGTAAGTAAGCTCCCCCGCACAAGTCAAAGACTTCTGGGTGCGGAATTTGTCCACTATGGTGTTATTATTAATATCATTAGCCCGATTTGTCCACTGTGGGACATCCTCCATTATAACAGACCAATTTCGCTTGTCTTGGGCGCTCTGCATCCAGTTGTCGGACATTCTTTAATGTCGTCAGTCCAGTGTGTGAGGGGTGCTGGCTTACTCCTCTTGTCAGTTCGTGGTTTCCACTAAGCAGTCTTTTGGTCCATCTTCCATCTGTCACTCGGGCTACATGAGCCGCCCATTTTCACTTAAGTTTGGCCATCCGCGAGACCATATCTTTGATTCCCGTTCTCTTACGCAAATCTTTGTTTCTGATATGGTCTCGCAGTAATACACCCAGCAATGATCTTTCCATTTTATTGAGCTATTCTGAGTTTTTTAGCAGACGTAAGAGTGTTAAAGTTTTAGCTCCATAGGTCGCAACAGGTAACACACAGAAAAGGCTAGCCTCATACACCTCAGAGAACCATATCCTTCCGAAAGAGCAATTCGGATACAGACACCAGCACTCCACCACCCATGAGGTCGTTCGAGTGGTAGAAAACATCACCGAGGGAATCAACAAAAATAAGTCAACTGCTGCAATATCTCTCGAGTTTGCTGAAGCCTTCGATTGGGGTTTGGCATGCAGACCTCCTAAACAAATTTCTACAATTGAATTATCCACTACCTCTGATACTTCTGATCAGCTTATACCTTCAACAGAGAAAGTTCTAGGTCAAACAGCTGGGAACCGCATACTTAACTATCCACCACTCAGTTCGCCAAAGCCACTTCTCATCCGTAGTGCCACCGACTACGATGAGTAACCACTAAAGCCAAATCATACTGACCCACTAACGCCCCCGCGGGAAACAGAATGGAAACATTAAAATCTTAATGTCATGTCTGAAGTCATTCTGACGGAGGTATAGACTAGTGCTGGTAACGATTCTCGATTAATCGAATAATCTCTCAATCTAAAATAGCAATTTTTCACATCGCAGAAACTCAAAAAATCTAATAATCGAGTAATCGATAAATATAATAATCGATTTTCTCGAATATCTGCGTTGCGAACAATCGCGATTTTAGATTAGTCGAATAATGCAAATCAACTGATCACAGAATGGGTAAGCAGGACACTGAATCAGTGACTGATTGCTATTGATTCCTGAAGTAATAAATGTACAGGTGTCCACGGTAGTATTACTTAGCTTCTTATTAGTTGAGCTAGAAAGTCGGTTAACTGATCAAAGTTGTGCAGAATTTTATGCTTAGTAATGCCTTTCATAAAACAGTTGAATTTTCACGCATTACGCATTTATTTCTAGAAGACTAATAATGAGAGGATGATATAAAAAATAATATAGAAAATTGTATATTCATATAATTTTGACATATGATATGATATCATGTGGATAAAAAAAATGCTGAATCCAAATTCCAAATATGAAAAAAACAGATATGGCTGTCATAGAAAAATCAAAGTTAATGCAAATATTTTATTGTCCAAAGAACCAAAAAATATTCACGCAAGTTCGTCTCAAAGGTTCTCAAAAGGTAGTTCAACAAACTGCAGGATAATTTTTAATGCCTTTTAAAATAGGACAGTTACAGTTATAGTTACCTAGGCCTCAAAATTCAATTGTCTTCTCAACGGAATGTTACTAAGCACAAAGTTATGCTCTTGTTTTTTGTAAAATTTAAATATTTATTTAATTTGCCTAAGAATCAGTATAAATTTGGTTAAAAATGAAATGTGAACTTATTTTATATTAGTACGCTTATTAATAGGTATAATTTGACAGGGCTTCTGTTTACCATTACAATTTGCAAATTTACATTACAGCTAATATTTGCTTTGAACTCTTCCGTTGTGTTTAGTGAACAATTGAACAATCGAATATTCCATTGAGCGAGGAAATGATTTATCGAAAAAAGAATAATCGACTATTTGGAAGTTCGATTAATCGATTAATCTAAAAGTGGGGAGCCCTAAAAATCGATTGATCTATTAATCAGACACATATAAAAATAGTAATAATCGAAAGATCGATTTAGAGGTTAATCGACGTCAAAAAACGAATAACGGTTATTTCGATTTTCGATTATTCCCGAAATCGGTTAATCGATTAACGGCTTTCGTGATTTTTTCCAGCCCTGGTATGGACCAAATACCTCAAATTCCTACACACTACGGTGTGTGATTGAGCGTGTATGAGATTTCTGACTCCCGGGCCAAAAAAAAACCGACGAACATTCCTACTGCTTGTGTCTTCAGTTGGATATATGTCTTTTTTAAGTTTTATTTATATTTGTAATTATTTTATGTGTAATTTTATTTTTCAATAAATTGTTTTAAAAAGTTTATCGTGTTAACAAAAAAGTTAATTGAGGGTTGTGACGATAAGGCGACATCGCTTTTAGACTGTGAAGATTATGATAACGATGAATGAACATATGACACTTAGTGTAAATAACTATATACCGACACAAGATATGCAAATATTAGCAGAATACAAACAGTGCGAGTATTTTAAGGCTGCTCTGGTCTTTCTTCTAAGAATAGTATAAAGAAATCAATACATTGCATGAGGAAAATTAATCTCCTAGTGAACTAATTTAAATATGAGCCGCAAATTGCAGAGTTGTGCGCTTAATGAAACATGTTTTTGAATACGTAAACTGTAAATATTTTTTAATTGTGCAAATTCACCGAAGACCAGCAGCACGTAGTGCCGTTTAAATATATTTTAAAGGATATGACTGAATTTACATACCGCCAGTTATCAATATATGAGATATACTTGGTTCTCGGGTTAAACCGCGGCCAGAATTTATGAAAACTCGACGTTTCGGCTCCTGTTTTGAAACCATTTCAAGAGGTAAAGGAAATATATAAAGGCACGCTAAGGCCTCAATCTGCCTACTCATTAGAGTGGTAGACAAAGGTGGGTAAAGGAAATATTTAAGGACACTCTAAGGCCTCAATCTGCCTACTCCTTAGAGTGGTGGACAAAGGTTGGTAAAGGAAATATGTAAGGACACTCTAAGGCCTCAATCTGTCTACTCCTTAGAGCGGTGGACAAAGGTGGGTTGGGTTGTTGTAGCTCGATTACGGGGCCCCAATCTGCCTACTCCTCAGGAGATCTCTCTGAGGCCTGGGGTTGAACACACTGAGACCTCACAGACGATCCCGTAATCGAGCTACAACAACCCAACCCACCTTTGTCCACCGCTCTAAGGAGTAGGCAGATTGAGGCCTTAGAATGTCCTTAAATATTTCCTTTACCCACCTTTGTCTACCACTCTAATGAGTAGGCAGATTGAGGCCTTAGCGTGTCCTTATATATTTCCTTTACCCGCCTTTGTCCACCACTCTAAGGAGTAGGCAGATTGAGGCCTTAGAGTATCCTTACATATTTCCTTTACCCGCCTTTGTCCACCACTCTAAGGAGTAGGCAGATTGAGGCCTTAGAGAGTCCTTACATATTTCCTTTACCTCTTGAAAATGGCTCCAAAACAGGAGCCGAAACGTCGAGTTTTCATAAATTCTGGCTCGGTTTAACCGGAGAACCAAGTATGTCTCACATTAAAGACCGCGGAAATCTTTCTGAACATAATTCTTTAAGATCTTGGTTGAGTAGTCTTTTTGAAAATTCAAACGTTGGCGTTTAAAATGCTACGACGCTAACATGCACTATCGGTTAAAAAAGTCCTGAGGCAGCAAGTACGTTAACACTACCGATTTTTTATTTTAAAAAAATTAATAAAAAATACTTTTATTAATTCATTAAATCATTTATTTCTCATAATTTACAAATCCTAAGAAATTATATGTATACACTGTGTCTATGAAGTAACGCATAAATTTAATAAAATTAAAAGTGACCATTATGAACTAAAATTTAAAAACAGGTCTACTTTTGTTGCCAAAAACTCACTTTTTGATATAAAAATCTGACCAATACCGTCGTACCTCTTCAGGGGTTCGAAATTTTGAAATTGGATGTTGGTGTGATACCTACATCTTTTTAAAATTAATCAAATTTTCTATTCAGCAACATCATTTTCATTCAGACCGAAGGATGAAGTTTTGTGCAACATTAATAGATAAATATATGATAACTCTTTGTAAATACCGAATTTTATGTTTTCAGACGAATCTACTTTTACACTACATTAGAAGTTTACCGTCAAAACTACAGATATTGGGAAAATGAAAATCCAAGATGAATGCGACAGAATCACACACAAAATCCACAAAAGCTAAAAGTTTGGGCAAGAATTGTTAGGAGTCGGATTATTGGTCCCTATTTTTTTATGGAACTATAAATAGACCACGATATCTACAATTTTTACCGCAATATCTCATTCAGACGTTATTGAACTAGTTTCCTGAGGGAAAAATTAATTGGTGTTAGGATTCTGCACGGCTTTGGCTTTGCACAACACTACTGTGGGGATTCTCTTCCACTATCAATTAGACGTTTAGTTTCACTTCTTCACTTATAGATTTGAAGACGGGCGACCTTTTTTTGGAAAATCTTACGCCCTAGACGTTTCTCTAAATTTATTATCTATTCGACTCACTCTTGATTGATTGATAGACATATCCGGATTTTTAGAATTAAACAGAATACGCACCTCTGCCTGAGTTCGGATCGTGTCACCATAACCAATCATCATTAGAACTTCAATTCTTTGAACTATTGATAAACGCATTTTACCGACAATTTAATAATTAATTTCAAAAAGCAAAAGTTGGAAGTTATACATATTCATTTTGCACGGCAACAAAAACATAAATTTTGCAGATTTTTTCGCAAAAAATTATCAAACTTATGTTTGATTAGTTTTTATGGCACATTTGAAAATAAAAACAACTAAAACAGTACATGAATACAACTGCGAATATTTAAACCTACATAATAACAACACACAGCACTCACTCTCACACATACACAAAAGCAACACGTAAAATGAATAATTACAGAATAATACTACAACACTCTGAACTCACAACACACGAGAACCTGACTGCAAAAAAACCGCGCTGCTACAAAACGTTAGGAATTTTTAGTCTATAACGATGCAGCTATTATTTACTTTTTATGTTATTATGTGTTATAATGATCCAAAATTTTACCGAATTTTTTAATAGTTTAGACAAATATTAACTTCTTATTTCTGCCGCTAATTCGTTATAAAGATTCTCACCAACGTAAGCAACGTTTTTCGACCAAATGCCTTTCTGCACCTCTTTTTCCGACAAACCACTTTCCTGTACCGAGTATTATATTCATGCTCTATAATACGCAATGTAACTCTAGTGACTATATTTGTGTATTTTAATAGCATCAGACAATACAGTTTTCGTATATCCAACACCGCAGACGCTCTAAATAGTGCATCGCTTGGATCAATATTTAAACTTATTTTCAATATCCATTTCTGGACGACCTCAAGTGATTTGATCCCACTTTATGTTAAACCTTTCCTTTCGATTATGCCATAGCTTAAAGGTATATTCGCCAAAGAATTGTTCTTATTTGAACCGAGGTAGCAAGTTTTGCACCTTTCTAATAGTTTAGTTGACAGTAAGTTCCGCCGCAAGTAGTGATCTGGAATGACACTTAAGTACTTTGTTGAAGGCGTACACTCTACTACAATATTGCCAGGCATCTGCAGACAGGAGAATTCTGGCAGAGTATTCCGATAGGCGATAGACATAGTTTTCTCTATGTCTTGCGTCAAAAGATTACCATCTTCTAATCTCTACCAAGCTTTAAATCGCTACGTCCCTTAACTCGTTCCAAGAAAAATGCCAAGTTTCACAAAGCTTGCTTTAATATTTAATGAACGGTTATGCGGTTAGCCAATCATTGCTTCAGACGACCAATCACAGATTATGATCCGGGTTTTTGCCATGACACCAAATATTTTGAAGTAGTAATTGGTTGTATTAAACAATGATTAACCAGCTGTCTGTAAAATATGTTATCGAGCTTTGTGAAACTGGACAACAGCCTCATAATAATGCAAGAATTTTCTGGGTAGTTTTGTACTATTCTCTGATTACCAGTGGCACCCATTTTTTAATACATATAGCTCTTTATTCTACCAACCTATGAATCTAAATTTTTGTATGTAGTACACTTTTTACAACATAAACCTGTTTTGTAAGTTTTAAGATTAACAGTTACATTAAGGTGATTTAAGATGCTTTTTTTTATTTATTGCGCAAGTTTTTCGAAAAAATAATACATCTGCATTATTGGTTAATTGATACATCATTTAATACATGTGTTGCTTTGAAACAAGGCAAATAATATATTTTGGGAGTTTTTGCTTTATCCACACATCTTTAAATAACGGCCGTTTATAAAAAAAATGCTATTAGTTAATACAATAACAATATAAAGGTAGCGTCAAACGCAAGCTGTATTAAGCAGCCTCGGTGGTCCAGTGGTATGCACGTGTGCGTCTAAAATTAAAGGAATTGTTTCGATTACTAGTAGAAACGTCATATAATTTTTAATTACATGCTGTAAAATTAACCTGAACTTTGGTTGTGGCTTTGTGTTTGGACACTGAATGTCTCCACGTTGCCCTCTTCAGAGGAGGCGTATAGTCGTCAGTTCCTTGTACATTCGATGTGGCACACGTTAAAGGTCCTCCTCGCAGGAAGGAAAAAGACTGAGATAATTTTTCAGATAGCTTAATGGAGCTGCACCCGCTCATCGGTAATTCGCAATAGTCGCGGAAATAGACCGATGTTACACAAACAAAACAAAAAACAATAGTGTGCAACTTAAGTGAAACAGTTATTAGTCATTCGGCAACGTTGAATAGCACCGGATATTGAAATTATAGTTATGCGTATGATGCAAAATCTTTACTTGTTCATGCCTTTTACTTTGGACTACAAAGTTATTCAATTTACAATTATCACCTACTCGTCTGGTGCACTTTTGTTTGTAACCTAAATCAGCCGAAAATTTATTGCGGCATAAAGATTTATGTATTATATTTTCTCGTAAAAACATCCTAATTCTATTTATATTAAATTAAGTTTATCGAGCACCTATAAACGAGAATCAGAATGTAGTATTTACGACAGATTCAAAATATTTTGCTTGAAGTAAACACGTGCTAAATAAATTTAATTAACATTAACAGCATTTGCCTCCAAGTTAAAACCAGTAAATTTTATTTCACTTTGTGGGTCATTAACAACAGATGTTGTTGTACACCTACGGCATTTAATTGAACAATTTCAATTAACTTGTGACTGGTTTCCAAACCGGCATATTTGGACGCACACCAAAAGGGCAAGCAGCCGTCAAGCTACCTAATCCTTTATTCCACATTTTTCACAGGAGATGATTTTAAAATGGTAGCTTGGATGTTGCATGAGCATCGTTGTTGACTATAAGGTTTGTGCAGTAAAAGCTTTTAGGAAAATATTTCTCGCAAGAGAATATAAGCTGGTGCGGGAAAAGCACGACCGAGGGATATACAATGACACTTTGTGCACGGAAATCCCCAGTTATTTCTTTGAAATGAACTTTCTCTGTCAATTTCGCTCTTTCTCTCTCGCTGTCTTTCGCTCCTTCAGCCTCTTTATCTACTTGCTGTTCTTCTATTTCGCTCTCTAAGTCTCTATTTCTCTCTCTCTCTCTCTCTTCTCCTCTCTGTGTCCCTATATTCTTTATTTTTCTTTCTATTAATATTAGAAACAAACAAGTTTTACATTATTATTAATATTGTTGTTATTAGAAGAACTGTGAACGGAGGCATAAGCCTATCAACGCAAAAACATCTTGCGTACAATCAAACAAAACTGGGTAATTACAAAATATAAAATAATAAGAACTTGGACTTGCGAATAACACAATTTAGACTACATAGTCAATGCCAAAGTCTACTTTGGTAATGTCAACACTTCAGCTTTGAAAAATTTAACTATTTATCGTATTTTTTCTACACCAACGCTGCTATTGTCGTTTCCAAAATTAGGTTACCATCTCACAAAATCACACGCCGTCCGTAAACACCAGCTCCCACTACATAGCATTATGTATGGTTTAAAAAACGTTCAGAGGGAAAGCCGAAAGAATATGTTATATTAACGAAAATTATCCCAATTCGAAAAACATTTAGCTGATAGTGGTATGAAACTTATATTTTCTCTGTTTCAACGAATGGCCACAGCTGTTTGATTCTCTCGTAACCTCATTATATAAGAAATGTAACTCTTTACTTAGCTTATCTTTATTTGACTTTGTAGACTTGCGTCGATATGTCTGCTGTTATATTCCTAACGCCAGTGGAATCTTTTCTGTTGCTGATGACCAGGTTTGACTTACCATGAAACCGCCATCTCGTTTAAAGCTATCATGATTTCTCTGTATCTTAAGCGCCTCCCTTCTAATCCGCTGGTAATATTACTTTACTCTGGCAATGACTCTCTTTTTGTGAAACGGAACCCTATGGTTTTGCGAAAAAGCCTGCTCCGCTGACGCACTTTTCAGATTGGAGTAACTGAAGATGTCACTGATGCTCCAGCCTCCTTATTCTAAAAGTTTTTATTTGTCCTATGTAAACCATTTGACATTTGCAGGAAATTTGATAATCCTTTAACCGCTAATATAACACCGATTTGTTCTTGCGATCGGATAGACGGTTCCAAGGGCCTTCTTCTTCAATAATTGGAATATCTTATTTTCGAGGTTCTCCGTACATATTATAGTAAGGTCCCTTAGGTTTTTTATCGGTACGTTCTTCAAACATCTTTGTTTGTATGCTGGTGTGTCTTGGACGAGCTGTTCTCTTAGTGCCCTTTTTTGCTTCCGTCCTCTTGTAGATTGTGCTTCGGGTGCCGTACGTCAATATAGCTCCCACTCCTCTGGACTTCTTCTAACTTTTTTAACTAGTGTTTGAGTTACTGCTCGCTTCTGACTCGGATGATGATCGAACTATGCCTGAAGGTATCGATTAGCATGAGTAGGCTTTCGATATAATGTATGTCCTTTGACTTCTGATGGTTTGCGCTTCGGTGGTGCGTCGATCACAGGTAATTGTCCGTCGGCCTTTTCTCAATGGCATATTGGATACTGTAATAAGTGCTGTTAATATGTTCTAGCAAGTGATCCAATTTATCTTCACTGTGTGAACAAATAGTAAAAATGTTTCTGCTATTGACACACAAAAATTTTGTGCGTTTCTCTGGTCATTACGGGCATGCAATTTTTTTCCCTAAATGCCTCAAACTTTTACTTTTAACGGAGAGAGTTAAATTTTAGTATATGGTAGGTACGTTTTATAATATAAACTTGCATACCAAATTGGGTGCCATAGCTTTGTGATTTTCGGAAAAACAAAAATGTTTCGAACGAAAACCATAAATTTTCCAGGACAAACTATTCGGTTTTTCTGGTTAAAGAACTTATTCAAGCCAATTGAAAAAGGAACGCACTAATTTAATCAAAATCGGCCTATTATTTTTTTAGTTGTCGGCGGGATACACACACGGATAATATAAATTTATGTTTCTTCCACTCCTGCTTTTCAAATATGACATCCACGAATTTTTTTCTTAAAGACAAACCACTTTTTTATTCTGATAGATCATTGAATTTTCTACACGCTACTATCAAAATTTTGATACTTTACATTGTAAAATGTTCGAATGAAAGACATTTAAAGGGTAGAAAACATAAACTCTATTCATAACAACAATCAAAAGATAAAGGCTCTTATTCAACAAATTAAAGTATTGTTTCCTTTAAATATAATGATCGAAATGCAATCCACCGACTTCTTCACAACAAGGAAATCTGTTGACACATTCCTCTTGTACATTGCGAATTACCTTAAAGTTATTTTGACTCATTTCATACCTAATTGGATTTATCAAATCTTCTAGGTTGTTTGGTTTGTTAACATAGATGTTTGATTTTTGATTTTAGATACCTCCATGAAAAATTTAGGTACGTAAGATCTGGGGACCTTGGGGGCAATCTAATAGTCCTTGCCTACAGATCCACTTGCCAGGAAAGCATTAATTTAAAAATTCGCGAACAGGACGTCCAAAGTGTGGAGGTGCACCGTTTTTGCTGAAACCAAATATCACCACTTGGTAAGGATCGTCCTCATTTAGAAAACTTGCAGCAGGACAAGGAATGAGCTCATTCCTTAGCAAATTATAATATCGCTGCCCAAGGAGAACTTCGACGAGGAAGAAAAGACCTATGATTATATCTGTGGACTATTCCTGGTCACACGGTAACTTTACGACGACGTGTGTATATGCTTCTGTCATCCAGTGAGAATTCTTTCAACTACAAGGCCTGTAATTTTTTTTATTCACTGTTCCATTAAGCCAAAATGATGCTTCGTCCAAAAAAGGATTTGGCCAATAAAGTTTGGATTTCGGTTGCGTAAACCCAGCATTATTTGCTGTGTTCCGGTTTTGCATCCAACAAGAACATTGTGAGATGTACGACAGGGTCGCCATTTCGGTGCGGAACCAGGTAATATGTTGTCGCGATACCTGTAATTAACACCCAATGTTATAGATAGAGACTATGAACAACCAACTAACAATTTTGTAAATTGTCAACCCTGGCCCATTTCTTCCCTCATACAGAGACACTGTATGTAAGGCTAGATGTATTCTCACCATATTTAAAAAATGCCGACCGGTTTCTTTCTAATTAGAGCTCGTCAGTACGCTATACTGATCAAAGCGACAAGACACCTATAAAGTAATACGGCTATCGTAGCCAGCCTCCTAGAACATCATACATTTCACAATGTTCTAGGAGGCTGGCTACCATAGCCGTATTACTTTATGGGTGTGTTCTCGCTGTGATTAGTATAGCGCACTGACAAGCTCTAATTATAGCGAAACCGGTCTGCGTTTTTAATTACCGTGAGAATCTAGCCTTTTATACATTGTATCTGTATTAGTGATGCCAGGGCCAGGACAGTTTTGTAAATTGTCAGCCCTAGCCCATTTCTTTCCCAATAACGGGACAATGTTTGCGTTAAAAAGCGCTAAATTTTACCATGCGACTTGTTACGGTCAGCTAGCTTTTCAGCTTCCGTACCACTTTACTGATTCTATAGAATATCTAGGAAACTTTATTGAATAGTACATATTGTTAACATTAAATAGCAAATAACTATCGAATTGGAACATTTCATGAAATTTCGCTTTTATTTGCTATCGTAAATACACTCGTGATTCTTCTGGAATATTCTTTTCAAAGCAACGACTAAAGGGTCGTCCTTCGAGAATATCTCACACAAAGGAACCTTGTTAAGAAGAGATAGATACAATTCTTAAAATATCTGAGACGCAGTTTCTTCGCTGTGAAACACAAGGAACGTGTTTATCTGAATTTTAACGGCTTTGACCAAGGAACTATCACCTTAAGTCAAGATAAAATAACGTCGATTTTGCCTCTATCCAATTTCTTCTACTAAGAGCTAGAGAACATACGAACAACAACAAAATAAATATTTTAACTAGTAAAGGTGGCCTCTGGTATTCTCTGTCCTCGTGTTTAAAATTGGATGAGTAAATAGAAGACGAACACAGACGCAGTACTTTTCTGTTAAGATGTGACGGTTGACTTTTGAATTGACCATATTGTTAGTGACGAGCAATAGAGGCTGCGTATTTTAGATTACCACCAATGAAAACTTAGGCGACAGATGTCGGTCCACAAGGATGGCAATGGGTTATTTAAGTAAATATGTGGGTCCCTGTTGAGTGAATCTCTTTGACGACGCGTTGGAAGTGCCAACTCTGAAATCAACCACTGTCTGTTAATGCACCTCATGCAATTACTGCCAGCGTTACATTTGTTGTGTGTCGGTTTTTAACTGAAGTTATTAAATATGTGCAAGCCCATTGGATAAGCGGTAAAATTTGTCTGCCTCTTTAACATTAACTGCAGAATTTTTAGGGACTTTTTTTTCATTAAATTGCAGGGCTCTAGTCTCTAGCTCTAGCCTCTAGTTCCAGTCTCTATTTCGCAATCGATGTCTGATCCGAAGTCTATTTCGCAGTCAAACTGTGATTCTAGACAATAAATTCGAAGTCATAGTCGAAAATCTAGGGCTGATGTTAAGCTCTGGTGACTGGTATCGTAGCACCTCATCTTTCTTTCTGAGACTGAGTCCACTGAGATCTCCCGGCCTCTTAAGTCTGGGCGTACATTTCGACAAATCTGGGTCCCGCTGAGGTTTGCATTTACCAATGGATTATCAAC
This sequence comes from Tillus elongatus, assembly GCA_964006375.1. Lineage (NCBI taxonomy): Eukaryota > Metazoa > Arthropoda > Insecta > Coleoptera > Cleridae > Tillus > Tillus elongatus. Next base: position 110,342,958 of record OZ023265.1, read on the forward strand.
CTTTAGACGGTTTTAAACCTCTCTTTGTATCTTAACAACATAATTTACTAAATGGACATAATACTCACTTGAAAACACTCTCACTATTATTGTACATAATTTAAATAAACGGATTATTCATTACGAACACCTGTAAAACCTCATTGTCTTTGTGACGGGCAAGGTTTTCGTAGCTAGGTTACAAACCCTAGGAAAACCCGTCTCAAGCTGGGTTGCAAGATTTCATCTAGAGATTGACTTTGCCCGTTTGTCTGAGTGGACGCGTTTCCGAAGCAAGTGAGTCCTGTTTAACTTAATGAATGTGTCAAAATTTTCTCATGTCACATACAAACTATTATTTAAAGTTTTAGAGAAAATTTAGATTAAGATCAGTTATATTCTTACACATTCTTAAATAGTGACCTTTCTGTTAGTATTACTTTCACTTGAATTTTATAGCTGTAACTATGTACTATAAATTTGTTTAATTGGTCATGCATTTTTAAATATAAATATTGTTCGTCCAAGAGTTGCTGTCCTTCAAATTTGTTTTGATTATTAATAAATTATTGAAACCTCAGAATAAATATAGTAATATCTTTTCAGCAATTCAGAGTGAATCAAGGAGCAACAGGCTTAGATTTAAATTTACCTTGCAACAGGGCACACAATTCTAACAATTGCAGATTTATCTGGCCAGAAAGAGTAATTAAGTTGGTATTAATTACATTTAAAAACCTTATTTTTATTTACCGATAAGATTCTCTCGTTTTCTTGTTTTTTTATTTGCTAATGATCGAATGATTAAATTTTACCTAGCACTGCATAAAATACCCAAGCATTTATTATTGTTTATTAAAAGCATGTAATTGTGTTTTACTTCTGCTCTTTAATTTAACAACAATTTCCTTAATAATTTCTTCTGCAATTTTATAACTCTGTGGCGAGCTAGTTATCTCAATAAAATAAGGAGCCAGAGTCTTGAACTGAAGGGCTAATACATGTGAGATTTTGGTCAAGACTAACCAAATAGTAAGGACTAATTTGATTATCTTTATAAACTGACGCAGTAACTTCTTAATCTTGTCTTTGCTTAACTATTAAGGTTCTGTCTCGTCTCTGTATGGTTAAATCAACAATCAATCATTTCAATTTGAAGCTTAGATTAATTAATGTTGCCGTCTTCGCCTTTTGAATAAATAGGGTAGGAAAAAAGTAAGCTAATAACGGGAAAACGGGCTCAGACTGCAAACGGCTTGATAGCTGCTTGACGTTAGATGACACTGCTGTATTTTTAACAGTAGCAAATTGTTTGCAAGCTTAACAAGCGCAGTATTTCTACGCATCGTCACTTGCGCTTAGTATGTTGCGCTGTTGACATTTTACAACTGACTTTTAACTAACCTAGTATAGTTAAAACATGGATATAAATATTAAAAATAGATATTGAACGATGGTTATAAACGGAAATTGTGAGTTAATTACCTAAAACAATACAATTTTGTGCAAAATAGAAAATCACTATGTCAGTAAATCATATTCTAAGAGCAGCGTTAAGACTTGGTTTTTAATGTCTCTTAATCGAGCCACAAAACACGAGCCGATAGACATTATTATTATTGTATAACCGGGGGAAATAAGTCATGCATTATGTAGTAATAGTAACAGTATCGGCATTTTTATAGTCTGTCTCCGTGCGGAAGACAATATTTGTTAGGTTCGTTGCATTAAATTTAGTACCACAGGCATCAATGTTCTTTGTAAGTATCACAATCTGCTTACAAAACGAGAACGGTACTGATAGATAAGTTACTAGATCGATCATTTTCCTTATCGATGATTTCGCAGGTTAGTTGATCAATTTTTTTTTAAATAGCCATCGAAAGCGTATTTCTGCATTTCTCATATTGTATGTTTCAGATACTGTCTCGAGCCTCGGTGGTTCAGTGGTAGGAACGTGTGCCTCTGAACCGAAGGGTACAGAGTTCGATCCTAGGGTACTCCTTTCACTTCTTCAGTACATACTGTACAATTAACATCAACCGAAGTTGTGGCATTGTATTTGAGCAAGTTAAATGTCTGCACGTTACGCCCTTTGGAGAGGGCGTAATTCCGTCGGTCCCGTGTCCATGCAATGTTGCGCACGTTAAAAATCCCTGCCCTCCTTACAAAAGGCAGGGGTTCGGCAAAGTTTCCAGGATAGTGAGGTGAAACCGCTCTCTGGCGTCGGTGATTGGTCATAGTCGTGGAAATAGACCGACGTTAAAGAAATAAAAACACACGAGCAACAGAGGTACTGTCTCCCGCTTGAAATTAGACATACCTACGTTTATAAACCGTCCAAGCCTATCGGGCTTAACTTAGAAGCTGCTTACTTGCAGTCGACCGGTTTTCAGTGTAGGTTTCGACAAAAGCTATATTCATACACTTGCGAATTGAGAAATCGCCGCGAAACGTATTCCTATTGGTTTATTCAAAATAATATCGTAAAACTGATGTTTTTTTATTAGATTTTATAAATGTACTTTACTAAGTTTTGTGTGTATACAGTTCGGCACGATCTAAATGTCTTCTCTACTTTTAAGTTTGTGTAGCCCCAATGTCAATTAAGTGCCCCATTTTATTATACCTACTTAGCTTGTGCTTATTATATATATAATATAAAAATAAAAGAGAATTGAAACAGCAAGCAAATTTAGCTACTTTAGTGTTGTATTTGATATTATCTGAAAGCGACAAAGTGGAATATGATTTCGGTAAATTTACAGTTTACTGCGCAGAGGATTTTTACAATTTTTTTTAGAAACATACTTAGAACCCTCCTTGGATACACAAGCCACTAGACAAATTTGTTGCAAACGACCACCAAAAAGTGAAGGGACCAAAAATGAATAGGGGTGCTGGGCAGGGAGGAAATATGAGCGGAAAATGCTAAAAAACCATTTAGTTGGACTTTAAAAAGATGCGTTTTTCACATTTTGCAGCAATACATCGTTTATACCCTATCTACTCCTCACAACAGCCATATTTGCCCAGATTAAGTAACTTTCTTGGGGGTTGCTACCAAGAAATTTTTCTTGTGGTTTATGCTTTGAAGGTAGTTTTATGCATGCACAAGGGGAAGGAGAACCCCCGAGTGTTTTAATGAGGGGGCAGAAACCCTCTTCGTCCTAGGGGTTCTTCTTCCTCCTTCTGCCTGCATTCAATCACCCTCAATGCATTAACCACGAGAATTTTTGTATGTTCGGCTTTCTGGTGTATTTTTTTTTAGTATATTTCCTGTTTCTCAATTGTTTTGTTTGAGTTTTGTATCCAAATGACTGTATAAATATTTATATTAGAGATGTTTTTGCTTGCCCTGCTTTACGATATTTTTTACCGTTCCTTATTAAATAAAGTAATGTAAGTAGATTGGATAATTTTGTTAGCCAGGAAAATCAGACCAGGTTTTCCGGGAAAATTTTGAGTTTTCTTTCGAAAAATAAATTTTATCTTAGAAAATAAAAAATCTGTAGTAAATTTTGTAGGTAGGTTTATGATATAAACAGTAACTAAAATTTAGATTTCTATGAAAAAAAAGTTATAAAAAATATTTGGTGCGAGATCATTTCTATGAAAATTCACTGCCATAATGCACTTGCTGCGTTGAGACTTTTTTTAATATAAGGCTAAATTACTATAATCTATTATTCTTATGAAAATTCACTACCATAACGCACTTGCTGCGTCCCGAGCATTTCTTAAAATAACGTTGAACACAAAAAGTTCTTAACAACAATCTAAAATTTAGAAACGTTTGGTAAAGTTTAAGATCCACGCAATGTGTAAGTAATATAATATAAAAGAAATCAAAAGGTGTAAAAAATGTTTTTCCTTATTTTAGACTAAAATAGATCTCGTGCATAGTATCAACTTTTATAATTTATCTTTAACAAAACCACTTCAATAGGTCATAACTAACAAAAATTGTAATACCTTTTAATTAAATATATAATTTATCTCCTACTGTTACTACTATTATCATTAAAAGGTTTAATGATAATATTTAATAAATACTAAATTTAATGCAGACGATACAAATTAGTCACTGTCACAGCCATGCATGAATTTAAATACATTTCTCCTAAATCACCCTGTGGATTTCTGAACGGCGAGAACAAAAACCCCACAGTAAATAGTAGTGAATTTGACCTAGCGCTTGGTCATTCTTGTGCCCCATTCTAGCGGAGACCAACCGCAAAACTGGTGGAATGTGAGCTATTATTTTGTCCAATTAGACGCGTGAAGAGCAGACTCGGCAGCGCTATTGTAAATTTATCACCGCACATGGAATTTGGTATTGTTTAATAAGCAAATTCAACAATGCGTTTTCCGCTGTAGGCACAAATTGCGCTTACGTTTATTTAGGCAAAAAATTGAAATGCGTGCCCATATTTAAATCTAAATCGACAAATCATTTTGTACGCATACTATTACTCTATGAGTATCACGAAAGGCCTGAGACAGCATGTGATGAACCTGAAAACTTGAATTTTGATACTTGGTATTATCCATCAATTAGCTTGTAAACTGAAGTTACACAAAATAAGTTAGTTAACTTCGATAATAAAAAATTTCCCGAAAGAAAATGAACTTATTAGGCTGACCCAACGTTATTAAACAGGGTTGTAGGAGGATCGATCAATAAGTACCTGTGCTTGAAAACAGGTGGCGCTGTTAAGAGTAGTTGGCATTACCATCGTGTACTGTCATCTATCAAACGACACCATATTTAATTTAAGACTGATTCATTGGTTAGTTTTTATTTGACAGCCAGTTGTATCACAGGTGTGGCGTGTTTCTCGATAAAATTGAAAAAATTACGGAACCCAGCAAGTACCTTATAGTAGTGAATTTTCATAAGAATTGCACACTATTTACTACGGCATATTACTAAAATGAATACCTACACAGACCTCGAAGATTGGTTTTGGAGGCCCTAATTTTTTCGATAGTGTTACCATCGATATCTCTCTATTATCAAAAAATTTTGTGTTCTAGCTCATATTGAGAAAAATGCCCAAACTCAATTTTCTATGAAGCTAGGAAATTAAAATTTGTTATATCTATATCCTGTAAGTCTTCTTAGAATAATTTTTATAACAATTTTTATTACGGTTACAAAAACTTTCCAGAAGAAAACCTAATTCATCTTTAGAAAAAGAAAGTATCTGCCAAATTAAACACATGGCAGTTATTTTTTCTTATTATTTGCCGAGATGATTTCGTTTTAGTCAACCTAAGCGAACCGGTTTTTCCAACAACTAAAAAGGTTTTTTAAAAACCATTGGTAAATTTCCTTAATAAAAATTATATATATATATATATATATATATATATATATATATATATATATATATATATATATATATAACGTGGAAGCAAGTTTCGCTCTTATTTGAGCTCATCAGTGTGTTATACCAACAATAATCTAAACATATCGAAATTAATTGGCTTATAGACAAAGTTCCTTGTTTCGTCATATTAACCAAAACACCCTCACCAGAGTTTGCAGGCATGTTTGAAAAAGGTGTATAAAGTGCATTGAACAAAACGGTGGCCATATTGAATAATTTTCTATTTAGTGTATTTTTAAGTTTCTATTTTATTATTTGTTGAGTTCCCTTTCTAATTGTGTTGTTTTGTGGAGTTTAAGTTTCTATTTGTTATTGCCGGGTTTCGTTATTCAACTGTTTCACATAATATTACGCAGGATTATTACCTAATTAAGTATTGTAAATTAAATCACAATATTTTTTTATTGTGAATCATTACGGAAAATTATGTTAAGAATAAAAGTCTATTGTTAGACTCCACCGCCTACTGCTTTTTGAACACTTTTTTGTGATTTGTTTTCTGGTATTGGATTTCATAGATTACTATCCTCAACACGGTTTATTTCTCAGTGCAATTACAAGATCTCTCAAGCATGTTGTACATCATTGGAAAGCTTTTTTCACAGGCTACCACATGAGCAAAAAATCTAATATAGCTGCCATAATCAAAACAAACGTTAATACCCGTAGCTCAAAAACAAATGACAATACAAAGTTAAAAATAGCACAAAAATATTACTCTGTAAAAAGTGTCCTGATAATGTGCAAGTCTTAGATATGTCAGATCAACGCCAACTTAGATATTGAAGAAAAAATAAATCGACAAATTTTTGTTTCTTCAAAATAACTCAAAAACAAAAAGAGGTAGGGCAAAATACAAGTCATATTTGGAACGAGCATGAAATTGTACAAAACATTGCCAAGTCAACCGTCTCGCTATCTCTAATAATAACGGAGATAGCAATACATTCCCATCCAGTTTGGGATACACTGTATATATATATATATATATATATATATATATATATATATATATATATATATATATATATAATTATCTCTATGATTTACCAATAAATCACATTTAAAGGTACAAACCACTTCAAACAAACTGGTTTCGCTTTCAAGTTGATATTACATGGAAATTGCATATTATAGTCTAGGTATGTTAACGCTTATTGTTCATAAAATTTAGTAGTACAAATTTTAAACAAGATATTGTATGAAAGCTTATAACTAGCTATAAATAACAACACAATGTTTACAAGTGTTCTATCTGATTTCCGCTTTGCTCCATGCATCAAATGATTCTTGAAGGAACTCCATTGTCTGTAGCGTTCTTAACCTGATTTCATCCAGCTCTGCAAAAGCAGTTTTCACTAATTTTTAGATTTTTTTTCTGGTATGGACTACAGAAGGACACACGTTTTTAAGTTATAACCCCACAAGTAAAGGGAAAGTGGGGTCAGGTCGGGTGATCGAGAGGGCCACGGTCATGGACTACTATGTCCAATCCAACAATCCTCTAACATACGCGTTAATTCATAATAAACATCTCGAAAAGAGTGTGGTGGTAGTAATTTCGGTAGACATTCAAAGGTAACTAATTCTAAAAAGTCAGCTACAACTTCTCTTAAAACCTTAATGTATCATCTCTCGGAAGTTAAGTTCTCATCTTACATTGCATCTTACAGTGCATAACGTACTCGATTATTCGTGAAAATACCAAACACGTTAAAACTAAATCCGTCTTGAAAGTTGTCTTCTCGTTTCCAATGTGGTTTTTCTGCAGCGCAGCAGTGTCAATTCCTTTTGTTAATGATGCCTTCTCGCAAAAATTTAGACTCATCAATCCATATAATCTTTTGTGGAAAATTCCGGTATTCTTGGTTCTGAACCAAAAATCTTTCACATAAATCGCTCAGTTTCATATCATCCCCTTCTCGAAGTGCTTGACCTGTTGTGAAAGAGTAGTTATGTATTTTAGGATTCTTCAAAATTCCTTGTACTGCAGAAAACGGTATTCCTAGGTCTAGTGAAGCATAGCTTATTAAACTATGATGATAAGAATTATAACACACAAGTACACTTACTTTATTATTTTCAGGACCTGGAAAGATTTTCACAGTACTTGTCTTTCCAGAGCTATAAAATTTATTCTATTCTTTATATGTTGTTATGTTCAGTCGGGGCAGATGATGGTAGCTTTTATTGAATAGTAGACAAGTTATTTCTGTAATTTAAAGAGTACTAGGTAATTTCAGATTTGGCGGCAATGTATAACCGCCAAAACTTACAAAAGCAGATAATTTGTTAGCTATGTAGTGTACATTGATGTCAGTAGTAGTCATTTCCATAGGCAATGCAAAACACTAAAAATACTCACCTGAATTTAATTTCAGCTAAAATCTAAAATGACATTAAAACTAGAAGAGATAGATATAGAGAACTCATATGCCACTGGAAAGGTAACTGAATCCAGAAGACAATGAACTTATAACATACAGGGTGTTTTATTTAAAATTTTCGACCTAATGTAGTTTCAAGTTTAAAAAAAATTGTGTACAATTTTTTAATAAGTCAAATTCTGATTTGATATCTCGAGAAAAATGCCATTAGCTGTTTGTATATACCAATATCTGTAATGTTTGTTGCTAGATGGCCAAGATAGAGATTTATTTTTAATCGACCTCACCTTGGAGAAACCCAAATCACCATAACACATATTTTTACAAACGTGACGATCGTATCACTAATCAAGTTAACATCATCAGAGGATAAAAAATTCTAAACTGCTTACAACTAAACATCACCACTCCGACTTTTAGGTAAAGACCGATACCGAGAGGGAGACGAAACCGCAGGCAAATTTTATGCGCATTTTATGTTAATTTCCGGATGATTTTTTTGAACTTCCGTTATAACCTTACCTGCCAAGCTTCGGAATATTTACTACATCAAAGACAGAATGCAAACAAAGGGCTATAAATCAATGGTGGCGCTCGGTTTAAGGAAGTTTGGTTGTTTGTTGCCTTAGAAATATAAATACTTTCGTACGCATCTAGCTTCGCTGGTTGTCCAACATTTTGGATAAGGTTCAGATTTTCTTTAACTATGTGCTGGTTAGTATCCCAGCTATCTTGTGCCACGCATGACTTATCTACACTACCGTATCTCAGCTGTACCAGATGTTTCCTGAATCTGGTATTAACGGTTCTTTTAGTCTGCCCAACGTATTTAAGGTTACAATCTTTACAATTTACCTCATAGATACCCAACATTTCGGTGGATTTATCTTTATCTTTCGTATTACCTAACAATTTTTTTCTCAGTTTTCTTAAAAATGCTCTCGAGGTCCCTTGCGATCCATGGTTCAAAATGTCGGTAAACACATTTTTTCTCTATTTTATTTTTCCTGAATATCGTGGATTCTGCTAACATTCTCTTTTTTCTGTGTCTAGTAATTAATTTTTCCACTAAACAATCTGAATATCCGTTATATTTAGCCACGTTTTTAATGTACTCTAATTCTCTATTATATCTACTTTTATTTAAGGGAAATTTTAGTAAATAGATTGATGAAATTTCCCTTAAGTAAAAGTAGATATAGTTGGGAATTAGAGTACACTAAAAACGCGGATAAGTCTAAATTCATGTAGGACAATCATAAGTAAAAAATAATTACTTTTGAGTTATTCAAATTCCTTTAAAAAATTTGACAAATAAAGTCATTTAAAAATCTGTACCTCGTCCATTTAGCAACAACCCATTACACAAATTGGTATATACAAACTACTAATAGTATTTTTTTGAGATATCAAAATAGAAGGTGAAGATAAAATCTGTCTTATTTTAACCGCCAATACACAAATATTGGCTTCAACGAACGGATTTTAAAAATAATGAATTTAAGAGGCACAGTATATATATATATATATATATATATATATATATATATATATATATATATATATATATATATATACATATATATATATATATATATATATATATATATATATATATATATTGATATGGTTTTATATGTGTATTTATAGTATTGTAATGGATATTATGATTTATACTTATGAATCTCAGATTGGGCGCCTTTAATTTATTTATTTATTAATTATAGGGTTTACTATTATTTAGATAAATTTGTAACTCAAATTCTGACAGTTTTAGAACACCTATATGTAGGTATGTAAGTAAAATTTTGTTATCTTTAAAAAATTATAACCAACATTAAACAGATTTATATTTATATAAAATTGAATAAATTTACCTTTATTTATTTAATTTGTTTTCTTCTTACCTGTATCCTCGGCTTTATGTGGACTATAGTCTTCAGGGATTAAGTGGGATCAAATGAAAATTTTTACTTTTAAACCTTTTGTATAAATTTTCTGTAAAGTTTTATTAAAATTGTGTAGCCTGATATGAAATGAAACCTCAAAATATTTCAAGTTAATAACTTAATTTTTATTAATAAGAGTTTTCTACTTAAACAAATTATAAAACAATTTAAACAATTTTATCGAGCATTTAACATTTATTGGTTTCTTATTGGATCCTCTAATTGATATTGGCCATTGAATTTCAATAATTAAGAGTTTTTAGTTTGCAGTTCGAACCGACTTTAATTAAAATTTTCTTTCTATACTTTTCTGCAAAGTTGTTATCCTGTTCCTATGGCAACGGGTTCTATTGTTAACATGGATGATATTTTAATTGTGACGATATTCTCGAGAGGATATCGGAGCGACATCTATTGATATTATTTTGAATATCTTTATTTAACGGGATAAATTCTTATTCTTTTAGATTCTTAACTTAGATGTCATTTTACGTCGTTGTAAATTTCTTATTGACAATTGTGATACTTGTTTGAGTAGTTTCAGTTTAAAGTTGCAACAATTAGATTTATCTCAATTGTAATTTAAATACCTTGGCGTCAGTAACGGGTTTTGTTGTGACGTACTATTTACACACTATTATTTGCTGGAGAGGTATTTCTTTGTTTTGAAAACTTGTGTACTGACGATGCCGACTTTACACTGTACTTTTAAAACACTTTGGCTGGGCATTTCACAAGTTCTATTATAATTTTTGGAGAATACTACAAGGGATGATTTAAACGTGATGTTCGCCTGCCCTGTACGAACCGTTCTCTCCATTGTTGATGATGCTGGATGTCGTCTTTATTCTTGCTGCCAATCCTGTTGCATTATTTCAAATGTGTAAATAATTATGTCACCTGATCCAATAAATGCAGTTTATTTTCACATTAGTCAAAAACAATTACTTCCTTGGAGTTCATGAATTTTTATATCTACTGCTTGATTCAAGGTAAGTAAAAAACTATGTTCATAATGAGCGGCAAGTTCAAACTTTATAATTCAATGTTCATACTATAGTTAACCTAAAACATTCTTTACATTTTCTTAAATTACTTATTCAGTCCGTTGTACATTTTGCTTATCACTTGCTACTGTTTAGGTTTATATATTGAAGCTTAATAAGTACAATTAGTTTTTACAAGTACATATTTCATTGTGATTATTAACCTAAAACATTGTTTACATTTTCTTAAATTACTTATTCAGTCCGTTGTACATTTTGCTTATCACTTGCTACTTTCTTTGTTTGTATATTGAAGCTTAATAAATAAAATAATTATTTTTTACAAGTACATATTTCATTGTGAGAATCCGAAATACATAATTTTCAAATTTCAATTAGGTTTTAAATTTTTACCTCAATGTCAAACTGCCTTAAGCTTTTTATCATAGCAATATATATATATATATATATATATATATATATATATATATATATATATATATATATATATATATATATATATACATATAATGTGAATTTTTGGCTCACTACCAGCTTCCTAAGCTCATCCAATCTACTTCAAAAGCAATTTTTCATCTCTTTGATACACAAAATTGTTTGGCTTTGATTTTAGTGCAATTCGTTGAGCAGAATGCTATAAGCATATTATGACATATAGCAAATCCTTCTAGATATCGTGTAATTATACAAACTAGATGCTGTACTTGAAAGTGATGGCTTAAGCTTATGTAACATGTACGCCACCGAAGAAATTAGACAGCTTCTCTGTTAGCTGACGCTAAGCCATATATATATATATATATATATATATATATATATATATATATATATATATATACGCAACACAGTAAGGCAGCAACAGAATGAGTGGTGCTTATTTTATGATGCAATCTGGCATAATGCGTCTTTATAAATTAGATCAGTTACCCTATAATATCACACATCTAAGGTATTCAGCAACCATTAAATTTTACTATCATAAAAGACTAAATGGAGATCGGAACATGTGATGAGCACTGATAAGGGCACTTCGAGAACATAAATCACTACAACACGTATTTTAAAGACATGACAAATTTTTTTCCTCTGATGATGCTAACTTTGTTAGTGAAACGATCGTCAGGTTTTTTTAAATGTGTTTTGGTGTTTTGGGTTCTCCAAGTGAACTTATTTACCATCATAAGATTTATGTTAAAGGCGTGTAGTTTTATATTTATATACTGGCTTCCAAAAAAATCGAACGGCCAGTAAAAGTTGATCAATTTCAATTATAGGTATACATAATGTGTGTTTAATGAAACTTAAAAAATGATCACATTTTCAGGCTGATATATTAAAAAATAACAAAGTTATTTAATAATAAGTGGGTCCGCCGCGGTTTTAATGCATTTGATAAATTTTTGAAGCACGCTTGAAATTAAATGATATATGTTATCCTGAGGAATGTTGTCGCAGGGTTTTTAAATTATGTAATAAACGTCAACTAGGTGGTTGGGGTAAATTAGGCAGTTGATTGCCGATTATATCCAACACATGTTTGAGCGGTGACAAGTCTGGCGATCGAGAAGTCCATGGAATCAGGGTCAGGTTATTTCCTTGTAAGAAACTTGTAGTAACCCTTACTGTATGCCGTGCGTTGTCTTGTTGGAAATGGGTTCAGTAGGTATGGTAGTACAATAGGCTACCGTGCGTTTCGAATGTAATCATTTGCATTTAAATCTTTTTCAATAAAAACTGCAGGTGACCTTTTACCTATGTTATCACATCTCATTGCTTCTTCCCCTCCCCTGTATAAGGGACATGTGCCATTTCACAGAAAATTCTAAATGTCTGCGTTCTCCACGTAATAATTTTACACTTGTGTGACCATCTTGGACCCTAAAAAAGATTTGGAACGTGTCAAAGAACACAAAACGGTTCCATTCAGATGCCCAATTATATCTGTCGCTACCCAACTCAAGACGAGCAGCACGATGTTAATGTGTCAGTGGGAGGAAAAAAATGGTCTATACGAACGATGCCCAGAAGCGGGTATTCTGCTAAATATCGTTGTCATATAGCTTCTTGGTTGTAAAACTCCCAACCAAGCATTTCCAATGGAAAATCTGTTTTGTAAAATCCTTAAATCCTAAAATAACAATCTTCTACTGCTAAAGTTGCTGGAGGTCTTCGGAATCCATGAGGCAGTTGTGGTTTCCTGCTTAAAACCACCTGGACCAACACTGTAACACTTTTGACACACTGCGTCCCATGAAGTCATAAATTTGTCTGATTGAAAAACTGGCTTTCCGCATACCAACAACCCGTCCTCTTTCGAATTCACCTAAATTATTGTAATTATTCGTGAACGGCTCTAAGCTATAATGACTCAATGACTTAATAAATTGGGCACCAATCGCTACTAAATCTTGCTTCAAACTGAAGGAAACCCAAACCTAAGGAGATAACTTTTTGATATTATAAATCATCATATTATAAAAATTTCATTGCAATTGGTCAACTCTTGCTAGGTTTTGAAATTTGTTATAAAGACAGTATATATATATATATATATATATATATATATATATATATATATATATATATATATATATATATATATACATATATATATATATATATATATATATATATATATATATATATATATATATATATATATATATATATATATATATATGGATGTATTTATAAAATTAGATGCAATTTGTCAAAGATATGAATTTGGTGACTAGAAAAAAATTCTGGACGCAGCAAGTGCGTTATGGTAGTGAATTTTCATTAAAATGTTTTTTATAGCAAATATGCGTGTTTTTTTAAAGAAAGCAAGCATCAAATTTGGTTACCAGTATAACCTATATAGTAAAAATAATGTGCCATGTTTCATCAAAATAACTTTATTGTTTGAAAATGTACAAAAATTTCCGAAAGTAAACTTAAAGTGTTCCCTAAAAAACTCGCTTCTTGGTCAACCTTATAGGTTAATAGGAAGTTGATTATATATATATATATATATATATATATATATATATATATATATATATATATATATATATATATATATATATATATATATATATATATATTGATATGGTTAAAACTTTATTTAATTAGAAACTACAATGTGTTACTTATATTAACAGAGAGATAAGGGTGAATTCGACGCGTTATAATTACCAACTGCTGACTTTTACGCGTCGAGATTCTCTCAGTAGTCTATGTGTCACAAAGGAAATGTAGGAATTGTACACTCAATAAACCATTGAATTTTGTTTGGTTTTTCTGAATGGTTATTCGGGTCACCATAGGATATTCTAATATGAATTATATTAGCTGGACTGTTGGTGATATATATATATATATATATATATATATATATATATATATATATATATATATATATATATATATATATATATATATATATATATATATATATATAGGGCGAATCACCAGGAACTGCATGGATTGATTATGGGGAAAGCCATCATTAGGAAATAATTCATACTTTGTTGCTGTACTAATGCAATTGGGGCACACTCGGCTTAAATATTTTCAAACTAGAGGTATTTCCGGTTATACCGGAAGTATATGTCAACTTCCTTATTTCAAATTGGACAACTATTGTATTATGACATTTTGAGACTCTGCGTAAAATTCTGAATACTTTTTGTATATAAGTCATATACCTAAGTACCTAAGTCTTCTTTTTCCTTAGATATTCGATCATTTATGTCAAACTTGACATTTTCAGACCGAAACCTATTGATATTTTTCTCTCATACACACGACATAATCATTAACTTTGGATTGATTTCGTTGCAAATGAGGTCGTCTTCGAATGAAATTATTGAATTCATTGATACAGAGTATTCGAAAAATAAGGACCAAAATTAAGATGAAAAAACGGCTGAAACTTGAGTATTTCAAATGGAAAGCCCCTATTTTGATTATTTAAGCTTATTTTGCATTAACGACCAGGTAAATTTTGTACGGGGTTATGTTTATTCAAAAAAACATTAGTTTTCGAAACATAAGCAATTTTCTATTTTGCTATTAAAATAGTAGCCGTTAAATCTCACTTTCGCTGGCCAAGTTATTTCAGGAACATGTGAGACAATTGAGAACCGATATCCACAAAAACCGAAACCAACAACAAATACAGTTAAGCGAATTATTGAAAACTTCAGAAATTTTGGATGTCAGAACAAATTGCAGGGAAGTAAACCAGTCCTAAACAATGAAAATACTAAAATTGTAATTTTGGGATATTTTACAACATATCCGACAAAAGTACAAAGGAACCAGCTAGTAAAAAATTAAAAAAGAGTTTAATAAATTAGTTCAGTAAATGTTCAAATTAACGTCCTTGAACTTACAGACATCTTCAATTCAATTTTTCATGGGAGGCCCTTCTTATTGACAGAGAATTGAGATTTCTAAATACTCTTCATATACTCGCACCGAGCTGTCTTCCAAGGTGGTAAATGCGCTGTTGTAAACTTGATTTTTTATTGTACCCCAGATGAAAAAATCATTATGTGGAGGTCCTTCGTCGTGTTTATAGAATAGGTTTCTATAATCACCCAGCAGCAAGTTATCCAAATAGTCAACTTAAAAATTACATGTTACACAATTAGATGTTGAGATAGCGCTCACCTAGAAGTTCATAAAAGTCGTTTATTATTTGAAACATTTAAAATGTTTAACTTAGTGCTCAAATTTTCCTGATGCAATTGTAGAGCCACGATGCGGTTGTTTCTTATGGCACAGTTAATGTTAGATTGCCAGGACTCTTGAAAATTATGTTCCCTAAATCGATGCAAATTTGAGTCGCTCCATTAATGTAAATGGCGTGTATTGAAAATGTCATTCTTTGTATATTTAAGTTCGTGAGTCCAAATAATTTTATCCAAGAAAAAATGGTTTTCCTGTGGCCGAATTACCATGAATTCACAAAATTCTACTCTTATTGGAAAATCAGTTTCTTTTAAATGTTGTACTATAGAATATGCGTATGGGTAAAACTGTGTATTCGTAAAATTCTCAAAACTGATGATACCTCTGATCCTAATGCTACTTGCCCTGTGCATATTGTCAGATATGCCGTAAAATGTCCCAAAATTGCAATTTCAGAATTTTAACTATTTACTGCTAGTTTAATTATCTGCACCTTTGCTCTGATTGATCGCATATTTCTGAAGTTTTCTATAATTCGTTTAACTGTATATGGTGTTAGTTTCGATTTTTTTGGGTATCGATTGGCAAAAATTTCACATGTTCTTGAAATAGCTTTATAGCGGTTCCCGAAAATGATAAATAAATTTCAATAATCGTCATTTGTTTGATAATTTAAACGTCCTAGCATGAATGTATGAAGGAATTCAAAAGCAAGTGACATTAGCTTAGCACCTGCCTAACAGTTTTATTGTAAACGCCATCGTGGCCAACTGAAGTGAAAGCGGCGACTATTCTAATAGAAAAATATAAAATTGCTAATATTTCGAAGACGATTTCGAACGATTTTTTGAATAAACAACTTCATACAAAAATTTCCTGGTTTTTAATGCGAAATAAGCTTAAATAGGCAAAATAGGGACTTTCCATTTTATAAAGTCAAGTTTCAGCAGTTTTTTTGTTTTAATTTTGGTATTTCTTTTTCAAACAGTCTGTATCAATAAATTAAATAATTTCATTCAAGGAATGTTAGACTACGTCCCTATCTACAAGAAAAGTAATCCAAAATAAATAATTATGTCGTGTGTATGAGAGAAATATATCAATATGTTTTGGTCTGAAAACGTCAAATTTGACATAAAAGTTCTAATATCTCAAGAAGAAGAGGATTTAAGTGTATGACATTATACAGAAAAAGTATTCAGAATTTTACGCAAAATCTCAGAATGTCATAACATACTGTGTGTCAAATTTGAAATAAAGAAGTTGACATCTACTTCCGGTATAACCGGAAATACCACTAGTCTGAAATTATTTTAGCAGAGTGTCTCCCAATTGAATTAGTACAATATCAAATTTTGTGATTTTTCCTAATGATGGTTTTCCGATAATCAATCGATGCACTTCCTGGGTGCATGAGTATATGTATATGAGTTTTTATTTTTTAGGGCCTTCGTTCCAACATACAGAAATTTTTAAAATCTCATAGTAGCGATATGGTCCTTAGTAAATTTTCCTTACAAAAATTTGCTTCCGTAAACTTATACAATAATAATCCTTACAATACAGCTAAAACTGTTAATAAAACATTTTAATGTCATGTTTGATTAGTTATTATAATGAGTAGCTTAGTGTTAACGTTATGCGATTGCTGTGATTATGACATAATTCGTGTTACGAGATTCAATAAATCAAATAAACCTCCAATTAAATCTAAATTGTTAATTCAACAACTGAAGCTCTGCGCCCAGTTTGTTCTACACTGAAGAGTGTTATTTAAAAGTAATTACAACCAAAATATTTAATTAACGGGCTCTCTATGGTTGTAAAATAATTAATTTTAGTGTTATTTCCTTCTTAACATTTTAGTTAAACCTAAAATGTATACTACTCCACACGTCATGTTGTAAAGGTGACAATGATTTTGTAACGTAATGGTGTCGTATGAATGTAATTGATGAATTAATGACACTTAAAAAGATCTGCCGTTACACACCGCTGAAATGGCCATGTGTGGAGGAAGGTCAGTCTTGTAAAGATGCAATCATCAAATGACGATCTTCCCGTGTTGAAGTTGCTGCTGAAAGCAAACTAGCGAGCAAAAAACAACAAATTTCCTTTAAATAAGAACCTACATATACAGTGAGCAGAGAATAAATTCATTAAAATTTAAAATTTAATTCTTGTTGGATGCGGTGATAAAACCAGAACATAGCAAGAAGTATGCACTTTGTTCAATGTAAAATATACAGATAGACGTATCAACCAATCCACTGTAAGTAAAGTCGAGAAGCAATTCAGAGAAACTGGAACTGGCCTCCCAGGGCCCCAGATCTTACGGCCCTAGATTTTATGGGGGTATTTAAAATCAAAAATCTATGTCAATACGCCAAAAAACCTAGAAGATTTGAAAAACCGAATTAGTTATAAAATTAGACGAATTAGCCTTGGCGTGATTCGCAATGTACACGGTGTCCCGTTTTGGTTGCATTTTCTGAGTATCTCGGTTATTAGCAAATATAGGACCTTGCATTTTTTGCAAACCTGAGCTACTTTTTCGTGAGACGAAAGTTGCCGTAAACAAAATTGTCATAGAAAGGAAGTACTTACAAATTTTGAACACACAGTACAAACAAGTTGGTCTCTATTGCAAGTGAATTTTCTGTAATTCTACATCTACAACGTAATAAATTTTGTTTTAGGCATTTAAATTTACAACACTTTTGTTCACTTTCAACGCTTCCAAAAATATGTTGCGCACAGAATTTTTAGCGCTCTTGCTAAGATGAACTGAGCGGTACTAAATAATATTTACTAAACTGTCGGCTATTCTGGCATCTGGAACTCGATTTTAAACCTCCTGGGTTTTTCCTGATTCCGGTTATATAATATAATAAGCTATTTCTCATCGTCTACGATTCTGCGAATCTCATCGGCCGCCTCTCCCAGCGTTAAGTTCTAGGAACTGCACTGACCGTCTTTATATTTTCGGGTCTAAGTAAATATAAGAAACCCGACAATATAGCTTTATGTCCTTTGTGTTTGACATAATTTAAAAATTTGTGAGAAAAAATGCGAAACTTGCTGTTTGATTGAGAAAAATACATTTTCTACGAAAAAATGCAAAAAATGCAAGATAATGGAAATTATTTTTTCCGTGCATTAATAATTATATATTAATGCTATTTCCTTTTGTTACACAAATTTAGGTAGGTAGCACCTTTTTGTGGAAAAATCGCAATGGGTATATTGATATATAGCTGTTATTAAATCATCTTCTCGATTTATTGTTAGTATATAGAAAAAAGTAAACAGCAGCATATTTTGCATGTGTTACTGTAAAATTTTAAATGCGAATTATGAAAATTAGCATTATTTTTTGTTGTTTATTAAAATAGACACAAAATAATATATCTTTTTTAAAAGCTTGTAGAAGTGCAAATAAATTTCTTGACAAATATACAGGGTGTCCTATTAAAAAAACTTGGGAAATACATCAAAAACCGTAATATTCCACAAAAAAAGTTCTAAAAGGATTCGTCTTACCTTTTTGACAAGTTGTCAGATAACTGAAATACAAGGGGTACCTAAAAATGCACGGTTTTCAATATCACCCTGTAGCTCGGACACTAAGAGAGCTATGACAATTTTGTTTCCGGCATCTCTCGTTTCCCAACAAAGTAGCTCAGGTTTGGGAAAACCGCAAGGTTCCATCGTTAATAATAACCGAAATATCCAGCAGTTGCAACCAAACAGGGACACCTGTAAAATAGTATAACGAAAATATGATTTTTTACTCAAATCGAGCTAGTGAATATTCTATTTAGTCTAGATTACTATAAATGGCGGCGTATTCACTAAAACTAATTATTAGAGGCAATAAATATAGATTGCTATTCAACTGTTTCTATGTATAATATTGGACATTAACACCGATCAATTTAAAAGTGGGGAAATATTCTGGGTTAGCTACCGATGTAATAGAATGTAATTAGATTTGATCAACATTTACGGTAGATCAACAGGTTTTGTTAAATGCTACAAATAATAAATCACAAAAGTGCTTGCCCCTACTAGCACGCTAACAGAAAGCCAATTTATATATATATATATATATATATATATATATATATATATATATATATATATATATATATATATCGCTAGAAATTTGAACAAAAATGTTTCGATGAATAGAGTAGGTCCGGTCTGTTATCTTAGTAATCAATATATCCTTCTTAGAAGAGATATTTGATAACAAAACACAGTTTTACAAAACAGGTCAGCAATTTTAATTACAGGGATTGAAGACTCAACAGTCGGTAAACCTTCGTAGAGGACGCTGTTCGCAACTGCTTGACAACTAACATATAAATACTAGTTATAGTTTTTCTTCGCATAGTTTATTCATCCCTCTGATGACGCTAACTTTGTTGACGAAACGATCGTCAGGTCTAAAAACTGTATTGTAATAAATTGAGTTCTCTAAATTGCTCTTATAAGTTTACATAAATCAGATTATTTCATAATCAAAATAATAATCTTTGTTTACTATAGGACTAACAGTGAATAAATGGTTCCTCACGCGACAGTAGCTTTTTCCCTGAAAGACTGGAGTACAAATACATAATTTACCTTGAAATCTTTCAATTAGCTCGTCTTCAAAATAACTTCAATATACGTAATAAAGTTAGATGATGTATAAAGCGATTTTGCGTACAAAGTGTATTAAACGAAGGGGGAGAAAATTGTGGTTTCTTCTACCGAGCAAACCATATACGTTATTAGCCTCAAGAGGCACATCAGTGGATTTATTTGTACAAGACCGAATTGCTAAAATGTGATGAAAAAAGAAAGCGATAAAGATTTCCCAGTTACACATCTCTCTTTTTTACAGCCCTTTGAGAATTCCAACTATCGATATCATGACGTATCAAAAAATTCATTATCTGTCATTTCCTTTTTGATCTCCGTTCTCAGTTTATTTAGTTACCGTCTTGGAGCACATTATGCAGCTTCAAGTTTTGACAGCAAAGCTAATGCAAGAAAGTCATGCAAGTTAAAAATATTTAGGTATACTTTGAGTAAATTACTAATGACTTTTTCGTAATATTTTTGCGATTTAATACACAAAAGTTTTGACGCAGCATGTGTGCTATGGTCGCAAGATTTTACAGACATTTGTCTCTTAAAAGTAATATGTGGTGAGAGAGTTAATAAAATTTAACAGGATGGATAAGAAGGTCCGGATGCAGCAAATGCTCTATGGTAGCGAGTTGTCATAATAATCGATTTCCTTGGAAAATAAGAATCGAAAAATTGTTGGTCAGATAATTAATAAAAATGGAAAGAAACAGTAATAAAAGTTTGTGATTAAAAAGTAAATATACATATAGCCTGCATTTCAGGATATGACATACATTTTTTAAATCTGTCAGCTTGGAGTTAGATCTGTTTTTTTTTCAATTATACACAACCATTGTAATCATGGACTCTTCAATATATTACGCTTTAGATTCTCGCTTTTTTGGGATACAAAATTTAACTTAAATTTTTGATATCGGTCAGTATGTATCTTAACCCAGAGTATTCCTTCTTTTGTCAATGATATTGAATCAATTGCTTTTATCATAAAATTGTCTTCAATTTTGGGCTGTCTTTTGGAAAGAAGCCTTAAATGTCTAAGACATGATGAAGTGAGATGATTAAAATTTGGTATATACAGGTGCGGGATTTTACCCTCGACATCATTGGGAACGCGAAAACCGTAAAAGATACAACCTTGGTTAAATTAGACAAAAGTTGCATAATTACAAGTGCAACTCGAAGGTCATCACAGACTTATAAAAAGTTCCATAGCTTCTTAAATATAAGCAAAACACCAAAAACTACAATTTTCTCCTTTCTTAAATATCTACAAAACTGTGCTGCCTATCGACTTGGATTTTTGTAGAGGGATGTAATTTGCTATTGTGGTCTCCATGGTGACCCTATAATTTGTCTAAGTTCATTACTTTCAAAGTCGTAATAATCAACTTTTTTTTCATTGGACACCACTAGGAATTTTTCCACGAAAATATTTATGTTTTTCTGGTTACAAGGAGTATTGCTCGTATTTTTGTGAAAAATAATAAATTTACCCCAACAAGACCGTGCACCAGCTCATAATACATGAGCATAGATATTTTGACAATTGCTGGATTGGTACTAGTGGACCTGTACAGTGGCCTCCTAGGTGTCACATATCCATTTATATCCGACAAGTGGATAATATAAATTAAGATTAGCCAGGTCAAAAAGACAATCTCTGCCAGTTTTACAAATGTTGGTCAAAGTTAATCTAGGCTTAACTTTGATCTCCGATCAACCATCATGGTAATCAGACAAATACGAAAGCATCGAGTTTTCAATCTGGCAATACAGTAAATATGCATGAAATCATTAAATGACTTAGTATCTGACAAGATAGATGATGCCTTTGTTTGCCCGGGCTTTGAGTTTATAATGAACAAAAATATGTTGCACCGCTTCCACAGAATATAGATAATAGATTATGCCTACTGCATCCGACAGTCAAAGTGTAATCAAGCAGTATTGTCAGAGTTAATGTATGATCAGATGACTTAGGGCTAGACTAGGTATACAGTTGCTTGTTGCCATTCTAGTTAAGCCGGGCTTTAGTCATCTGTGAAACCGGCGGTAAGTGTTATTAACACACAAAAATCTTATTACTAAGACTGTGGACTTATCACATAAGCAATCAATAATATTACGCTTTTTGAAGAAAAATTTAATGAAAAAACATAAAAAAACATGAAAATAGATTAAGTGAGTAAACACACAATTATAATATCAAATGAAAAATCAAAATAACTGTTCGAAATTTGCGCCGTTTTCTTGGAGGCATAGACATGTGCGTTTTATAATATTATTTGTTGTGTACAGCAAAAAGTCACTGCTGATATTATGACAAGTTTCGATAATTATTGACTTCAGATCTTGTATAGTGTGAACTGGCTTCTTGTTAACTTCATTTTTAGGTAAGTAACCTCAAAAGAAATAGTCAAGACATGTGTAGTCAGGTCACCTAAGAGGTGACTGCACAGTTACACCAGTACCAATCCAGTTGTTGTCAAAAACACTATTCAGAAAGTAGAACACGATTTAAGTATTATGAGCTGGTGCACCGTCTTGTTGGAAAAACAAAAATCGATTATTTTTTGTAAAAGCGGGCAAAATACCATCTAGTTATACACTGTAACCAGAAAAAAAACTTTAATAGTTTTGTGAAAAATTCAATATTGCGTGGATTAAAGAAAAAAAGTTGTCGCCAGTTAACTTTCGGGTTAACACGATTGACTTTCTAAAACAATTTTTAATAACTATTATACAATTACACTAAGTTAAAGATATAAAATATAAATAATAAAATACTGATATCAACATAAATGTGATAAAAAATTGCGTAGCAAGGAAATTACTCAGTCTAAACTAAGACGAGAAGTGAACAGCCAGTCTTTGTGCGATGCCCTTTAATAATATTAAGGATGAGGCTTCGATTGTTGGATCAACTCCGTCGTATATCCATGAGAATGCTACCTTGCAGTTTCATGGTCTATTGTCCTACACTGTATCACTTTGTCTTATAATAGGCTATTTTCCCGATGCTGGTATCTTGCGACTCAGAAAGTGATAAATCTAAACAAATTTTAAGATCACCATGGTAACTGCTAGGCAAATTATGTACTAGTACAAAAGTTCAAGTTGTTTGGCAAGATAGTTTTGGAGATATTGAAGACAGAATAAAATGACAGTTTCTGGTATTTCACTTAAACTATAAAACTTTTTTTTTAAATCTGTACCTTCGAGTTTCCTTTGTAAATGTGCAACTTGTGTTTAGTTTGGCCAAGTTTGTATCTCTTACGGTTTCGGAGTTCCCAATGATGTCGAGTGTCAATACCCGCACCCTCTATAGGTTGTAACGTGTTATACGTTTTTGAAACTCGCCCATTTTTACATTAATCATTATTCTTATATTATAATTTATTAGTCAAGGAGATTTACCAACATAAATTGAGGTGATGATGTTTGTCCATAGACTTATTTTTATTCCATGTCAGATCTACCTTCATCAGAACATTTTGAAACCGTCGCGGTTGGCTAAAGCGCGTGCTTGTTGATAACAAGGCCTATATAAGCACCAGAAACTTGTTAATATTCCTCTTCTGCATAACTATATTAATTAATGACAAGACAATGCAGAGCTTAAAAGTGATGTTTGTTTCGTTCAGCTATCACGTTTTTTTTTTCGCCGTTCTTCAACGTTTTTCACTGGTGTATGCCATGTTATCCTGGTTTTCACCGTTATGCTATTTCATGCCATTTATTTCACTCTAAAATGGAGCCAGCCTAATTACTCTTCTGGAGCTATTGGGGATTACTAAGGACAATTAAAAAAAAATTGAACGTGTCAGTCATTTTGGTTTTAATTTTCCCCTATTCTTTATCATTTTTAAGATATTCTTTATAACATTTTCCTAGTTGTGCGGCCTGTTAGCAACTATTGTTTTAGCTTGTCATTCTTTTTAAAGCCAGGTTTTCTGGTCAGGTCAGGTCAGGTCAGGTCAGGTCAGGTCAGGTCAGGTCAGGTCAGGTCAGGTCAATTCAGGTCAGGTCAGGTCAGGTCAGGTCAGGTCAGGTGAGGTCAGGTCAGGTCAGGTCAGGTCAGGTCAGGTCAGGTCAGGTCAGGTCAGGTCAGGTCAGGTCAGATCAGGTCACTTTAATTCAGGTTAGGTCAGGTTTTCTGGTCAGGGATTGTGCTCACATACTTGTTTATTCCGTGACTATTCTGTTAAACATCTAGCTGAAATCTTCCACGTTTCCTAGCACCTGGAAGAGGGCAAAATCACTACCTGTTCAAAAATGTTGTGATTCTACTTTAGTTGAGAACCATAGGCAAATTCCTATAATATATAATTTCCAAAGGTGTTCCAGATTGTCTTGAATGAGATCATCTGGTTTCTGTGAAAAATATTTTAGCAAAGCTCAGCATGGCTTCGTGAAGGGCCGCTTCATGACCACCAATTTAATCAGCGTGACACGAACCTCAATTGGTTTTCTGAAATATGGATTCCACTCAAAACTAAAGTAACTTCTATATTTGTATGTTTTTCTTACACCAAAAAATTTAATACTTAAGGGGTGTAAAATTTTGTCTGGATCAGCCTGTAGTGCCAGTCGCAAGAACAATATGCTTAATTATTCATCGTGGTGAACTAGAAACTTTCATTGCAGAAACTCTCTGGTTTTATTTTTATATTTTTCGTGAACAATGGATCCATTAAAGCATTGAAAATGCATTTCTCTTCAAGAGAATCAAGTAGCGAGCCAGTGTGTGCATTTATGCTTTGTTAGGGAGATGAAATCTTTCTCTCACTGTAGATTCTGCATCAGTATTCTCTTGTCGAGTCATTAAAGTTTTGAAAGCATGAAGCTATTCTATTGAATATTTTGTCTGCGTGTGACCAAAAACGAAAAGTAAAGTAATTTCTCGGTTAGCTTAGAAAGAAATGTTGAAGTATTTTTAGTTTCTGTCAAACGTATGCAGTTCTTATATCGGTGTCCCTCGAACTTGCACTCTTGGCCGCATATGAGGAACTTCTCTAATTTGAAAAACTAAAAATTCTTTAGTTGGGTGCTAGATATTTATTTAATCAAAATATCTACAACTTCGAGTCGGATTCTACGTGAAGTTGGAAAAAATGACATGTGAAGAAGTTTAGTAAAATAGTACTCTTGTGAATTAAGTTTCTATTCTTTAGCTACGATTTTCTCAGATCTTGATATCGACAGATCATTCCATCTCAAACTAATGATAGTTTGCGCCATGATTATACAAGTGCTTCTAGGGAGCTTTTATTTTTCAGACTCCAAGCAACCGTAACATTATGTTTTCAAATGGAACACCTATATATATATATATATATATATATATATATATATATATATATATATATATATATATATATATATATATATATATATATATATTATTTTATATATGCCTTTACTTCTAGTCTGAAATTTTACATATTATTAAAATTTTATTTGTATCTCAACGAAAGTATTTAATTATTATATGAATTTGATTTTTTGTTTGAGATTTAACCTATTTTCTGATATAAAATAAATTCAAGGGGAACCATGCTATGAGTTCTGAAAACCCAGCTGCTTTTCAAATTTTATAGCATCAAAAAGATCTTCACAACTACACAAAAACTGTCAAGGACGATTCCAATCAATTCTATGGAGTTTACAAAATATCGTGTTCCGACTGTTCCCGACCGTACGTAGGACAACCGAACAGACATATCCGCTATAAAATATATGAGCATACAAACATCACTGAATATGCATAAGGGTATGAAATAGACTTCAAAAATGCCAACATTATTGGGGGAAAAGAGCTTGTTCTCCATCCCTAATGAGTTGCAAGTGGATTGATCATACCCTCGTTCATTAAACTGGCTTCGTTAACTAGCGTTGGAGAAGGTGTTGAAGCCTAGACTGTATTTTAACTGGGTTCCAAGGGACTCCAAAAAATACACTATATATATATATATATATATATATATATATATATATATATATATATATATATATATATATATATATATATATATATATATATATATATATATATATATATACACAGGGTGACCGACGGGAATCTGATGTTTTTGCAGCAGTCATTACTCTTTCGGTAAGAGGCGTAGGGAGCCGCATTATCGAGCATTAATCTCGCCAAACGTTGCCATTTCAGAATTTCAGTAGCTAGGGAGCAGTGGACGGTTGAACATCGCATGTTTGCGTATGTCGCATATGTCGCATATGTGCAGGGTGGCGGGTCTGTTATTACAGTGCGGTGACTTTTTCGTGTGCGTCGTTCCCAGCCGCAACACGATTCTCAGTTGGGTTAATCATGTACGGACAACAGGATCTATTGTGAAAAAGAAGCCACCATGTTCGACTAGAACAGCAAGAATACTAGACAACATCGAGCGTGTGAGAGTCGCGATGACTCGTAACACTGGTCGTTTTGCACGTACACACGCGCGCGAACTAAGAATGGGCTGTAAATCTATGCGAACAATTTTACATAAACACCTAAAATTTCACATTTACAAGATGTGTGTTGCTCAGAAATTTGAGGAGAGAGATTATGCTCAGCGGCAGGAGTTTCCTTTTCGAATGCAAGTGCTTTTGGAATACAATGAGAACGCAGTCTTTATCTTAAGTGACATTGTGTATTTCCATTTGCATATGGAAGGGATGTTAATAGTCATAATTTACGCTACCGCTCTTCTGAAAATCCCCGGATCATTCACGAGAAACCTCTACACTCAGAGCGTGTAACGGTTTGGTACGCAACTACTTCATTCGGCATCATTGGTCCCTATTTTTTCGACGACGAGAATGGTGCAACTGTTATAGTGAATGCCGAACGTTACTGCCACATGTTGAACGCTTTCTTGCGTCCCGAACTGCGCAGACCGCAACTGTATTTGGAAAATGTTTTTTCCAATAGGATGGTGCCACCGCACATACTGCTCGTGTGTCTGTGCAAGTGCTTCGAGGCATGTTCCCTGAAAGATTATTTTCACGTTTTAGCGACATCCCATGTCCTCCGAGATCACCTGACTTGAGCACTTGTGATTTTTTGTGGGGGTATCTTAAATCACGTGTATACTTTCACAGATCCCGCACATTGGCAAAACTGAAGGAGGCAATGAGGATAGAAGTGGCTGAAATCGATGGTGAACTGATGACTCGTGTGAAGGCAGATTTTCTGCGAAGGCTGTAGCACTGCATTCAGGAGGATAGACAGCACTTATCCGACGTAATTTTTCACAAGTGATATGCAACTTCAAATGGAATGTAATGACAAACAATTTTATGTATTAAAAGAAAATTTTCCGTAATGAATAACTGTGTACTGTTCATTTCAAAAACATCAGATTCCCGTATATATATATATATATATATATATATATATATATATATATATATATATATATATATATATTTGATGTATTTTGACATGATTTAGAATCTGTGACAATTGTTCACAATCTGAAGTTTCACAGTTTGTTGACGAATTATTCAGAATTACTCAGAAATTTACAAATCTATTTGTTACTTGCGTATTGTGATTTTAATTTTATTGAAAAAGCATGAATTTTAAATACTGTGCCAATATACAAAGTACTTTTTTTAATTTTTTATTTATTATTTTAGTTTATCAGCCCAAAAATATTAGTCTCATGGTACAAATTGGATAAATCCAGCATTTTTTTGATTAGCCAGCTTCTGTTGAAAAAAATCTTTAAACAAATTATTTTATAAAAGTCTGTGGTTGATGGAACCTGCTTTCCGAGGCCAACCCACCACTATCACACACAAACACTTGCGTATTGAATTTGCCTAAATGCACGTGTATTTGTTTGAATATAAATAAATGTCTTTTAGTAAATTTTCTTTAAAAAAAATTCACGTATTACACCGATAACTCAAAAGATAAGATACCGATTTAGATCAAATTGGGCGAGTACATTCCTTCTGCAAGAGGCTTGGATTAGTTTGTTCGCCAGGAAAATCGGCCCAGTTTTTCCCGGAAAATTTTGCGTTTTCTTTCTCCAAATTTTTATACCTTCGGAAGCAATAAAGTTAGAGCAACCATATTTGGCGCGCAGATATATATAAAGTAAAATATGCACTAAAATTTTAATTTCTAAGTGTAAAGACCAAACAGTTATAGACATTTGAAGAAAAAATGGGGTTTTCCTCTTAAAACGTCACGATTTTAAACGTCAAAATTGACAACATTTAGACAAAGAACATGGTGAGCGTCGTCATCTGTGTGCGGAACCAGTTAGTATGTTGTCACGACAGCTCTAGTTAACTCAAAATGTTATAGATAGACTGTCTACAACCAATTAACAATTTTCAACAATTGTCAGCCTTGGCCCATCTCTTCCCTGATACAGAGACAATGTATGTAAGGCTGGATGTATTCTCACCGAATTTAGAAACGCAGACCGGTTTCGCTCTAATCGGAGCTCGCCAGTGCGCTATATTAATCGTAGCGAGAACACATATATAAAGTAATACGGCTATGGTAGACAGCCTCCTAGGACATTGTGAGATGCACGACAACGTCTCCATTCGGTCCGGAACCAAGTAGTATGTTGGCACGACAGCTCTAGTTAACACAATATGTTATAGTTAGAGACTGTGTATAACCAACTAACAATTGTGTAAACTGTCAGCCCTGGCCCATTTCTTCTCTAATACAGAGATAATGTATATAAGGCTAGATGTATTCTCAACGTAATTAGAAACGCAGATCGGTTTTGCTTTAATTAGAGCCCGTCAGTGCGCTATACTAATCACAACGAGAAGACACCTACAAAGTACTACGGCTGTGGTAGACAGTCGGATTAGTATAGTGCATATATATATATATATATATATATATATATATATATATATATATATATATATATATATATATACATATATATATATATATATATATATATATATATATATATATATATATATATATATATATATATATATATATATATATTGTCACACTATCACCCCAACTTTTTATGCGCATAATAAAAAAATATATCATTTAATATGGCACCTTACTACAAAATTTCTTACAATTTTATACAATTTGGTTATCTTATATTTTAAAATAAAAACTCAATAAATATATATCACAAGTGATGCATAAGTCGTTGGTGATACAAACTTTCCTTTTTTGTTTAATAGCATATTCCTTATATTATTGCATTTTTTCTATTGAATGAAAACTTGTACCCTATAGTACCTGACAAATGTTGGCTGCTAAATAGACCTTCAAGACACTGTAGATTCTAGAAAATTAAGGATTAAGATATATCAAAATTGTTTAGCATTTAGTTATATCTGGACTGATTTAAAACTAAAATTTTGATATTTACAATCAAAAGCTTTCTGTATAACACGATATATAATTTTCAAACGAGTAAATAGAATAATTATAATAAATATTATAATAATAATAAATATAATAAACATAATAAATATAATAAATATAAGATAATATTATATCGAATTATTAAATAGCATGTTGAAAATTGATATCGTCCATCGTTTTTGAGTTATTTCAATTTTTTGAGTTATTTCCAACTTTTCAAGATGTTGGCACATTGAAATGTGATACGGCTCTTTTACTAATAGATAGCGGAGCTCCATCAAAATGACGTATTCACTATTTTTAATGTTATTGTTTAATATAAGCTACCAGTTTATTTTATTCCTAGAGTCTTATTCATCTACATATACATACTATTATTTACAGTTTTAAATTAATTTCACTAAAAAATGTAACTAAATACATGTACACTTTTTTATTATCGAGGCCTAATAAGTGAGTTATACAGGGAGATTTGTTTATGTTTTTATAAAAAAACTAGAAGCCATATACAGGCGCTCTCAAAAAGTGGATGAGTTTGAGAAATTTTAAACTGCCGTAACTTTTTTTTTTAAATAGAACAGTCTGTATTTTGTGTTTCAGAAATAAAGGGCATGCGCTCTCCTCCTACTTTCGTAATGCACTCACTATACCTAAAGACTTTAGTTTTGTAAATATATACATTTATACACGCATTCCATGATTCGTGCAGATATCAGTTTTAATTTTTTTTTAGTTTTTTTCCTCAAATCTAACAGACCGATTATATTGTGTGATTATTTAACGAATTTTCGAAGAAAAATATGAAAACATTTAAACTAACTTACTACAAAAAAAGTGAAAAATTTATAATTTGATAGGATTATCTATGCTTACATTTTCATAATATATAATTAGTTAATAAATTGTTTTCACAAATACAAATGAAACTTGAAAGTGGCAGTCTTAAATAACGTTTTTATTTCTGACAGCTTGAGGCTCAAAAATTTACTATTTTTCCCGCTCGTCTTTCTCTTTATTTCCACTGGTTCAAACTTCTCGAGAAGTTAAAAAAATTACTTTTTACATTTTTGTTTTAATTTTAATTACACATTAGGTATATAATTTAAACTCTACGTAAATTTTCAGCAAATTTTCGTGTAAGGAAGGCTTGTATTTTATTTAGTGTTTCCGTACAAATCATTTTTACTTCCAGATCGTCACAACGGGTGGAAGTATCGCATCGGCGACAAAACTTCAAAGATATTTTTTTGCTAAAACGTCGTAAAAAGTATCAAACATATAGAAAACACGATTTGGGAGCGAATTTTTTTATCTGTCAGTCTGTTGGTCTGTCGGTCTGTCAGTCTGTATGTCTGTATGTTTGTACCCACGATAACTTTGGAACGAATTGAGATATCGCCTTCGAATTTGGTATACAGTTGGCACTCGACAAACGAACGGTTCGAATTGTTTTTGCGTAAAATCGCTTTAGGGGGTAGGGGATGAATGAGGCGTGATTTGGTGAAAATTGACGTTTTTTCGTTAAAACTCGAGTAATATAACGTTTTAGGGTTTATATATTAGAAAACTTTTAATTTCATCAAACATCTGGTACTTTTTGTTGAAATAAAATTAGGGGTGAATTGTAGGGGTGGAATACTGTTGACAAACATTTCGAATTTTTTTCTGCTGAAACGGCATAAAAACTTTCAAAACATAGAAAACTTGATTCTGGAACGTTTTTTTTGTCTGTCGGTCGGTCGGTCGGTCTGTCGACATGTTACCCTGTCTGGTAAGAGACCTTCGAACAAATTGAGATATCATCCTCAAATTTGGTATCCAGTTAGCACCAGAGAAAGGAACGCTTCGAGTTGTTTTTGGCCAAGATTACTTCAGGGGTTAGCGATAAATAAGGGGAGATTTGGTGAAAATTGTTATTTTTCGATAAAACTCCAGTAATGTTACGTTTCAAAAGTTTATGGGTACCGGAATACAAATATTTTCTTCTGGTCAAGTCCTGGGCCCTACATTCATTCCATGAGAATGTCTTTCTGACGAGAATAAATTGACACATTTATGTGGAAGCTATGATTCGATTTGCAGGAGTATTTATAGGATTTTTGTGAAATATTGGTAATTAATAATAAATGTTTAATAAGCCATTGTAAAAAAATGGAATTTTGGTGAAAAAATTTGTTTAGCAAATTTTTTTTTGTCAAACAGTTTTTCGTGAATAATTATATCTTGGCAAGTGTGTAAATGGGTAGGTTCGTTGGCCAGAAAAATGTTTTTTCGGGAATATTGGAAGTGTGTTTTCGGGAATATTTGAAGTTTGTTATCGGAAAATCGATGTCCCTTGTAAAACCATTAACTTGTTTTTATTGAATATGGTACATTGTTTCTATATGTATGTTATAACAAATTTGATTCCTTTAATTAAAAATAAAATACTTGCCATTAAAAACATTTTTATGAAAATTCCCTACCATAACGCACTTGCTGTGATGCTGACTTTTTTTACTTCTAAAGCATAAGAAATAATGATGCTAACAAATGTACATTTTGAAAACAAATTATCGTAAAGCGCCTTACCAATAAGTATTCTACTTGTCCTTGTAAGTAGTGCAATTTAGTAAGTTTTCATTCCAATGTCACTTTTATACTTCTTGACAATAACACTTTTTCAATTTGAAGAACTTATTTATTGTTTATTGCTGTTATTGTTAATTAGTGATTTTGTTATTATAATAGTTATGTTCATCATTATTATAAGTGGATTCTATTTTATTATGTTAAATATTGACATACATCTGCAGAGACAAGTTAAATACGTAATACGTCATTTTTATTTTATTAATTTTTTTAAAGAATTTTTTTTTGGTCACGTTCCCCTTAATGTAAAAACGGATTTTTTTTTAGTTGTCATGAATGTATCTGCACTTAGTAATAAATTTAAAACTGACCTTGTAATTTATATTTACACAGCAGCTTACTTTGTAGTCAGATTGGTACAAGATTCCTATTTAATTAATGTGACAATCTGTGCAGGTCTGTGATTTTTTTTTACACAAAAACTAAAAATTTACAAACCTTTTTAACATGTTGGTCCACATAAATATAAATCGTAAAATCAAGAAGTGCATTGGTATATAAGTTCTGGTAAAAACTGTAAGGTGTAGTGCTATTGGCTCATCCCCTTAAAAAATTGGGTTGATAAAAATTTGCATCTTATGTTAGCTTTTTAATCGTAGTATAGTATTCCTCTGGTGAATTTTATGTCTTAGTATAAATTACAAACGGAAATGCATTTTATCTGGATCCAGCAGGTATTGGTAAAAAGGATAACAAAGTTTTTCCATTCTAATAAGTTTATTGAAGAAAATGTTAAGGTGACTTTTGCAATCTTTTTTTTGAGTTTTTGTTAGAGATTTATAATAAAATTTGTATCTCCACATGCACAAGCAATGCTTTTATGTACGATAAATTGTATGATTCTATTACAAAACAAATATTCTATACCAATGACAGACAACTTCGCTAGCTTCACTGTTGGTTTACGTTTTTGTAAATGAAGGACATAGCCAGCGTGTAAGCTAACTGGATCAAGTGGCCCTTCTGAATTCTAGATATTTTAGGGTGTTTTTCAACGTTTCTGTAACCGGTTTCGCTGCTTGACACATTCCTCGGACAGAAGAATATAATTGTAATAATGTAATCAATAGGTTGATTTTATAGTTATAGTTTATTGTGACAACGATAGTACAAATCGCCTTACAAATAAGTATTCTGCAGCGAAACCGGTTACAGAAACGTTGAAGAACATCCTAGAACATCTAGAATTCAGAAGGGCCACTTGCTCCAGATAGCTTACCCGCTGGCTACGTCCTTCATTTGCCGAAACGAGAACCAACAGTGAAGCCAGACAAGTAGTCACCAAGTCTATATTTATTATGGGACAGTTTCACCAAGTAAGGGCAAAAAGAATCAATAAATTAAAGATTTTACATCATATTATTAAAATTTTTGAGGTGCTTTTGAATATATATATATATATATATATATATATATATATATATATATATATATATATATATATATATATATATATATATATATTTATATATATATATATATATATATATATATATATATATATATATATATATATATATATATATTTATATATATATATATATATATATATATATATATATATATATATATATATATATATATATATTATATTATATTATATTATATTATATACATTATATAATGTATATTTTAAACGCTATTTCAAGGGGCTGTAGCTTATTTGAGAAAGCGTTAATGAACATATTTTCTATGACCTTCTCCGCTGAGACACTCTCAAGGAGTCCTAAGTATCTATACTGATTAATAAATACCCTGTATAAATACATCTTTTCTATATTAGAGGGCTCTATTTTATTTGTACCAAATATATATTTGCTAATATCTCAGTTGGAGATCGATTTTTGAAACTTAGTCGTATATTAACATTTGATGAATTACTATGCATATAAATTTACAATAAATAATACCAAACTGGGTAATGATTATTTGCTTATTTACTTAACTATTTGATTATATACATATGGTGAGTGTTAAATCAAATTACTGGGAAAAGGAAATATTATCTTTTTAAGATAGTACCCTTCTGCCGAATTTCATGTTTGATTTTATAGACGTTTTCGATAAAAATAATTTAATGTTAGTTTTAACCCCATTTTAAGCAACTAAGGCAACAATTATTCGCTTTTTTCTTTAACTACTTAACTACATACATAATGTCAATGAGGAATCAAAATACGAGGTAGAGTGAAAGATTTATTTTGATAATGTTATTTTACTCAAAATATTGCTTTCTAAATCAGAAAAATATTGACTTATCAATTCTGTGTTAACATTATATTATATAACACTATTCTTATTTCGACGAGTTGTTTGAAATCAGTTTGAAATTGCTCTTAAATACCTAATAAATGCTAACTAGTAAAATTTATCACTGCTGTAGCTAATCTAAATAATGATATTATTAAAAGCACAAATCGGAAAGTTTGAAAATTAACCACCACAAGAATTTTAAAAACACCTTGGAAAATAATTCTTCTTCCCTTTAAAAGTTTTCCCTTCATTTTGTTATTGTTTTTCAGTCATAAACAGCAAGTATTTCAGAAATGTTTTCTATCCCTCAAGAGTGCAAAATTGTTACGCAAAACTCCTAAAAATCATATTTTTGTTTTTCTGAATACCTATCAGTATTCATGACAGAAACCCAACTTGTCCTGAGTCACGTATCTTGTTTATCTCAGACATGAATTATTGAGTGAGTAATCAGAGAAGAACCATGAGAGGAAATACCTTTCAACTATCTGCAGAGTGTTCCATAAACTGCAGGAAGAGTGACTCTAGATCTAGACGACAAGAGAAGGTTAGAAACATAAAGTTGTGAATGGAGTTTTTTCATAGAACTATCACCACTAGTCATAACGGTATCTAGGAAGCACTAGCACTACAGGTATTATTTTAACGACGCTCGGCGTCTCGACGCGGTACATGCTGATCGGGATCCGGCCGAATACTGCATCAGGGTTGGCCTGGACGCGGCTCAGAGGCAGCGCCCTCTGCGGATATCCGAACCAACTTGTATCACATGGCCCGTGAAAAACAACGAAAAGATGATAATAGGGGATGATTCTCTTAATTATGTCTTGTGCATGTCTTAGTGTTAATAAAAAATAATGGCCAACATCCTTTAATAAAATTTACCAACTGTAATCCTTATGTTATTTTTGGTAGTGTGACTGCCTGCCTAAGAAGTAAATGCACGAGAATACCGAAATCGGTTTAGCCTGAGAGCATCTCGGGAATAAATAAGATGAAATATCTTAATATTGCTTACTTTGATGTAGTTTATGTATCTGCAGACTTCTTTCGTTTTAAAACATACTGGACGGTTACACAAAATTTACTTAAGAAGGGAAAACAATCTGGAATTGATATGTGACTACATTAGTTTTTGTCGAGTTAAAATAGTAAAAAAAAGAGATTTCGGGACGCAGCAAGTACATTATAGTAGCGAATTTTCATAAGAATTGTACACTGCTATTATACGGCACATTAGTAAAGTTAATACTTTAAACTTACACAGACCTTGAAGATCGATTTTATAGGTCGTACTACGCGCACATGTGAAGAATTCTTTCGAAAGTGTTACCATCGATATATCTCTATTATCAAAAAAATCTTGTACTCTAACTCATTTTGAGAAAAATGCCCAAAACTCAATTTTCTATGAAACTAAAGACTAACTTTTGCTATATCTGCAGGTAGTATAAGCCTCTTTACCAGAAACTTGTATTACAAATTTCATTTAAGTTATACAGAAGATTTCCAGAAGGAAACTGAATTCATATTTAGAAAAGTAAAGTATCTGCCAGATTATAAATGTAGCAATTATTTTTCCTTATTAATCCCCTTATTAATTGGCAACCTAATCAAACCGGTTTTTTCAATATCAACAATAGACTCAAAAGTGCCAAACTTAGTTAGGCGTTTTAAACAAAAATGAGATCTTGTTCAAAATGTATAAAATCTGTGCACTATTGTTTATCCAAACGTCAAAATAAAACATAAAAAACATACATTTATCGAACTGGATTCGATCGCGTAACCTTCTGCTTATGAACCAAAGCGGGACGTCTCTGAGCTATCTGGGTATACGTCAAAAAACGTTTTGTTTAGGTTATACATTAGATCGGCTTCATGCCCGGGATATTATATTCAAAGTTTACGTAACAATTAGTAGAATCACGATTGAAACATTTCCCACGACTGTTTCGGTCTTATATGACGTCTTATGTTTAAGTTTAAAGATAAAAGAAACTATTTTAGAATCATTTTTACACAGACCTGGCCAAAGTTTTTTTACATTCGTAGTATATTATGCGACAGCATAATATATCTAAGCTGCGCTAAGACTGCATTTGAGGCCGTTCGTAAAGCTAAAACTATAGTATATTTTAATAATTGATTGAATTCCCCAATTAAATAATAATTATTTGGCAAATTTTTAATTTCATGTCTGTCATTTTCCATAATTGCGCCCGAGATTTCACGATTGTTGGTTCAGGTAGTAATGTGTTATGCCTGGTATATATTTAATTTGGTTACCGTTGGTGTATGGATTATACCTGTTGTATGAACAATCTATGCCTGGCAGTTAACTACTCTGTCTTGCAGGCATTGGACTTTAACCACTAAGTCGTCTCAACGCATGTCTTTGGGATTTTATTTTTAATTTGGGAGAAACTCTACATATTGTGTACCAAACTACTTCAAATTTACAACATAAGTTTATTTGCACATGTTAAGTCTTATTTCAGTTACTCTGACATTTACAAAAATATAGCGTTTTCAAAAAGCTTTGCCCGATTTTCCACCGGAAAAACGTGAGCATAAAGGCTGATTAACGAACTCGACCTCGGTTTTCGCCTTGCCAAGCTTTTGCCAGTATTTTTTGAGTTATCGTTCAGATACACACACACGCACGCACGCACGCACACACAGATATATATATATATATATATATATATATATATATATATATATATATATATATATATATATATATATATATATATATATACATATATATATATATATATATATATATATATATATATATATATATATATATATATATATATATATATATATATATATATATATATATATATATATATATATCTATAAATATTTTAACGAACCTTGGTTTTGGGTTCTAGAGACCCATATTCGCGCTCACCTGAATAATTTTTTTCAAACGCTTTTCAGCTTGACCTCTCTATTAGCGAATTTTTCTTAACGACAATTCGCTAATAAACATCACACGTCACTCATCAGGAACCGAAATTTTGATAGTCAAATGAAAAAACCGACAGTCTGAATACGCGACTCGAACTTGCGTCCTCATACACCACAGTCTGCAGGTTACTCGCCCGATAAATATAGCTACTCGACCTTTAAGGTTTAAAGCCTTAGATGATTAGCAGCAACTGAGCAAATGAGATGTACAACTTTATTGAAATTCTGACATTACTGCCACATATTAAAGAAAACCAAGGTCAGTAAATAATCAAAGCGTCAAGCGTATGACAACACACAGAGAGGTGAAAATTATTTCTAAAGTAGACACACCACCTCTCAAGGTTAAAATTATTTTATCAGGAATTTATTTGAATCGTTAAGTAAACTACTGTCCGTGGAACGGGCGATGAAACATTGAGAATAAACTTAATACCGGAAGCAGTTTTACATAATTATTATATCAGTTTTGTATTACTTATTAAAATTTCAGAATGTGCATCCGGGATCTAGTCAAATTCGCTAAGTAACTTATGATGAGCACTAGGAAGTACACTTGGAGAACCCAAATCACCACAACACATTTTAGAAACCTGACGATCGTTTCATTAACCAAGTTAGCGTTATCAGAGGATCCATAATTCTAAATATCTTATATCTCCAACTCTGTTTATATTCTTGTGCAGGTAGTCGGTCCATAACGATTGAGGGTGGTCCAACAACATAAAAATTTACATATTTCGTTTGGCGGAAATACCTAAATTATTTTATTATCTATCGGACGTACTTCTGCCGGTCTTTCCTGTGAAGTGATCTATCAACCAACTTACCAAAGGCAGCGGTGCGAAGTTCATGTGAACCACGAATCACTAGGGGTCTAGATAGCATTTTTTAAAAAGCCAATTTGCAACTAACATTTTCGACAAAAAAAGTTTTAAAAACTTGCTAGGTAACCCAAAAGACAACGATAGTACCGCTAAAATGTCGGGAATTTATGAAATAAGTTGTAAAGATTGTGATTCTAAATACGTCGGACAAACAAAAAGATTTATTGGTATTAAATTTAATGAACATTTAGCACAATTAAGATACGGTACTATAGAAAGATCTTCCGTTTTCGGCGTATTTGGGATAATAATCGCCACGTTGGGGTAAGGAGAATATTAAATTGATTTAAAATGTTAGAAAACTGGGTCAGCTAAGCGCTTTCGAAAGCATATATATTGCTAAATATAGTAATAATAAAAAGTGTATGAACATCACACCGCCGCTTTTGGTCAGTCGATTGATAGATCGCTTCACAAAAAATACCGGCACAAGCACGTGTAATAGATAATAAAATAGTTTAGGTATTTTCGCCAAACGAAATATGTTAATTTTTGTGTTTTTGGATCACCCTGAATTGTTATGGACCGACTCCCTCCACAAGAATATAAGCAGAGTTGTAGATGTAAGATATGTATAATTATTCATCATCTGATGACGCTAACTTGGTTGTTGAAACGATGGTCAGGTTTTTTTTAAATGTGCTGTGGTGATTTAGTTTTTCCAAATGTACTTATTACTTAGTCAAATGTTTGCTTTTGAACCCTATAGTTAATAGGTTTGTGAAGATGCTGAACCGAACGCATTTTATGTAGAATAAATGTGGTAGGTAAGTAGTATATTTTACAAAGCCTCCCGTTTCTACTTCCACCGTCATTCTCCTCCTTTTACTGAAATATGTACACAAAATTTGTACCAAATAGTCCATTCCACTTATGTGAAAGTAGTTTTAGTTGTAGAGATCGTAATTTAATTCTCCATTATTTTCAGCGAATTTTCGTAGAATAAATCCGCGAATAAGTAGACCGTAACTTTTTAATAATTTACTCCTATGAACTCAATTATAAAAGTAAATCTAAATAAAAACGGATGCAGCAAGTGTGTTATGGTACCGAGTGAAATATCAAGACGTACTTTAAAATAATTTTGACGCTAAAAGTGGGTTGCCGTAGCAAATAAGGTATCATAATATATATATATATATATATATATATATATATATATATATATATATATATATATATATATATATATATATATATATATATATATATATATATATACTGTAACTTACTTTAGCAACCATTAATGACTGGCTAAAAAAATAAAAACTGCATTGCCATTAATAGTCATTAAAATAAAATAATAAATAAATAGATCAAGTATAAATTACTTGAGCATGAGATATAAAGGAAGTGAATTCTCGCAATTTTTATCTGCATGTGAGGTGTCGCTGTAAAAAAAGTAAAAGCAAAGAGATATAGGAATATGGTTTACATCATGTATTTCAGATTAAATATTGGTCATCGACATGTAATTAATTATTAACGCAAAATGATACTTGATGACGGATTGAAATTATTACTTTAGATAAATTGAATTATAAGGTGAAATGTAATTAAAGAAAAACAACCAAATTAAGCTACTTCTACTTAACGTTGTCTGTTGCAATCTAGGTGATGTGACAGGGCTTCATTCCCAAAATGAAATGACCACTTAGAGCAGGCAAAACTTCTTAAGATCATTGAAAGTATTCTGCAGCTTCGTAGGGCTGGTCAAACACCTGAAGACGGTTGAAGATATTCTGCAGCTTCATGGGGCGAGTAGCATTAGCCTCTTTGCTCTAAACAATGCTTTGAATAGTGCTCTTGACAGTTTGCTGGCTGGTGCTCTGAAGGGTGGTTACTTCATGCTCTGAACAGTGCTCTGAATGATGCTTACTGCGGTGCCCTGAACGGGACGTTCTAGAGGGAACTATAATATTAGTCCTAGACCAAAATTCTGCTTTTGTGCACACTAGGTATGATAATCTTAATTAAATGCCATTAAAGAGAAACATTGTGAATTTTTCGTCGTATATATAGCTGTGGTGTTGGAGATAAGTTACGTCAGTTATTTTTAGAATAGTAGAACATTGAATGACACAAATTTTTTGGTTTTAAATTTCTGCATTAAACCACAGAGTATTCAATTATTAAATGGGTAAAATGGTGACGTCATAGGTGACAATTCTGTTTATGATTAGCACTATAGCGATGGAAAATAAATAGAAACGTGTAGAGCGTCACAATATATATATATATATATATATATATATATATATATATATATATATATATATATATATATATATATATATATATATATATATATATATGTTAACCTATCAGATAAGAGTGTCAAAATTTTTGAAATACAGAATAATGTTTTCTTCGGAAGTTTTTATGTGAAAGAAGGAATCGTTTTCGTATTAAATGGATTCTAAATATCAACAGTAATAGCAGAAATGTTGGTGGGAATAGGAACCGCAGTGGAAGAAACACTTAGTTGAAAATGAGACAGTGACATAGCAGAATAAGTTGGCATTTAGACATTCAGGAAGAGGCTGTTCAAAATTGTGTCACAGTGCAAGCACAAGCATAGTTTTTTGTACGACATAATGTATAATTTCAATTAATAATAAATAACAAAATAACAATATATATATATATATATATATATATATATATATATATATATATATATATATATATATATATATATATATATATATATATATATATATATATATTTGTGTGTGTGTGTAATTTTTTTAATGTACAACATTTCTATGAAAATTTGCTACCATAACGCACATAATCTGTACCTATTTACTAATAAAATTGTCCTTTTTCAATAACACGTTAACGAAATGGTATATTAATATTTATTAAACTAATGCAGAAATTTAGGTCAAGGATTGTTGGCTCGGTGACAGTTGGACCATTATCCGTGATTCTTATATTTTTAGTGTGTCATGTGTTTGAATTTAAGTTATATATTGACCTTCCTAATGTTCCAAGCTATTTTTAGAAAAAAATACAAATTTAGCTTTAAGATGTTAAATACATATCTAATAGAAGATAACAAGTTAATAAGGTGTATCGTGTATATTTGTAGTTGATTGCATATTCATTGGCTATGCACACTTTAATTTTAGATTTCTTTAAACTAAGTATTAGGAACAAAGCATTAAGATTAATTTAAATAAATTTCAGTCGCTTAATCATGGAGTATCCAAGCCTGTACATGCTGTCCTGCCAACATTACCTAATTCCGACACCGTTGTTTTCAATGTGATCCCATCCTCTCTGGAGGACTAAATATTTACCATTGATTTCGTCACAAAACTATGCCTAAGCCTCAACTTGTTAGCACTATTAGTAGCATCAGTAGTTTTTTTTAGGAAGGGGGAAATCCTGCATGGGACGCCACTCGCTATGGATCTATCGCGAAGTGGTGTGTAGGACTCCTACCGACTAAAACCCCCTTATTCTTCTCGCCATGGCAAACCCGGAAACGGTCACGTTCAGTGACATAACTTCAGGAATGCCGGGTGGTCATTTTTCTATACTTCCGTTCTACGCTCTTCTGCTCTCTTCTTTTCTAGGACTTGGTTTATATAACTGGATATTCTACTCCAGTTTTTCGAACTTTCTAACATTATTTGTATGAGATTGGTTTCACTTATTTTGGCGCTTATCTCAGCCTCCAATTGGTGTCTCCATTGAGTCCATCTATTACACACAAACACTGTGTGTCCTGCGCTGTCCGTGGCTCCACAGTAGGTGCACGCGTCTTCTTCACTTTTCCGCATCTTCCTTTTATAACAACCAAATGCACCGTGACCTGTGAGGAACTGGGTCAGATGGTAATCCAGCTTTCTGTGTTCACACCTCACATACAACAAGATGTCTGGGATAAGGGTTTTCGTCCAAGCTGCGGTATCTCTATGCTCATTTCATGTCTCCTGCCATTTTTCCAGTGTCTTCTCCCTCTCAGCTCTTTTCACAAAGGGTACGTGAGCGTTTTCTATATGATACAATCGAAGCCTCTCCTCTACAAGCAGGTTGATGGGTGGGATTCCTGTGATAACCTGGATGGCAGCAGTTGATACCCTCCGATATCCACTCGCCACTCTCAACAGGGCGTTCCTTTGGAGACCCAAGAGCATATCTCTGTATCTTCGGATCTTAGTAGCCTGGTGCCACACTGGCGAGCCATAAAGAGCAATAGACATCACAACGCTGCACAAGTAGCTCTCTC
Organism: Tillus elongatus; assembly: GCA_964006375.1. Lineage (NCBI taxonomy): Eukaryota > Metazoa > Arthropoda > Insecta > Coleoptera > Cleridae > Tillus > Tillus elongatus. Next base: position 110,385,381 of record OZ023265.1, read on the forward strand.
TCTGGGCCACTTGGACCTCCTACGTTCGGCAATATTCTTGTCAATGCACCCATTTTTGTTTGGGCTTTTTCCACGGTGCGTTTTATATAGTAGCATCAGTAGTAGTAGTAGTAAACATAAGTCACTGGAGAATTGTTATTGTGTTAGCGATAAAGTAGGACAAAAAGTGACCATTTTTGTCAGGAAACCTAATTATAATCGGTGCAAATGTGTAGTCTGAGAAGGTTATTTGAGTGCGGAGTGTTATGAAATTGTAACGGAAATAATTGGGTCTGTTGCATCTGTTCTGTGGGATCTCGATAATAAGAAAGAAAGAATGATTTCCTCTTCCAATCCATTTATTTGGATACTGGTGGTTCACCCTATATATATATATATATATATATATATATATATATATATATATATATATATATATATATATATATGTATGTATGTATCTATGTATATCTCCAAGCGATAACTCAAAAATACTTCACTGATTTTCACGGAACTTGGCAGATATCTTCATTTTTTTAAGACCGCAGACGAGCTCGTTAGCCAGCCCAATCCCACCAGTTTCTCTAAAAAAAAAATTAATCTGGAAAAAATTGTATTTAAAAATCAAAAAGTTGTTTTGATGAAATTTTGTAGGTATGTTTCCCCGACAAATACCTTATTATATACCAAAATTCAAGTTTCTAGGTTTATTATAGCAAATTGAGTAATTCAAATTTGAGGCATTTAATAAAAATTCGCTACTATAATGCACTGGCTGCGTCCCAAATTTTTTATAAATAAAAAAAGATTATTATAAACTAAAGAGTTTTTTTCATAACATTTTCATAAAAAGAAAACTATTAAGATCACGTAACCCGCCTATGGAAAATGCTTCTGTACTTCCGGAAGCACCACACGCCCTTCCGCAAAGACAACTCTTTTTTGAAAATAGTATACCGCCAGCAGGACTGACAGGTATGTTCAGCTTTCCTTCTGAAAGGTCCTTCCAGCAGGACAGATGCTTGGACTTTTATCGTTAAAACTTAACTGTGTCTTGTGTTGAGTTTCTATTTGCTTTTACTCTCGTCTGTAAGCTGGCACTTATATTATGCTTTCTGCTTTATAACGAATGAACAGAGCTGCATATGTCCGGCAGTGGGATTCGATCCACAATAAGCGTTGTGTCTACATTTATAAAGTAACTATCTTACGAACTAAGCCACAGACAACTTAACAACTAAAGTCATAAAAAAATATGGTGATTTTGCAGATTATCGCATGGACAGTATCCCAATGTTTTTTATAACCATGCTAAAGCGACACCTGTATGCGTACACAACAAAAAAAATCTGGTCGTTTCAATTCCCAAGAAAGTTTCAGAATCCAGAGTGAATAGGGGCGCTGGGCGGGAAAGATCTAAAAAAAAATTATTAGTTCAAGGAAATGAATAAAGCTTTACTAACCGCCTCTGCCTTGCAAACACCCCCTATATTCCACCGTTTCATCCTGAAAGACACTATCTGTTTTAAATAAAAAGCTTGGAAGGGAAAAAACAGATTAAAATGATTTCTTGCATAAGAAAGATTCCTGAAAACACAAGGGTTACCCCGGGGAGTAAATAATATGTTTGGTCGAGGCTCGCACCGGTTGGTAGGAGGTTTTTTCTTCATCTGGACGGGGCGTGGCTTTTTCTTTCCTTAGCTTTTTAAGTAGGACAACCTGTATATATATATATATATATATATATATATATATATATATATATATATATATATATATATATATATAGTGAAAAAACCGGGATTAGATTAAAGGAGTGGTTAAAAGTCGTGGGTGGCTGGTAGGGGCTTTCTCCCGTTAGGCACCTATCAGCTGCTTTTTTACATTTTAGCTTTATATCTGCTTGTAATTTTCTTTTTCGGCCAGCGTTCATATTCGCGCCGGGTTTCGTAAGTTTTTGTTGAAACCACGTTTCTCTTGCAGTTGATACGTACAGGAGTACCTCTAAGCATAACCCTAAATAACTTTTTTAGAAAGCTGACCGGAGATGATCTGCAATATTACCGAAATCACTGTTAGACCATATGAAGCTTAGCACCAGTAAATACACTTTGCAGTTACTCAATTTACAATCTCAATTTATCACTTCATTTCCCCAAAAAATTTACTTCAATGTTTAATGAAGACAAATTCGTTGATAAAACGATCGTTAGGATTTAACTATGTTGAGACATACTTGGTTTCTCTAAAGTATACTTCAGGAGCATGGACTTGTTTTCAAACACATTTTATCAATTCTTAACAATTTGACTCAACTCATTATAATCACCTCTACATTCCACGCCGTTTTGAGTAACAGTTACAACTTCCAAATTTTAAATATGAAACATCTTCTCATTATCTATTCAAAAATGGTATGATTTGAAATCTATTGAAAGAATTTACAGTAAAAGAAAAAGAAATTCATCTGATTGGCGAACTAAAAAAATTAATAACGAATCGCGTATCATTCTTGATGAAAAAAATATTAAAAACACATTAATCTTAATGTAATGGATGAGACCTAATCGCAATCGCTATTATTCTTCTTAAATCAGCTTCACCGCGTGGGCTGGTTTTGTATATCATATTTTTCAGGTATCCCCATAAGAATAAGTCTAGTAGCGTAAGATCGGATGATTGTGGTTTTTCGTTTCTTTTTGCTGTTAAAATTAAAATTTTTTGCGGGAGCACAAAAAATTTCTGCAAAAAGTTTTAAAATTCAGCCACTATTTTAAAGCGGCCGCTATATGGCAGCTCGATTTTCTCGACGAATAATACAAACAAAAACCTCTTTGAATTCGTCGTTTTCACGAGGATCCGCTGTCTATTGGTAAAAACGCCGTATCACAATTTGTGATATATGCCAAAAACGTGAAAAGTTGCAAAGCAATTGAAATAACTTTTTCGTTTTACGAAAAATTCGCTAAAAGGTAATTTAAATAAGGAATCACAGCTCCTACTTCCTATTTAAAAATTTGGGGTTACAACTGTCACTAGAAGTTGGGTGAGGGGGTGAAGATTTCACTTTGCAGGATGTCATTTTTTATTATAAAATTGACGTGTTTCGGGATCTTTTAGAAATATTTCTTCTTTTCGGCTGTTCCACACCGTATAGGTAAATTGGGTTAAATCAACCTATATCGACGTCTGGTTTCCAAGGTATTAATGTGACTATACATTATGGAATTTTTGTACACAATTTTGCGGACTCTAGATATTGGTTTCAAATTGTTTTGAAAATTCTAATGTCGTGACCGCTCCAATAGCGATTTTTGTATAAATACACACAAAGTGGTTTATTGAAAATTCGACAGAAACACTTAACGAGAAGCCTATGCTAAGTAATAGGATAAACAGGCTACTGGGTTCAAAAATACTCAACGTTCATAAGTATACTTGGAGAACTCAAATCACCACAACACATTTTAGAAAACTCTACGATCGTTTCACTAACCAAGTTGTCGTCATCAGAATATAAAAAACTCTAAACATCTTACATCTACAACTCTGTTATATAATTGTACAGGTAGTTGGTCTATAACGATGGAGGGCGCCCCAACAACACAAGGTTTAGCATACTTCGTTTACCGGAAATACATGAATTCTTTTATTATCTATCGAACGTGTTTCTGTCGGTCTTTCTCGTAAACTGGTCAATCAATAAACTTTTCATGGGCGGCGGAGCCGCATTCATACACTTTTATTTTTTTTTTGTTTATACTTAGCAATATATATATATATATATATATATATATATATATATATATATATATATATATATATATATATATATATATATATATATATATACATTCGAAAGCGCTTCGCTTCCTGGTTGTCTAAAATTTTTTATCCCAAATATGTCGGGCCACGGCATTTCACACAACCTTTACAAGCCATTTAATAAATTCCCGACATTTCAGCGGTACTATCCTTGTATGTTTGTCTGTTGGGTCACCTAGCAAGTTTTTTTAACTATGTTTTGTCGAAAATGTTAGTTGCAAATTAGCTTTCCTTAAAATTACATCTAGTCCCTTGTGATTTGCGACTTAAATGGTAGAGAAACAAAGTTGTTTTCGCCTTTCTCTTTTTTAAAGATCATTTATTCCGCTACCATTTTCTTTGTTGTCTGTTTGTGAACTAATTTTTCCAATAGGCAAGTCGTGTATCCGTTATATTCAGACACGTTCTTAATATACCCTAGAGCTTTCCTAGATCTATCTTTACTTAAAGGAAAATGTAGTACCATATTTACTAGAAAATTCAAAACAGCCATTTTTGTGCGTACGTATGATGCGAGTCATTCGGAATGTAGCTTAAGAGTGGTGTTTTTTTTCCTATGGACGTCAAATTCCAAAGCGTCTTTATTTTTGATAACGAATACATCTATAAAGGGTAGTTTGTTATTAATTTCAAACTCTAAGGTAAATTTTATAGTCAATTGTACTGTTCAATTTGGCAATACAATCGTCTACTTTGCAAATGTTTGTGTTTAATACCGCAAAAATATTATCCACAGAACGAAACCATAGTCTAGGAGAATACTCACTTTTGCTTTTAAAATCCGTTTCAAAACTACCCATGAAAAGATCTGCAATAAATGGAGATAGGGAGTTGCCCATTGCCGTGCCTTGGTTTTGTTAAAAAAACTCGGTGCTGAATTGAAAAATATCGTATTTAATGTAAGGCTAGATGCATTCTCTGACAATTAGAACCGTAGACCGGTGTTATTTGGAGCTGGCGTGACAACATACTACTTGGTTCCGCAACTAGGTGGCGACACGTTCACCACTCACTTAGTGTTTGAAGGCTGGCTACTATAGCCGTATTACTTTATAGGTGTATGTTCGCAGCACTTAGTATGCCGTACGGATGAGCTCTAATTAGAGCGAAACCGGTCTACGGTTCTAATTGTTGTGAGAATGCATCTAGCCTTATATACTTTGTCCCTTTATTAGGGTAGAAATGGGCCAGGGGTGACAATTTACAAAAATTGTTAGTTGTTTGTATACAGTCTCTATTTTTTTAACACTTTGTGTTATTTCGAGCTGGCGTGACAACATACCATTTGATTCTGCAACTAGGTGGCGACACGTTCACCACTCACTTAGTGTTTGAAGGCTGACTACTATAGCCGTATTACTTTATAGGTGTATGTTCGCAGCACTTAGTATGCCGTACGGATGAGCTCTAATTAGAGCGAAACCGGTCTACGGTTCTAATTGTTGTGAGAATGCATCTAGCCTTATATACTTTGTCCCTTTATTAGGGTAGAAATGGGCCAGGGGTGACAATTTACTAAAATTGTTAGTTGTTTGTATACAGTCTCTATTTTTTTAACACTTTGTGTTATTTCGAGCTGGCGTGACAACATACCATTTGATTCTGCAACTAGGTGGCGACACGTTCACCACTCACTTAGTGTTTGAAGGCTGGCTACTATAGCCGTATTACTTTATAGGTGTATGTTCGCAGCACTTAGTATGCCGTACGGATGAGCTCTAATTAGAGCGAAACCGGTCTACGGTTCTAATTGTTGTGAGAATGCATCTAGCCTTATATACTTTGTCCCTTTATTAGGGTAGAAATGGGCCAGGGGTGACAATTTACTAAAATTGTTAGTTGTTTGTATACAGTCTCTATTTTTTTAACACTTTGTGTTATTTCGAGCTGGCGTGACAACATACCATTTGATTCCGCAACTAGGTGGCGACACGTTCACCACTCACTTAGTGTTTGAAAGCTGGCTACTATAGCCGTATTACTTTATAGGTGTATTTTCGCAGCACTTAGTATGCCGTACTGATGAGCTCTAATTAGAGCGAAACCGGTCTACGGTTCTAATTGTTGTGAGAATGCATCTAGCCTTACATACTTTGTCCATTTATTAGGGTAGAAATGGGCCAGGGCTGACAGATTACTAAAATTGTTAGTTTACAGTCTCTATTTTTTTAACACTTTGTGTTATTTGGAGCTGGCGTGACAACATACTACTTGGTTCCGCAACTAGGTGGCGACATGTTCACCACTCACTTATCGTATTTAATACAAAGATTCGTTAAAGCTAAATGTGCGTTGCAGAGCTCTTCATTTCTGTTATTCGTTTTTAACAATTGTTCTAAACATGTTAACGTTTGTTCGGTGGGAACGCTAGAAAACAAAGACATTACATCAAATGAAACCAACACCTCGCCTTCGACCGATTTAGCATCTTTAATTTTATTAATAAATTCAAGTGAATTTGTTACACGCTTTTGTTTAACGGGAAAAGCTTTAAACTCACTTGTCAAACACTTCGCTAAATGGCATGGCGGGGAAACGATAGCTGAAACAATCGCTTAACTCATCGATGTTATCGGGTTATGGAAGACAATACTTATTTGGACTTTAGTATTCGCAACTTGTAACTTTCTTCCTAAGTATTTTGTTATAAAATTGTAACAACTCTTTAAATTATTTTTAATATCCGCAATCATTTTTGTAGGGGGTTTTTATTTACTTTTTTACACCCTGGCCCTATTGCCTTATAAACTCTTTACAATCCTTTGTTGTTTTTCTCGAGGGTATTTTATCTACTGACTGTCAATTACTCTGAGTTTTACTTCCTTGACAGTCATAATTCTGTTGTGTGTTGTGTTTTGTATGGTGTGGGCATATGGGGTTAGTTTTGCTGTTTTTGACTTTTATTAATTGTAGAACGCTGCCAAATATTGTTTACTTAATGATAGTCTACACTAATATTATAATATTTTTTGTGTTGTATTTTTTAGTTTGTTTATCATGTCGCATAGACATTTTCGCTAACAAGCAAGTTTGCTTCTGTGAAGATGTCTAAGTCTTATAACTATTAGGATAACTGATTACTTCAAATATACGACATGCGCGTTTATTGATTTGTTAATTACTTTTTTGTATTGAATGTTTATCCTATATATTTTTTATTGTGTATATGTATTTGGTAACATTTTGTATCTAATTGTAAATGTTTGTTACAACTTATCAATAAACCTTATTATATTATTATTATTATTATGTTTGTGTCCAAAATCACAACCTTATGACCTTTATCTGCTTTAATATAAAAACAATTTGTCTCTCGCAATCGTTTAACTATTTTCATATAATTAAAATTTTGGTTTCTAATGGACTAATTTTCTTTCAAGTTTCTTGAAAGTTTATCTTTACATGCTTCTGAAATAAGGTTTTTAAAGATTAAGGTATTTTTTAATTCCTGTTCCACTAGTAGCAACGACTGCGATATCATTTTTTTTTGTGACTACCAAATTTCAAACCCTTGTTTAGGAAATCGATCTCATTTCTATTAAGCTTGCCGTTTAGTTACAGTTACATCTTTAGAAGTGGAGTATATGTCTATAAATTGAGAATATTTTAAAAAGCATTACTATATAAAAGAGAAGCTTATCAATCTGTATTATCTTATGGCCCACAAATCCTCTTATACCACAAACATACTCCACTGCAGCTATGATATAGTCAATCACTATGTCACGATTAAAGCTTTTGTATAACATGAACTTCGGATGCAAACATTATGTTTGAAGCACGTACCCTTGTATGAAACCAAAGTGACATGCATAGGCCGTATTTGATGTATCAGTCAATATCCACTTTAACATAGTAGCTTTCCAACTGCATAGCAGCACGGTAATAACTCCCCATCGGCTGCAGAATTTGGGAGGTTACATGCTGTGATACATAAACTTACTCAAGAATGACAAGAATGTAACCGCGTTAAATATTTTAAAATAAAATACACGAGGTTGCTCGTTTTACTTCATTTTTTCGGTTTCTTGTGTTCGCGTCAGTGTAACCATAAATTAAAATATAAATAACATTTAACGTGTCTCTGCATAACCTGCATTTTTTTGCCAGACGTTTACAAGTATAATTAAAAATTGTTTATGAATTAATGCAACCAAGAAAGTTTACATTTTAACGTCTTAGGGATTGACATACCCTCTGAAAATTCACACAAATGTTGGTTTGTTTTACTTCTTCGAGTTGCAGTTATTGATTTCAGCTTAAGTCATGAGGCTTTGTGACGCTTGTTAACTATATTTTTACATCTATCATGGTTTGTAAACATAAAGGTGCACATTTTTGTTTGAAAATTCACAACCGTAACGTAACAGCTGCTTTAGGTCTGTTTAGTTGTATATCCACACCTAGTGTACAGGGTGTCTCATTTTTATTGCAATTGCTGGGTATCTCAATTATTAGTAAAGCTAGAATCTTGCGGTTTTCGCGAACCTGAGATACTTTTTTTGTGAAACGAAAGATTCTGTACACAAAATTGTCATAGACCTCTTATATTCTGAGCTACAAGGCAATATTGAAAATATTGCAATTTCAGATGCCTCTTGTCTGGCAGCTTGTCAAAAAGGTATGTATGTATGTACATTATACTGAGTGGCCTCGGTATTAAGTCATTAGCTCATCATGCCCAAATATACAATTGTATATTTGGGCATGATGAGCTAATGACTTAATACCCATTGGTCAACCGTGGAATTAATGATAGTGATTTAAAAATTGTCGAACCATTATATTTTACATTTATTCTAAATTAATCTAAAACCTAATGTATATCGACTTTTAGCTGAGTGGCCTTGGTATTAAGCCATTAGCTCATCATGCCCAAATATACAATGGGTCAACCGTGGAATTTATGATAGTGATTTAAAAATTGTCGAACCATTATATTTTACATTTATTCTAAATCAATCTAAAACCTAATGTATAACGACTTTTAGCTGAGTGGCCTCGGTATTAAGCCATTAGCTCATCATGCCCAAATATACAATGGGTCAACCGTGGAATTAATGATAGTGATTTAAAAATTGTCGAACCATTATATTTTACATTTATTCTAAATTAATCTAAAACCTAATGTATATCGACTTTTAGCTCTGTTAATATTTTGCTATTTTTGAACATCTTGTGTTCCCCCTTCTTTTTTTCTTAACTTAAGGATCAAACGGGGCCACAATATATTCACGCGCTAGGGGTCAATCTAGGCGACTTTCAGATACATTCACAGAAAATTTGGATAGATAATGGGAGCTCATACTAAGTAGTTATAACTATACACTTTGTTAACATTATATGAATTATGGATTAAAAAAACAATAACATAAAACAGGTAATATTCAAATACCTATTTTTAAGTTGTTAACGTGCGCATGTAAAATATTAAATATTTGTGGCTTATTGGTCCCCAGTAACTGCGATAAGTTTAATGGACAGTGAACATCTGCAAATGTTAAAATTTGATTTACAAAATTCTCAATCGATATTTTGTTATTCCTTTAATTTAAAAGTATATGTTCTGCGCTACCCAACTCACCACAGTCACAGCTAAGATCGTCTCTAATGCCCAGTTTAAACAAATAAGCAGGAGTTCAAGCATTCCGTGATCTTAGTCTACATATTTTTACAATCATTTATATCATAAAACCAAGGTCGCGTTGGTAGAAACGGTTGTAAGCTTTTTAGTAATCTCCCTTATCATAATCTTTATACATTTGGGTCCATTTTTTGGAGATAATGCAACAATATAGGGTACTATATCAGAAGAAGGACATAAATAGTTCCGCTGTAAGATAAGTGCATTTTGTTATTGGTGTGAGATTTTTTATTTTATCAAGACAAATTTTGTTGCCCTTTAAGATTACTATCTTTTGGGGTTGGAGTCTTCGGATAAATAGCAACGATTCCAAAATTGCCACAATTTCAGCAGAATATATAGATGGTTTGGAAGCTAGTTTAAATGTCTCCTGCTTTAAAGCATCAGTATACACAACCAATGAGTCTGGTAAACTCAGGTCCATATAAGATTTGAATAAACGGTTTCTAGGTTTGCTGGGGTAATAAGAATAATCTCTTAGATACTGTATTTTAACAAGGGCTGTGCGCTGAATACACACTTTGTATATTGGGTCAATATGTGATTTATATATATATATATATATATATATATATATATATATATATATATATATATATATATATATATATATATATATATATATATATATCTTCCCTATAATCTATATATTATAATATGCTGTTACTAGAACAAAGCTGAGTTTATTTTGCCAATGGATCAACTCTTTTTTGAGTACTCGGTTATAACTAACTTGCATGCTAGATATGCTGCCCTTACTATAAATGGTAGGGCTCCAGATTCAGCTGATATTACGTTATTGGGAGTACTGTTCAGAAAGCCGAGTCATAGTCTAAGAGTTTTAGTTATGATTGATTCAATTTTTTATCATGTATTTTCGCAGCATCACTATAAAATTAACAGCCGTACTAAATCATTGATCTAATGTAAGACCTATAAAAAGTGATGCAAATAAATGGGTCAGCCCCCCATTTTGTGTGACTAATAGATCTGAGTGCATTTAGTCCCTTTTCAGTTTTCTGGATGACCTTGGTTACTTGATTCCTCTAAAGCAGTTTTCGATTAATGATTAGACCGAAAAAGCTTAAACCTTTTGGTATAGGATACGTATGATTGTTTATTGTTATGTTAGATTGGTTGTCTTTTTTGTTGTTAAATATACATATCTGGGTTTTACTTTCGGAAATGGCCAAGCCGTTGTTAACAGGCCACTGCTTCAAAGCTATAATATCTGCTTCTAAAGCTTTCATGCCACTGGAAATGTCACACTTTGCGACGTATATACAAATGTCGTCAGCAAACTGTAGAAGTGTACAATGTTTTATCGTGGTATACAGATCAATAGACAAGAATGGACTCAATAGACAAGAATGGACTCAATACACTTCCTTGGGGGTGTCCCAGATTATTTGTTCTTGACCCCACCACTTCTATATTGATTTTTGAAGATAATATACGATCTTCACATAGTTTTATAATTCGTCTTGCAAAGCATACAGGTATCTGGATTTTAAGCATTTTATTTTACAGAGCCTTGAGGTTGACATTATCGTACGTACCTTGAATGTCTATAAACGTACCCAGCAATGACGTTTTATTTACTAACGAATTGGTTATATCTAGAATGCAATTAGCTAGACCATACGTAGTTGATGTATTTTTACGAAATCCAAGTTGTGTATCTAAGATTAAATATTGTTGTTCTAATCATTTTTCTAGCCTATTTTTAATCACATATTCCATTGTTTTAAGTACACGCGAGCCTAACGATATACCCCTATAGGAATTGTGCACAAAGGGGTCTTTAAAGGGTTTTAAAAATGTGACAATTAGGTAAACTTTCCAATCTTGTGGAATTACCTCGGATATCCATAAGGTATTTATGACCTCCAAGAAGTTTATTTTACTTGTAGACAGGCATGCAAGTACTTCGTCATAAATTCCATCCATACCTGGAGCGGTGCGTTTTTTATTCTTTAAGCTACGGTCTAATTCATACACTGTGAATGGTTCGGATAATTTATGGCAGCATTTAAGACACATTGAATTTTCTTAAATACTTTTTTTAGTGCTTATCGGTACTATATTACAAAGAAATAAGTCTGCTAACACAAGAGGATTGTTATGCGATGCATATGTTACGTTTTGGTTAATATTATTCAATCGCTTTGCCATTTTAGTGAATTTTCTTTAAAAAAATTCACTAATGAGGAGATCCCGACTTTTGAATTTTGAAAAAATTTCTTCAAATGACCGCGAACTAGGCCCCCTAGAACACATATCCGGGGTCAGTTTCAATTTTTAAATGTTTATATATATATATATATATATATATATATATATATATATATATATATATATATATATATATATATATATATATATATATATATACGTATGTATCACACCGATAACTCAAAAAATAATAGGCCGATTTTGACTAAATTTGGTGGAAAAATTCCTTTTGTAAGTGGCTTGGATAAGTTCGTTAGCCAGGAAAATCTGCCCAGGTTTTCCCGGAAAATTTTGTGTTTTCTTTCGAAAAAAATTTATATCTCCGGAATTAACAAAGTAAGGGCAACCAAATTTGGTACGCTAGTTAATATCCTTATAGGTAAGCTATCTACCAAAATTTAGCTATGTAGGTCAAAAGACAAAAAAGTCATAGGCATTTAAAGAAAAATAAATTGGGGTTTTCCTCAAAACGTCAAAGTTGCGATTTAAAACGTCAAAATCGGCAACATTTAGGCAAAGAACTGGAATCTAATACGGGATATGGAAATCAAATGTCTCAAAAAGGATGTTTTACAAACTCTGAAGTCTTAGTTTCAACCGTCATTGTCCTTCATTTTACTAAAATGTTTCCAGAAAATTCATTTCAAATAGACCCTTTCTCTGATGCTTGGCAGTAGCCTTAGCTTTAGAGTTTATCGTTTAATGGTATATAATTTTTGTCGAATTTTCGTAAAAAGTCAATAAAGCTCAAGCTCAATATATCCGTTATTATACAAGATATGAAGAAAATTTGTATATATTAATTATAGAGTGTCTTGAGTTACATCTTAAAAAATATTTCTACAATCACAGGATGGCCCATAAGTCGTTGATGATACAAATTTTCTTTTTTTTTTAATCAAACACGCCTTATGTTATTGCATTTTTGAATTTTTCAGCGATGCATGTTTGTAAGAAAAGAAATTCGGGACGCAGCAAGTGCGTTATGGTAGCGAATTTTCATTAAATGCTTTAAATTTGAATAGCTCAATTTGCTATTAACCTATAAGGTTGACCAAGAAACGAGTTTTTCCGGGAACACTTTAAGTTTACTTTTGGAAATTTTTGTACATTTTCACACAATAAAGTTATTTTTATGAAACATGGCACATTGTTTTTACTATATAGGTTATACTGGTAACCAAAATTGATGCCTGCTTTCTTAAAAAGGAAACACGCATATTTGCAATGAAAAACATTTTAAAGAAAATTCACTACCATAACGCACTTGCTGCGTCCCGAACTTTTTCATATTTACCCATTCTAAGTATTTCTATGTAATTTTAAGCAAACTTTTTTACACCTGGTACGTTTGCTGGTGAGTATTGTTCTCTTTTTTAAACCAGAAGGGTTTTTGTAAGCAACGAAGTTTTCATAAGAAGGTATATTTTTGTAATTAGAAAGAGCTTGTCTTTCCTTGTGAATTGCCTGCCTACATTCCTCATTCCACGTGGTTTACTAAAACGGGGATTGGCGGTTGTAGTCCTCTCCGGGATAGCGGCCTCGCATATATCATTATATATTTTTTATAAATTCGTCATAAGTTAAATTTTGATGTTTAATTTTTTCTTTTTCAGTTTCCCACAGAGAGGAAAACAAGATCCAATTATCTAAATTTCACCTTTTATTTAAAAATTTGCTTGTGTTGTTTATTTGCGCATTATGTATATTATTTGAATAGTCCTCGTAGCATAATCGCATCCGAATAACATAATGATCTGATTCTAAATTATCATCATTCTACTAGCCATGTAATTTTAGGTAATATATCAGGAGAGCAAATCGATATGTCCACGGCAGACACATTTGAGGCTTATTAATCAGTGTGAGAGCACCAGTATTTAAAAAACTAATATTTGAGCTTTCGATTGCTGACAACAGTTCTGTGCTTCCTCGGTCTGTGTTAGCCAAATTATGGCAATTGGTGTCCCCACACACAATAAAGGGTCGTTTAAGACTTCTAAACTATGCTGTCCACTGCCTCTCTCTCACGTTTTTATTTTGTGGAATATAAATAGCGTACAAATAATTATCAAATATATTGAACTGCAGTACACATCAGACCTGTAATCTCATAAAAGCTTATTTCGGTTATTAGATATTTCTAATTTACAAGTATGGCCCTATCTTGTCTCACTAAATTGTAACCATTAAATCTAATAAAGTTTTCTTTCTTTAGCCAGGTTTCACTTATAAAAGCAACTTCTATATTATTGTCAATAAGATATTTTCGAAAGGCCCTGTATTAGATTTAATTGACCTCGCGTTCCATTGCATTACCTCTATACTGCACATTAGTTATTATTTTGTGAAATAAGTTCCGGTATCCGAATTTTAAAGGTATTTAACATTTGGTCGTCTATCAAGTTGGCATTAAATTGTTGAAATACCCCGGTCATAAATAACATAATTTGAGCCCCTGTTCTGTCTATATTTTTTGCGTGTTTGTTGCGGTAATTATAGGATGGTGGGTAATTATTTATTATGCTGTCTGTTTGTGGTAAGCGTATGTTAGAAATGATTTGTTTTCTAGATTCATTTAGGCTGACAATAGTAGGGGTAGTCTATGGTGTTTCTACGTCCTGGTGATTAAGGTGGGGAGTGCCGAGTTATGGTTTTTGGGAATTTGTTGGACATGGGAAATTGTGTATATTGTTATGCATCGGACATAATTTGTGGAATACACACTCCAAAGGGTGGACAAAAATAGAACATTGAGAAATAAAGGAGTGCAAATAATAGCTTACGCTGACCATGTAGTGATAATATCCAAACGACAATTGATGATCACAGCATTAGAAGAAATAGAGGAAGAGGACAAGAAAATGGGATTGAATTTCAACAGAGAAAAAACGAAGATTATGATATGCAATTAAAAGACTCGGCAACAGAAAATAAGATTAAATAACTATTAATACAAAGTATTAAAAAAAATTACGTATCTGGGAACCACGACAACCAATTCAGCAGATAGAAACACTGAAATAAAGGAAAAAGTTCAGACAGTAAATAGATCATTTCACGCACAAAAGAAAATATTAAAAAGTAATCCATTGACCAAGCGAACAAACATAAACATATATAAGACAATGATAAGAAGGACTATGACATATGCTGCTGAAACAATGACAATGAAGAAGAAAGAAGAAAGCGAAATAAGAGTAATTATAAGAGCGATACTCGGAACCATAAAAGTGAGTGAGACTGTGTACCGAAAAAGGATGAACCAAGAAATAAGAGATGAAATGGGTGAAGATGATATCATATGTTGCATAAAAGCGCAGAGAGTAAGATGGCTGGCTCATGTATTGGAGATCGGGACATGCATCAACAATAAGATCGATAACTGAATGGAGGCTCGCTGGAAGAAGAAGGCAAGGAAGACCTAGAAGTAGGTGGATAGACGAAGTGAAGTAGGATCTGAGAAAATCAAGCATGAAGGAATGGGAGAGACATACAAGCGATAGAAAGCAGTGGAAAGAAATCGTGGAAAAAGTGAAACAGCTCATACAGACTAGTATATGGACGGAGTGATTCACCCTATCAAACGAATCGTGAAGGCTTCGTATATATATATATATATATATATATATATATATATATATATATATATATATATATATATATATATATATATATATATATATATATATATAATCTCATGTAACATATGAGGTCCATGGTCCATGACAATTTGTTGATTGACAGATGATTTTTCTGTCATGACATATAGACTAGGAGTGCGAAATGAGAGATGACAAAGTGAAAACTCTCTCAGAAGGGCATAGAAGGAAACCAAAGAAGGCAGCTGGCTTTTAAACAATTGGCTTATGAAATTTTTTTAAAACCACTGACTCAAAACCTAACTTTTCTGAATCCTGTTTGAATTGCAGAAATATACATTGGCAGATTTATTATTATATCTGACTACCTGCCAGGAGACATATGCATTTATAAACAGTATAAGAATAATATTTTATGATAACGTAAAGGAGAGCCAGACAGCCTGGACAGTAAGGGGCAGAATTTCTCTGCTAATATGAAGCGAAAAACGACAAGACGAGAATGCTGGGGTCACCCTGTGATGTATTGTCCCCGAGATGTGTATTTTAACACAGAGTTGCCAAGGCCCAGCGAAAATCGAAACGAAAACTAAAGATTGATTGAAGGTGCGGATTTTTTTTATATCTACTCGCCTGCCAGTGGGTAGATACGTTAAATGGCAGCTAAATGTTACCAGTTGTCATCATATAATGACTCGGAAAGGTCTGACGGGTAAGGAGAAACGATCTGAAGCATCTCAGTTTGTACAAGAGTAAGAACGGAGGTGTAGAGTGTGGAAAGAATGTTTACATAAGGAGTTAGAGCACCACATAGACCCAGTCAAGAATCACAGACCACAACACTAGATTATGCTTTTTTGTCTGAATATAGCAAAAAAACTATAGATTTTGCTAAGGTTATGAGTGTCAGATCTCAAATTTAGTGTCTCAAGTTATTGGATGTAACAGATCACTAGGAAAGTTCCTTCATCGAATCTTCTTTCTCTATGTAATATTTTTGCGTTATCCAAGTTCATCTTGTGGCCGGTATTTTTTACGTGTTGGGCTATCGTACAACTGTCACTTGGACTGTGGCACTTGAGAAATTCTCCTAGCTAGAGTTTGTGAGGTGGCCCACATATTTGAAAGGACAGTTGTCACATTGAAGGCAGTAAACCACGTCTATACACTTAGATATGGGCACCGGGTCTTTTCTATTTTTAAAGAGAGGCTTGTTGGCGAGTACATTGGATTTACCAACTTTAATGTTTGTAAACTTCTTCAAAACGCTCACTAAGCGTTCAGTTGTTCCTTGTAGGTACGGTAGGATGGCATATAAAGTGTTGACTCTCTCATCCGACTGGTTCTGACTTGTGTCCGCAGGGGCGGCTAGTCTTGTGTACGTTCACGTTCGATTGGACTTGAAGTGTTGAATAGCAATCTTGAAAGGTACTGGCTTGGATAAACATTTTTAATCATAATGTCTTTGTATCTCTGCAAAGCATCCTGCCTGAAGAAATGGTGTGATATCTCGACTATCCTCTTTTCCATACCCAGGATTAGATTTTTTTGACTACGGGGTCATGGTTAGACATATAGCTGATATATCTGCCTGAGTTTGTTTGTTTTTGGTACCAGTCCAATTTGATGGTGTTTTGGATGTCCCAGCATACTCCAGTGTCCAGGAAAGGGACTGACCTGTAATTCTCATTCTCGACTGTGAACTTAATGTGATCATCGAAGTTGATCACCAACAGGGTGGGATCCACAGCATTCTCTAGGATGGCCAGGATGAAATCATCCATATATTGGTATATAAACGGCAGCTAAAACGGTAGAAGAGGTATGCAGATTTTAAGTAGCGAAGACATTACTATGTTGTCCAAGACTGGGCTGAGGTTGCTGCCCGTAGGGCAACCGATGGACTGTTTGAAATATTCGCCGTTGAACAGGAAGTAATTGGCATTAAAATTGTTTATTTAACATTGGCATATATCCGAGACTATGGATACGTATCGATGCTAAGGAGCAGCATCGCCTCACTTATCTATGAGCTTTACTCACCCCTGGCTTATGTCATCGGCGTAGGGATGTTTTACGTACCCATCATCGCATGATACATAATAGGACGAAATGTCTAGGCATTAAACTTACTCAGACAGACGTTTCAACCGCTGAACTGGGACCATTGGATATAATAATTATGCTTTCTTAAAAATTTAACGATCCATAAAACAATTTAGCGAATACCGTCAATTCCAATAGGGCTCATACCTATGTGTAAGCAACAAATAATTATAATGTTAAAATGTATAACCACCTTTCGTATATGTAAATTACAACTCTGAGCTAATATATTATCTGTAAATTTACAACTTGCGTGATGACCAAGCATCGCTACATATTATAGACGCATTTGCATTTACCTCACAGTTTTACAAGCCATTAACTAGAAAAGCGAATCTACTATGAAGTTTGGTTTCTCGAAAGGTATAATTACCTAAATTACACAAAAAAAAATCAATGACTCTTTTATTACACGATTTGTGCATTTAATCTGGTTATCAAATTCTAACACCGTAATGATAACAATTTGTCATAGCACTATTTAGAAAACTACATTTTATACTGTTCCTTTTGAAATAGTTAGGAACTTTATGTAGGTCTCAGTTGACCTTATTCAAAATGTATTTTTTTTTTACTTTAACGTTGGTCTATTTCCGCGAGTATGGCCAATCAGCAACGCCAGAGAGCAGTTTCACCTCACTATCCTGGAAATTATGCCAAAGCCATGCCTATCTGTAAGGAGAGTAGGGATCTTTAACGTGCCCAACAACGTATGGATACGAGATCGACGGCTTTACGCCGCCTCCGAAAGGTGGAACGTGCTTTTCAACTTGCTAAAATAAAATGCCATAACCTCGGTTATTGTTGATTTGACAGTATGTATTGAAAAAGTAAATGGGGAACCTTGGGAATCGAACCTAGTACCCTTCGGTTCAGAGATACATATACTTACCACTAGACTACAGAGGCTCTGTTGAAAATGTATAAAAGCAGTAACATTATTTTTAAAATAATTAATATTTATATAAATATGTAGTATAAATCGCAACTGCAGGAAGAGTATACCAAATTAAATTATATGCAACAACGTTAGAAGAGAAAAAGTCTGAACGCAGCAAGTGCGCTATGGAAGTAAATTTTTATAAAAAAAATTGAATAGCAAATATGTATCTCTAATGCGAGCAGGCATCAATCTGGTTATCGGTATTATCTATATAGTAGAAACAATGTGCCATATTTTATCAAAATAAGTTATTGTTTGAAAATGTACAACAATTTTCCGAAAATAAACTTAAACTGTTTCCAAGAAAACCGGTTTACTAGCCAACAAACCTTGGGTTAAGAACAAATTTGGTTATTGAAATTTTAAGCATTAAATGAAAATGCGCTACCAAAACGCACTTACTACGTCTCCATTTTTTCTTACAAACATGCATCATATTTCGAAGAAAAGTGTAAAAATGCAATAATATGAGGGATGTTCGAAAAAAAATTGTAGATATCACCAACGACTTATGGGCCAATCTGTGATTGCCAAAATAATTTTATAAGTTGCAGCTCAAGACACCCTATAATTAACGTAAAAACTTTTTCGCGCATCTTGTATAATAACAATTATATTGAGCTTTACCGTAGAAATGCGTCGCCCTGTATATATGTAAACCGATAACAAATAATACAACCCGGATCTGGATTCTAGTGGGCCAGGTTTGCGCTTATTTGTAGAAATCTTTTTAAAATTAAAAAGTCTCGGTCTCCTCAACGAATTTTTTCTACGAAAATTAGCTAAAAATTATAGACCGCTAAACCACAAACTTGATCAAAACGACTGCCAAAGCATCATAAAAAGGGTCTATTTGAAATGAAATTTCTGGAAATATTTTAGTAAAATGAAAGACAATGACGGTTGAAGCTGAAAGCTAGGGATTTGCAGAACACTCTTCTTGTGACATTTTCTTTACATAGTCCGTCTTTGTTTCAGGTTCTTTGCCTAAACGTTGTCAATTTTGACGGTTTGAAACGCCACTTTGACGTTTTGAAAACCCCATTTTTTTTTCTTTAAATGCCGATAATTGTTTTGTCTTTAAACTAACAGACCTAAATTTTGGTACATGGTTCACTCTTTATAAGAAAAACACGCGTATCAAATTTAAAGACGTGTACCAAATTTGGTTGCCCTTACTTTGATATTTCCTGAGATATAAATATTTTCCGAAAGAAAATACAATATTTTCCGGGAAAACTGGGCCGATTTTCCTGGCTAACGAACTTGTCCAAGCCACTTGCAAAAGGAAGGTACTTAGAGAATTTGATCAAAATCGGCCTATTATTTTTTGAGTTATCGGTGTATCGATATATATATATATATATATATATATATATATATATATATATATATATATATATATATATATACTGAAACTGACCCTGGACATGGGTTCTAGGGGGCCTAACTCGCGCTCATTTGAAGAAATTTCTTTTAATGCATAAATCGGGATCTCCTCATTAGTAGAATTTTTTTATTCACTAATGGGAGTAGGAAAAATATTGTAGACACTCTGGTAAGTATGCCTAAACGTAGGCCACCTCCAATTTTGCAACGCTGACACTCAGTTCAAGCTACAACGTGCTACCACCTATACATGTTACCCGCAGACATATAACCATTCCATTAACTAAGTAACCTTAGTGTTGAAAAGGCGCAGTTATGTTCAACTACAAAAAGTCTGGACGTAGCAAGTGCATTAGGGTTGAGAATTATCATAACAATGTTTTTAATGGCAATGAAGAGACATCAAATTTGATTAACAGTTTAACCTCTATAGTAAAAAAATGTTGCATATTTCGTCAAAATTATTTTATTGTTTGAAAAACCACACAATATTTCTGAAAATAAAATTATAACGTTTCCTAAAAAAATCAAATTTTACATTTATATATTTACACACCTGCCAAGATATAATTATTCATTAGAACCTTTTTGGAAGAAAATTTTAAAAATATTTTTGATATGAAGTTTTGCAAACATTTTCCTTGACGAAAATTCATCACGTTTTTGACAAAATTTGACTTGAGTAGTATTACACGAAAATTATATTTTTCACAAAATTTGCTAAGCAATATTCTTTTACAATAACATATTAAACATTAATGATCAATTACCAATATTTCATTAAAATGTTTAAAAAATGATTTCTACGAAAACACTACAAAAAAGGAATACAAAAGCTTTCTAAATATTTTTTACACGAACCTTTGCTGAAAAAATACACAACACCTAAATTATATAATCTGTAGCAAAAAATAAAAAATAAAATGTAAAGAAATGTATTATTAACCTTTCATGAAAAATAGAACCGGTGAGACTAAAGAGAAGTAAAAGCCGAAAAAAACTCATATTTTTATGTCACAAACTGTTATAAATGAGAAGATTTTTTAAGTCTGTCACTTAAGGTTTATTTTAACATTTTTGTAAATATTAGAAGTTACCTGTGGCTAATAGATTCGTCTGAAGCCATACCAAAGCTGTTTTGTCACACACACACACACAAATATTAGAAAACAGTTTATCAACTCATATATTATGGTAAAAACGCCGTATCATAATTTGTATATGCGCAAAAAATGGAAAAAACAAAACTATTGAATTAACTCCAAAAATATATTGATATCGTTTATCGAAACGATATCAACCTTTTTTTACAAACGTGCATTGTAATTCGATAGAAAATGCAGAGATGAAAAAATATGAGTTTAGCTCTGTTATATAAAAAAATTTATCAGTAACGACTTATGGGCCACCTGTAAATATAATGTTATAAGATGCAGCTCAAGACGACGACCTATAATTAACGCATATAATGTGTTCTTGCATCTAGTATAATAACGGATATGCCGAGCTTTAGCGTAAAAATCGCCAGCCTGTATAGCTATAAACATACAAAACTAAAACTGATCACGGATATAGTTTCTATAGGGCCTAGTTCATGATCACTCGAAGTTTCTAGTATAATAACGGATATACCCAGCTTTAGCGTAAAAATGCGCCACCCTGCATAGCTCTAAACATACTGTCACATTTGTCTATGAAAATTAAGTTTATAGACTTTGTTACTTCTATGGTCAGATGTCGGTTATAAAGTGTGTTGGTAAGAGCGCACATTCTGGAATTATATTTCCAGAAGGGACCAGAAGTGACAGGTGTAGAAAAGTGTAGAAGATCTAGAAGCTCTATGGAGAGTATAAATAGACGAACGGTGCGTAGAGTAAGTTAGTTCAGTATTGAGTCTGTGTGGTGTAGAATAAGTGATCATAGAGTATTAAGCGAGTCAGCAGTAAGTGTTGGTGTTTAAGAGGCGATCATAGAAAGAAAATAGTGGAAGATAGTTCTATGGACATATAAAAATAGAGAGAAATATTTTAGTTGATACTGGAGTTGGAAAATAGTTGCTTATCATAAATTAGTAGTTTGAAAAGCAGTGTTTTGTTAGTCAACGAATCCAGAACCCCGTAGAACGTAACAATACAAAACTAAAAATGACCCCGGGTATAGTTTCTAGAGGACCTAGTTCATGCTCATTTGAAGTAATCAAAATTCAAAAGTCGCGATCTCCTCAATTGAAAATATTGTCTACCAAAATTCGTTAAAAATTGTTGACTATTAAACCCAAAACTCTATAACACAAACTAAGGCCAAAGCATCAGAGAGGGCGCCTATTTGAAATGATTTTTTTGCAAATAATTTAGTAAAACAAAGGACAATGGCGGGTCAAGCAGAAACTTGCGGCTTTGTAAAACACACTTCTTACGTCATTTCTTCTACATAACCCGTATTCGTTTCCTAATCGTTGTCTAAAAATTGCCAATGCTGACGTCTCACATCGCGACTTTGAGGCTTAAAAAAACTATTAAATTTTAAGTTCTTTTTTATATTTTTTGACCTTTTTGCACTGAGGAAATGTAACCGTTTTTGTAAGATACAATAGACTTTGTTAACCATATAAAACATTTTGAACTTGTTCTGTTCACAGTGGCAACCAAAATTTTTTTAAATGCTTATTACTTTTCTTTCTTTTAACTTAGATATCTGAATTTTGGTACTCTCAAATTTGGTTGTCACAGTTTTGTCATTTGTGAAGATGCAAAAATTTTCCTGGCTAACGATCTCATTTAAGCCGCTTAGAAAAGGAAGGTATTACTTAATTTCACCAAAAACTGCCCTTTTTGAGTTACCGGTGTGATATATAAACACAGGTATCCTAATTAGCAAATTTTTCCTAGAAAAATTCGCTAATAGTTATATCTAATTGTTTTTAAAACGATATATTGTAATAACAGATTTACAAAGTAAGCATTTCTTCCGTTTAATTTATAATTAAAACAACAACTATTTACCAAAAAAGTGTTGCCAAATTATAATTATTGTAATTCAGCGGTTGAATCACATTGCAAAAAAACCACTGTTAATCATGAGTTAGAACTGTTTTCGGCAAGAAAGATTGCATTTTATGTTTAACAAAGAAATGATAATTTGACGAATATTATTAAGAGGTTTGGTCTACATTCAACATTAGCTCTGCTGGGAGATAGCTGCCTTCCAAATAGTGAAGCGTTCTCCACAAAGAAGCTAGTACCGCAAGCGAATTAATGAAATGTCCCATACCCATTGGCGAGTCAGCTAATAGCGCAAGCCGTAGTGCTGTTGCACTTGAAATAGAAGATAAGTTTGACTATGTGATTTTAGACAGCTACATACTCACAAAGAAGAGGCTTTGCGAGTGTAACTAGCTGATTTTAAATATATTTGAGGATAAGCGATATAATCTTAGGTTAGAATAAAGTAATCGTATGGACCTTACGAGCAGTGGCAAATAGATGCAAATTTCTATTTAAAAAAATACAAATTATGTTTTTCAAATATTACGACTTAGTGCATGGTTTTAGGAAAAGAGTATATTGGAAAAGAGACATTGATTGATTGTCTATTTCCTAATTTAGTGGATTTATATCAGTTTTCTCTCTTTGTGAATTATTCGTTCCTATTAAAATAAGTCCAAGTCTTCAGTGTTATTACTCTTGATGACAAAGTTTATCGCCAATAAACCATGGTGGCTTATTTACTCGGGTATATTCTACCTTCTTTGCATTAAAGCGATTATGTGGGAGGCCATCTCTTCTCATTCACAATACACTTCACAGAAAGGTTTTCCTTCTGATTAAAAGGCGTTCTTTTCTAAATGTTTCTGCAGCTACATTATCCTATATCAGTTATGTTACTAACATTATCCTGGTTAAAGCTAGTTTCTCAATTGCAAGGTTTAAGGTTTGGTTTTATTACCAACTTCTTGCTTTTCCGAAAACCTTCTATTGTTTCAGTAAACTTGATGTTGACCCAATGTTGATTTTTATCATGCTTATATGCATGCATATATATATATATATATATATATATATATATATATATATATATATATATATATATATATATATATATATATATTGCTATGGTATTTTTAGCACTTTTAATTGTTGAGCATGAAATTTTAATTATTATGGGTTTGCCTCTTTACTTAAAGTACTAACATTGATGAAAATGAAATTATGTCAACATTTGTTTACTTGCCGCTGTATCTGTACACTTTTCTCTTATCTCATGGGTAAATTCCTAAAATTGGGCTAGCATTTTTGTTTTGATATACCTTATTTGTATATTTTTTTGTTACTCCAGAGTGTTAGAAATTTCGTTAAAATATTTAATTGAGTTTTTATTAATTATATTCTTTTAATTGGCAATGAATATAGCCTTATGTGGTGATATTATTATATATTTTTATATATGGGTCAGACCAATCAGACTATATAAATACAAGCTATAATGTTTATAATTACAATATTCACAACATTGACTTACGGTTAGTGTCTCTAATTGGTTCTTCATTGAGATTTGTATTATTATTCGCTATTGAATCTCCTGTTTTGATTTAATCACTGCCATCATTTCATTGGGGCCATCAATTGATATCGGGCTTATTTTGGATAGACCTTTGGGTAGAAAAATTTCTTCTACATTGACTGTTATTGCTGATTACCTGCTATCTTATATTAAGACAGTTCAAAACCGAGTGCTAATTACACTTATGCTTTCCCGGTTACATACTAAATATATTTTACTGCATCGGCAGTTTATAATCTAATGTTTTACTATAACGCACTTTGGCGCAGTCTGTCATGGAATCCTTAACTAACATTCCCCCAATTTATCGTCGCGTGTTCATATTTACATTGCCGCCGCCTGTCATCGAATGCCTCTTGCATTACCGCCGTTTAGTTTAAATATCTAACCTTTTCTCACAAAAAAAAACCATTCTCCTTTTGGCTGCAGGCTGTGTAACACAAAGTTCATCAGCCCTGCATCTTCCATTGTCCAAATTCTCATTAGTTACATTTATAGCAAAAAAAAACGTCCCTGCGTTTCACTGCTAACAAACCGTGTGTGTTTTTTTTTAGAATTTATAATTTACTGACAATAAAAACAATTTTAACTTAAAGACACTGTGACTATATCTATTTTACATCCACCTATTCACTAGGATCAAATAAAAATTATGTTCTTCAAGCAAAACACTATAAATAAAAACAAGGCATTGTTTTATGTTCTTTATATTATAACGATATTTACTAGTCAACTCAAAACACTATAAGTAAAAACAAAACAATGTTCTGTATCCTTTTAATTATGATATGTCTTATTTAACCCATAATATTCAAAATATACAGGGCATTTAAATATTAGGACGCATAAGTTTAATATATATGACTCGTTTTTCTCCACAATAAAAGGTTTCTATTTCTATGGCATATTTTTTATTTATAGCAATATATATATATATATATATATATATATATATATATATATATATATATATATATATATATATATATATATATATATATATATATATATATATAATTATACAAGAAATTCTGCAGAAACCTTGGGTCACGATGTTGGGTCACGATGGACCAGCTTTAACGTTATCGCTCTAAAGGCAATATCCTATGATCGGTTTCCAGTAGTAGTCTTTTTTTTTCACTCAGGTAGAAAAATTGTCCGCCATATAAAACGATTATTTATTTGCATTTCCCATTTGTCACTTGTCTATAAACAGAGTTTACGTGCTGCCTCGGTGTGTCCAGTAGTAACAACGTGAGCCTCTGAATACAAGAAACCTAGATTAAACTCACAGCAGGGGATAATTTCAATTTTCCAGTACGTACTGTAAAATCATCACCAAAGACTGAGGTTGTGGCATTGTGTTTGAGCAAGTTGGATGTCTGCATGTTCCGTCCTCCACAGGGGCCGTAAACCTGGCGGTCCTGTATACCGTACAATGTTAGACACATTAAATATTCCCACCCTTCTTACAGACTGAAAAAAGGTGTGCCAAATTTGCCATGATGGTAGTGTAACAGCTCGTTGGCGTTGCTGATTAGGGCCATAGTCGCGGAAATGATCGACGTTAAAGAAATAAGATACAAATACGTAAACCTTATTTTGGCGGAATCACCAAACGCTTGCCATATATATATATATATATATATATATATATATATATATATATATATATATATATATATATATATATATATATATATATATATATATATATATATATATATATATATATATATATATATATATATATATATATATATATATATATATATATATATATATATATATATATATATATATATAACAAAACATTGTTCTGTATCCTTTTAATTCTGATATGTCTTATTTAACTAAATTATACAAGAAATTCTGCAGAAACCTTGGGTCACGATGGACCAGCTTTAACGTTATCGCTCAGTAAAGATTGGAACCTGTTATAAGCCCTGACAATTTGCAGAAACCGATTCATTACCGGAAACTGTATTGTGATAAATTGGGTTCTCCAAAATGTACTTCATTAATTAGCTCTGTTTGGTGACGTATAACCTCACTGGAGACAGAATCGAGATAAAAGAATGCACGTGATTTTACTAAAACTAAGCCATGTCTTGAATTGTAAATAATTGTTTGTTTATTAATCGTACATAATTAAATAAATCTTTAAGATAAATAGTTCGGGAATAAAAGTGCAACACACTGATTTATTTGTTTTATAATTTAAATATTATTGGTCCTATATTATATTTGCATTTCTGCCATTTTTGTCAGTGTTCCACAAATTTATCTTTTACTTTGTGAAAAACAGTCCTTGTGTGAATATTTGGGACAATGCCGGGCACAATCATTTTAGAAAATATGACAGCTCTTTGCCATTCTAGCTAAACTTCATAACCGATGACGTGCATAAAACGCATTCTTACATATTTTATCCTTTCAGACCTACAGTAAATCATTAGGTCATGGAGCCCATATGATTTATAGCTATAAATCTTGGCAACATATTTTCATCTATCTTTTATATAATATTGAGATATTTCTTTCGTTGCGTAATAACCAAATCTAGCGCCATTCAATACCGTGAGCCTTCTTTCTGCTTAGCTACAAAAATATTATTTATCTGCTGATATAAATATTTGGGTTGAGTTTGTTGTATAAAGGTTTACAGGTCAATCAAGTTGTTTAAATCTTGGTATTGTTCGTTCTTTAGCGAATTTTCGGTAAAACAATTTGCTAATAGAGACGTCACGCCTCCAACGAAATTATTACACGAGTGCGATTTGGTGCCCTTAGAAACCACATTTGGTTTTGCCCCGATCCCCCCATTCAAAGTAGTTCCCAACTACGATCACTATAAAGAAAACCCACTAATGACTTATTTTATAATTTAAAATTGAAGTTGAAATTATACAATTTAAATAAAGATTTTGTGGAGGCGTTTTCTAATATCTTGCTGGTGACTCAGTTATTGGTTGGAAATATTAAAAGTTCACTTAAAGTGGATCCTTATTTCTTCTGGGTTGATTTCGACCAAAAGCTCAAATGTTTCAGACTGTTAGTACACAATTCTAACACTTTAGATTGATAACTATTAGTACGGTATCTCGATATTCACGATAACAATATATTATTTATGCTGCTGATGAGCTTAAGAGGACCTGGTAAGGAATTTGTCTCAATAACAAACAAGAGTATAACACAACAATAGTTTTTATTAATTGTTAAAACATAAACAATGAGAGAAATGTTAAATTGCCAATATTGGCATAAATCAATTACTATTAACTGAACTTCAAAATGATTCTTATATGGAAAGGTTCTTAAATATATTAATATGTATGTATCTGGCCAAATAGGTTAATTTGTTTGTTGTAGCTACTTCAAAAATAAATCGGAGCTTAATGCTCCTTGTTTTTCATTTAATCAGTTAAATTTGAAAGAACAAAAAAAGAAAAATATCATAGATTTTACTCAGACAAAAAAATGTATATAATGAAACTCTAAAAATATATTAAATATATGAATGAAATTCAATTTTTATGGGCAGCACTTCTTAAATCATTAGTGCTAACTAAGAAAAAATTCTTTAATTACAGAAATTACTGATTACAGTGATTTCAGATTATACCTTCAGTAAAAACACTGTTAGATTATTATTTATTTATTTATTTCCCATACATACAATAATACTTACTGACTAATATTAAGAACAGTAGCACGTAAGTTCAGAAGAACTTGTATGTGCTGAAAAACTCCTCCTACATATTCTACAGAGCAGTTGCATGCATCTTTCCAGCTACAGTGCAACAGGACGTATCACGTCCGTATGATCCGGTTCTCCAATCTTATCTCTATTATTTACCATTAAATGATCTCTACAATCAGCCGTGATTAAAGTCTACTCCCCTCTCATCGCAATAAAAAGGAGGAAAGAGGAAGATCCGATATTTACAACAAATTACTAAACCACTTGTTTCCCGATTCAATATATACCTACCCAATCACAATTGAAAATAACACTCACTTACCAAGTTAAATACCCACCAAGTCTCTCACGTACGCGCACTCACACTCACACATTCCCACACATCCACACTCTTTCATGTACATTCATTATCCAAATATATACACGCAGTATGAAAACATCATTCCCTCTTTTCCCGTATCACTTGCTCAAATGTTACAAAGTTCTCAATTAAATGATTTAAAAGTTTTTTCCTAAACTTATAATTATCTTTCATTTTTTTAATCTCCAGTGGCACAAGATTAAGTAGCACTGGACCAAGGTACGATACATAACGCTGTGAAATGTTCTTCCTACTCGCCGCAGCCGTCATAAAATCACCCATTTTGCCCCTTGTACTGTAACCATGCGTTAACAATTTCTGAAGGCTTATAGTTGTGTGCGTGTATTGTATGAGTGCCATTATGTACAATCCAGTGATATTGAGTACATTGGTTGTCTGGTTATACAACAAGTTAGTGGGATATTTAATCTCCTTGTTCAATATAGTCTTCATTATAAAGTTCTGTGTGATGCGTAGAGGATTCATGTAAGTGTCATATGCCGATCCCCAACACGATATTCCATACCTCAAAATTGACTGGACCAGGCTATCATACGTCAGAAGCAAAATCCTTTGACTTAAGATGCCTCGTAGAATATAAAAAATATGTACAAATTTCCTGAGCCTTTTGTTCAGGGTTTCAAGATGACAATTCCATTTTAGATGCTGGTCTATGATGATCCCCAGATACTTCACGTTAGTCTCGCACTTGATTATTTCATCTTTCACTCGTATTACGGGAACAATGTGCGGGAGACCCACCCTCGTAGGTGAAAAAGTGATAACCTTCGACTTCTTTGCGCTCAGATTTAGATTGTTAGAAGCCAAAGACGCAACAAGGTCTTGAAAAATATTAGAACTGCACACAACAGCCTCGCTCCAGGTATTTGCACCATACATCATCACAATATCATCCGCATAAGCTACAAGATCGCAGCGGGTCTCAAATTTCTCAAGGATGTCATTTATGTAAATCAAAAACAGTATGGGCCCCAGTATAGACCCCTGAGGAACCCCACATTTTATTACTTGTGGATTACTTAGAACATTACCTATTTTTACTACCTGCTGTCGGTTGTTCAAGTAGTTCCCAATTAAAGTGAGGCCTACACCCCTTACACCCACCCGGTCCAGTTTTTGCATCAGTATGTCGTGGCTCACCGTATCAAATGCCTTATGAAGGTCTAAAAATATTCCAACTGTTTTTAAATCTTTATCAAAATTAGTCAACACCTTCGAGCAAAGTTTGTGTAGGGCCTGTTCGGTAGAATAGTTTTCCCTGAAGCCAAACTGATTAATATATATTAAGTTATTTTTATTGAAATACTCAGTAAGTCGTAAATAAAGAGTTTTCTCAAATATTTTGGCCAGCGTGTTAAGTAAGCTTATGGGGCGATAGTTGGCGGGGTCAATTCGACTTCCTGTTTTAAATATGGGCGAAACTACAGATATCTTAAACTGCTCGGGCACCAAACCTGTTTCAAAAATTCTGTTTATTATGTGAACGATTGGTTCAACCAAAAAAAGATGACCAACCTGGAAAAGCCTACCACCCAATCCGTCCATGCCAGGTGCAGATCTTGCCTTTAATTTACCAATTATAATAGTAATTTCACTACCAGAAACAGGGCGGAGGAAAAACGAACTGGCGCCTGATCTTCCAGTCTGATAATGCACCGTTTGTGTACCAACATTAGAATCCTCAGCACCCACTGACACAAAATACCTGTTGAAAATATTTGCTATTTGTTTCTTATCTCGTACCACTTCATTGTCGCTTATTCTCACGGCTTCAATTCTTCCCTGGTCTTTACCTCTGCCCAATGCAACGTCTGAAATAACATTCCATATTTTCCTGATATCTTTTCCTGCATTCACGACCCTATCTTTATAGTAATTACTCTTGGTAATCTTTATTAAATTAGTCAACTTGTTTTTATAGACTTTATATTCCAGTTCCAGTTGCCTATTATTCCTGTCATTAAGCCACTTAATTTTTAATTTGTCTCTAGTTTTAAGTGATGCAACAAGACCATTCGTTATCCATGGGCTTTTCTTTCTAGTTTTATTAATAGGTAATACAACCTTTGACTTCTGTACTATAGTACTTAGTTTATTTACAAACCCATCCACAGCACCCTGCACATCTTCACAATAAATAATATCATCCCACTCTGTTGTTTCCAAGTTTTTTAAGTATTCTACCTCATCTATTCTTTGGTACGTGCCATTTCCATCACTCGCACTAGCAATGTTAGTTTCATCAGAGTGAAGACCACCACCCAAATCAATCGTCAGAAATACAGGGTAGTGATCGGTAACATCCGACTTTATTATGTAAGATCTTGTTGCAGACCCATCACCCTTCATCTCTTTGTCAAAATTTTTACTATACCGTAAGAACATGTGATCGATACAGCTTTCAGATCTGTCCGTAATGCGCGTGGGAGAATTAATGCAGGCAATATATCCATTTTTTTCAAGTACATTGATATAAGTGAGGCTTGAAGGATTTTGAAGATTCAACAGGTCAATATTAATGTCACCAACTATCAAGTCTATATCAGCCCTACTTTTATTTAGAATAAAAGCCTCCAGTTCATTTATGAATAGATTTAAGTCACTAGATGGGGGTCGATAAATTCCCGTAATACTGATCTTCCGATTCTGAATTCCAAATGACAAATTAATAACAGTTAACTCTGCCAGATTTAGACATTCTGAGTTCGCGTTTAGGGTAGTTTTAATGTACACTATTAATCCATCATTTTGATTATATGATCCTTCATTATAAAATGCATTATACCCTTTTATGTGGAAGTTATTCAGGTTGCTTACTGACCAAGTTTCACTTAAGATTAGACAATCAATGTTACCTCCCTCCAGCGATTTCAAAAAAATCAGTAACTCGTTAAAGTTTTTTTTTATGCTTCTAATATTTAGGTGAAGTACTGAGAGGAAAGGGAAGCTCCCTTGCTTGTCAACATTAAGTTGATCGAGCGACAATGATTCGGCCACAATATTTACATTACTTAAGTCAAGCATGTCAGCATATTCATCATACACTGCCATTATGTTTGTTCTCTTCGTTTTTTTTATGACAATATATTTTACTTCAAGCCAAAAATCAATCAGAGAACCAGATCATTCAATGAGTAACATAACAAAAAAATATTCACAAAAATTTGCACTAAATTATTAAAATAATCAGGTGTAATGAGATTACTGAGACCGACCCTGTATTTTCTGTATTTTGACAAAATATGAACAAATTGTCTTACATATACAATTTATGAGTATAAAATTATCCTTTTCAATTCCAATCAAAATAATAAACCTCCAACAGAACCGAACAGATAGGATCCCAGTATAACTTCTCAATCAATAAGATAATTACCTCTATCAGTACAGTAAGATAAGATACTTAATACAAGACAACAATTACTATACTTAACGGAAACAATATTCAAAATTCCCTGTAGTTCTACCTCAATAATAAATTAGTGGCCTCTTTTAGTATTAAACAATACAACAAATTCTTAATTGAGCAGGCCAAAAATAATCAAATAATGCTATATATGTACACACAAAAAATGAAAAATGAAAGTATGTCTGATGAAAGAAGTTAGCAATGAATCTAAACTAATATTATGCACACACAAAAAGTTTCTAGCATACACGTGATTTTCGCCTCATGTTAACAGATTTTCAAGGTCAGCTAAAGTTCTCAATGAAATCCTTACATTATTCTTCTTAGTGTAAATGCTCCCCCTCCATACCCAAACTTGGTTGCGTCCAATTTTTTCCCTAGCTGTATATAAGAGATCAAGTTTTCGCTTTGTTAGTTCTTCATAGAAGTAGATATTGGTGTTCTTTAAGCACTTCTTGTTGCCCAAAATTTTGTTAAACATATCCTCTTGAAAACGGACCAAAACTTGTCTCGGCTTCCTGTCAACCCTATTCGTCCCAACTCTGTAGCATCTCAGGAGGTCCTTCTCCTCCAAATCAAAGCCGAAGTTATTTCTAATAAGTGAAACCACCCCACCTCTGATCTCCTCTTCAGGAACCTCATCCATGCCATGAATCCTTATTGTATTGGCGTATTTGATTTGTTGTTCTAAATAATCTATTTTATCTCTTAGTTCTTCATTTTCCTGCTTGATGAGATCTACTTGCTTTTCAACCTGTTTATATTTGACCAACATTTCATCCAGCCTCGTATTTATTTTAGTCACTACCAACTCCGCAATTTTTTCTGTAATTACTTCCAGAGTCTTTGAGTCTTGGAGACATCCAATAGCCTCCGATTTAGCAATGGTCCTTATTTCTGTTTCTTGGGATTTGGTGAGCACCATTTTATTATACTGATACGACTATATTTCCGAACCAGTTATAGCAAAAAGAGTAATAATTGTTCAAAAACTCACTTGTGCAACCCTATCGTGTTTTATCCCTTTGTTATACACTCCAGGACAACTTAGCCAACACCGCTAGTATGAAATAAGGAATTATTTCACTTGTTTTACCCAAACTTTTCACTTATTAAGCAGCGAAAATCAATACGTGTTTTACTCGTCGCTGCCCATAATATCAATATTATTATGTAACTATTTCAGACATGTTACTTCAAAAGAACGATTTTATAAATGAGTGGTTTCTTTATTTTATTCCTTTTTGTCTAGAAAAATTTTAGTCAAATGATAAAAATATTAGGAGATTCATTCAGTTCAAAAGAGACACACTTGTATCCTTCGGTTTAATTACCATTTGTTACCAAAATTGAAGCTCGAAATTAAATATTCAGGTTATATATTTACCAAAATTTCAAATCCAAGACAGTTTTCCAGAAATAGTTAAACCAAAGCCATAAATTGGGTGTCAAAACTCCAAAGTTAAAACTGAATGACGAAATGCTAGCAACTTGGTTTGGCAACTAATGTCCGACATTTAATATCCAACAACTTTTTCATTCCCCAACATCTGGACAACAATTTATTTATCAGCACTTGCCCGACAATTTGTTTGTTAGCACTTTCCCGACATTTTTGTAACTAAGAAATAACACTCTAAAATTTTTGAAATTCATAAAAATGAACCTTTTATGACTCACCATCATTCCCGATGAGGTCTTATACAAAGTTTCAGACACAAATTTATCAGCGTTGTTTGCGACACTATTAGAATATAATAATTGTTACTATTAATTATGTAGGAGTTTGAAATCCCTGAGCAAAGGGAGAGCAGCAGAGTCACCTTGGATTCTCACCAACTGACTGACATCTTCCGACCGTCTTTGCCTGTTTGAACATACATCCCCGCGCGTGCCTTTTTAGTCAAGGTTTTGCAACTGACCGTTTTCTCGCTTCTTATTGGCTGAAGCAATTTCGTGTTCTGATATTCAAGTGGCTAGCGGATTTCCATAGATTATCAATAAAACGTCGTAGTTGAGAACATATTGGAGCAAGAAAAACTGCCTCTGTTGTCGGCCAAACTGCGTCTTATTTTAAACCTTTAGCGATTGAATTGTTCTCCTTTTCTATTTAGAAAAGCAAAATATAGTGTTATTCCCATTTCGATATGATATTTCACACATGAATTGAATGAAGTCCCTAGTATTTAATACATCGTGGAGGAATCCATTTGCCTCGCTTATTTTATTTTTCAAAGAACTAGAATGTTTTTCTTATGTGGCATTTTTACTTCGCAATCAACGGTTTTGTGTATTGAGTACGTTAGCAGTTAAATCATTTTTACTCCCAGCTAGTAACATTCCTCTTAAAAATTTCTAACAGGAGGCAGACGGTGTTTTACTAAGCTGCGAATTTTCATAACTCTATATGACGATATTTTGTTCGCTCATTTTAAATCAAAAAATATAGCAGGCAATAAAAACTTTCAAATATTTGGTAAAATTTGCTTAGATTATAAAAATGTAAGCCGACTTAAAAAGTTGAGCGTAAGAGTTTGTAGCCTATCTCAATGGAAAGGGCAGTGATCGTTATATGTAAAATTGTGTACACGCTTAATTTGAAAATTTCTCTGTCAATAGGGCTAATATTTTAAGAAAATGGTTACGTTTCTGGCACTAATGGTTATACCGGAAGTCTACACCAACTTGCTTATTTTGAATAGAACGCCCTGTAGGTTTTTGCATTTTTAGTTTCTACTATATATATATATATATATATATATATATATATATATATATATATATATATATATATATATATATATATATATATATAGTTGTAATTTTAATAATAATCTACTCTATACAGTGTGTCCCAAACTCGATGGGAATGTATTCCTATATCCGTAATTAGTAGAGAAATGGAGACGGTTAAATTAGAAATGTTTTGTAGAATTTCATGCTCGTTCCAAATATGACTTGTATTTTGCCCTGACTCTTTTCGTTTTCGAATTATTTTGAAAAAACAAAATTTGTCGATTTCTTTTTTCTTCAATATCTAAGTAGGCATTGATCTGACATGTCTAAGACTTGCACATTATCAGGACACTTTTTACAGAGTAATCTTTTTGAGCTATTCTCAACTTTGGATTGTCATTTGTTTTAGAGCTAGAGGTATCAACGTTTGTTTTTACTACAGCAGCCATATTTGATTTTTTACTCATGTGATAGCCTGTGACAAGAGCTTTACAATAATGTACAACATGCTTGAGAAATCTTGTAATTTCACTGACAATTTTGAGAAAACCTGTTTTGAGAATAGTAGGCTATGAAATCCAATACGAGAAAACAAATGACAAAAAAAGTGTTCAAAAGCAGTAGGCCATGGAGTCTAACAATATTTTACTACTTTTAACATAATTGTCCGTAATGATTCACGATAAAAAATATTGTGATTTAATTTACAATACTTAAATAGGTAATAATGCTAGGTAATATTATGTGAAACAATTTAATTAAAAAACCCGGCAATAACAAATAGAAACTTAAACTCCACAAAACAACACAGTTAGAAACGGAACTCAACAAATAATAAAACAGAAACTTAAAAATACACTAAATAGAAAATTGTTCAATATGGCCACCGTTTTGTTCAATGTGCTTTTTACACCTTTTTGAAACATGCCTGCAAACTCTGGTGAGGATGTTTCGGTTAATATGATTTATAGCTTCCGTGATTCTGTTTCATTGATATTTTGTGGTGGATCGAATTTATACATATCATTCTTCAGAGTACCCCAAAAATAAGGATCCATGGGAGTTATATCAGGACTTCGAGCACACCATTGTTACAAAAGACACGATTATTAAAATTTTGGTACAAAAATTATTTGACGATCCTAGCATTGTGAGCTGGGCTACCGTCTTGTTGGTACCAAATCTCGTCTAAATTATCAAGAACTCTTCTAATTGTTGGTAAGATATCATTTCTCAATAGATGAGGATACCTTTCCCCAGTTAAATTATTTTCAAAAAGAACGGACCAACAATGAAGTTACCTGAATTTTTTTAAATGAACTGTCTAATATACAAATAAAAATAACAGTTTTTTACCTAATAAGTCGCACCAAACATTAATACCAAATATATCTTGCAATCGCCTTTCTTCCTTTAGATGGGGACTTTCATTTGCCCAATAATGCCTATTATGGCGATTATACACACCATAATTTGTAAATCTGGATTCATCAGTCCATATTATCTTCAAATGAAAATTTTCATCTTGCTGACATTGTCCTTGATACCATCTGCAGAATTAAAGTCGCTTAGGGTAATCGTCAACATTTAAGCCTTGTACGATTGCAGGTTTGTAGGGGTGGTAATGGCTTTGTTTTAAAACAAGGTGTACCGTCTTTTTGGAACGTCAATTTGTTCACCATAAAACCGAACAGATTGCGGAGGGTTTTCGTGTAAAACCTGTAAGACCGCATTATTTCTTTCTTTATTTCTCAGCATTGGTAGTTTCTTTGCGTGTAAGCTACCGTCGTTCAATAGATTGGTCTGTATCCTGCGAAATATTTTAGTGTTTGGTTGTCGTCTTTCTGGGTAGTTGTTTTGATATGAATTTGCAGCTGCCTCAGTATTTCGGTTAGAACGAATATAATATTTCAACATGTCAAAATATTCTTCATTACTGAACATATTGTTGAATAATATTTAAAATAAACAGGAAACAAACTATTTAGTGCAACATTTTAATCAAGTGTTAAATACACCTCACTTTGTTCAGATAATTAAGAATTACAGTATTCTTAATCGTTGCGATAGTGTTATATCCATAGCAACATTTCTTATGTTGCTTTTCAGTTGACTTACGTTTAAAAGTCAAACAATTTTCAAAGGCGTCTTCGTAAATAATTATTCTGCTTTTTATTTAGTTCTGTTAGTAAATTTAGTTATTTACTAAGCTTACCTATTTCATGAAATTATAACATTTTTTAGGATAATGTTGTAATGTAAAATATCATTTGTAATATTGGGCTGATTCATTGGTGTGCTAAAAATTCCTATTTTTTTATCGTGAATCATTACGAAAAACTAAAAGTAGGTTTCTATTTTTAAACTCCATGGCCTACTGCTTTTTGAACACTTTTTTTTTGTCATTTGTTTTCTGGTATTGGATTTCATAGCCTACTATCCTCAAAATGGTTTTTTCAAAATTATCAGTGCAATTACAAGATTTCTCAAGCATGTTGTACATCATTGGAAAGCTCTTTTCACAGGCTATTACATGAGCAAAAAGTCAAATAGGGCTGCCATAATAAAAACATTCGTTGATACATGTAACCCAAAAACAAATGGCAATCCAAAGTTGAGAATAGCACAAAAAGATTACTCTATAAAAAGTGTCCTGATAATGTGCAAGTCTTAGACATGTCAGATCAACGCCTACTTGGATATTGCCGAAAAAAGAAATCAACAAATTTTGGTTTTTCAAAATAACTCGACAACGAAAAGAGGCAGGGCAAAATACAAGTCATATTTGGAACGAACATGAAATTCTACAAAACATTGCTTGTTTAACCATTTCCTATCTCTAATAATAACGAAGATAGCAATACATTGCCATCCAGTTTGGGACACACTGTAGATGTAGGTATTTAATAAATTTTATATATATATATATATATATATATATATATATATATATATATATATATATATATATATATATACTTTTCCACAGACTAACTCAAAATGATTTTTGGAACATTAGTCCTCTTTTCTACAGGTGGCTCTGGATTATATGAAAACGAACAAACAATAAGGACTGGACTTATATAAATTATCAAATTTGATTTGAAAACAGAAACCTAATTTATTACAATGAAATACACTATATTATATACAAATTAATATTATCAGGTAGACAAATTATGATGATTCTAAAAATTCTAATTTTGTTTTTGACCTGTACACAAATAAATAAGTCGCTTGTATTTAACACGTTGTAAAGAAGTCCATTTGCCCCGCTGATTTTAATTTAAAAAACTAGAATGGTTTTCTTATATGATATTTTTACTTCGCAATCAATGGTTCTTTGTATTAAAACTAAACTAAACTATACATATTTAAAAAAAAGTCAACAATAAATTTAAAAAACCGTTACTGGCAATAAATGCTGAGACTACCTTATTGGTTCTTGTACTTCCACTTAACAAAAGGAGTATATACCATAGACACTCACGTTTTCTATCAAGATGGACTGTAACGTTCTCTATCCGGACATAACCTGACAATGCTTTTTAGTGAATTTTTATTAAAAAAATTCACTAATAGAGAGGTATCGATGGTGAGACTTTGCAAAAATTCTTTCAAATGAGCGCGAATTAGGACCCCTAGAACCCATATCCGGGGTCAGTTTGAATTTTTATATGCTTATATATATATATATATATATATATATATATATATATATATATATATATATATATATATATATATATATATATATATATATATATATATATATATATATATATATATATATATATATATATATATATATATATATATATATATATATATATATATATATATATATATGTATCCGTCTGATAACTCAAAAAATTATTAACCGATTTAGATGAAACTCGGCAAGTGCCTTTCTTTTATTAATGGCTTGGATGAGTTCGTTGGCCAGGAAAATCGAACGGGGTTTTCCGGGAAAATTTTGAGTTTTCTTTCAAAAAAAATTTTTTTTTCCGAAAATTTCTTGGTCTACATATTGCTTTGGGAAATACCTAACTATGTGCCAAAATTCAGCTTTCTAGGGTTACAGAAAATTGAGCTATTCAAATTTGAAACATGTTTAATTCATAAGTATGTGGTTGCTGTTGGTTAGTCAATGCTTTTCTTATTGACTCATGAGATTCATTCATCAACCTTCCATTGACTTCTGCTTCTGCCGCTGTTACAGTCCTTTTATTTAGATCTAGAGTTGTAAAGTTTTCTGTATCATTTGGGATATAATTTGTTGGGCTTTTGTTACTGACCAACAAAAGATATGATAAAATTGGACAAAGAAAGGGAATATGATATATTAACAAGGCTATTTTTGGCTCAACAGCATTTATTAGTTTTCGTAATTGTTTTTTTATCGGGTTTTGTTACTTTGACTAGACATATTTTTATTATGATTGGTACTACTAAAAGTAATTAAAGTTTGTCTCATTCAATATTAAATTTATTTTAGTGTTAAAATAGAAGACGATGTGATATGGTCCAAAATCTGATTGATATTTTGTTGGTATGTACAACAATAATAACAGAGTTATGCGCTATCTTTTTTGATACGTATTTCGACAACGAAGTTGTCTTCATCAGTAGCTGTAATTAACCGATTTCGATGAAACTTGGCAACTGCCTGTCTTTTATTAATGGCTTGGATGAGTTCGTTATCCAGAAAAATCAGACGGGGTTTTCCGGAAAAATTTTGAGTTTTCTTTCGAAAAATTTTTTTTTCTCCGAAAGTAACAAAGCTGTTTCAATGAAATTTACTATATATGTTGCCTCAACCTTACTACGTACCAAAATTCAACTTTCTAAGTTTAGAGAAAATTGAGTTACTCAAATTTTAAATTTTCTTTCGAAAAAAATTTTTTTCTCCGAAAATTACAAAGTTATTTTAATGAAATTTTGTGGATATCTTGCCTTAGGAAAAACCTTACTACGTATTGAAATTAAACTCTCTAAGTTTATAGAAAATTGAGTTATTTAAATTTGAAGCATTTAATAAAAATTCACTACCATAACGCACTTGCTGCGTCCCGAGTTTTTTGACTTTGATATATCAATTTCAATCAAAAAATATATCCTTTCAACTTCTTGTTATCCAACCTTTTTCGTTGTTGATTGATTTTTGTTGATTTCTGACGTCCTTCCTATTTTTTTTTGCCATGCCAACTCCTGAAATTTTGATGTTGTGAAAACACAAAGCCCTGTGGTCACGCAAAGTCTCCTTGGTGTTGCTTACTTATTACTTTGATATTTTATATTATGTCGTAATTATTGTTGTGACGTCACAAGTGAAAAATGACTTCACAATGTTCGTTAGTGAATTTTTATAATCAAATCACAAGATGTTGTTGTTGTTGTTGTTGTAATTTGGTTTGGCCTCGGACCGTTAGGTCCATTAGCCACAGACTTTTTTTAAATTTATGTCTAGTGGTGTTTATGAGATCTATAAACAATAAATTTGCATCAAGCTATATCGCCAGCCAATTTTATTATCTTACACTATTTTTATACCTAATTAACTAATTTGTAATAATAAATTTACTTTGTATACTTTTTTTTTTTTTTTATATAATAATAAATTCAGTTTCGATACTTTTTTTTGTTTTGTTTTTTTTTTTTTTTTTTTCTTTTTTTTTTTTGTAATAAATTGTTTGTATACCTTTTTTATTATTTTTTTTAATACATATATCTTTTTTTTTTTTTTTTTTTTTTTTTTTTTTTTTTTTTTTTTTTTCCTAAGTATTGTGAAGGATGACTGGGATACTGTGCGTCCAGAGACCCGCCAGGACGGCTTTGAACAAACTGTACTGGGCCTTGGTTTCATGCAGGTAGGTAAATTCACAAAGGAGTGGATTACAAAGGAGCCATACTTATTCTAACAAACAATAGTTATTAAAAACATTTTTACATTATACAATGTCTCTAATGAAAACAAAAGTAACTACAGTTGTAGTCTAATTTCTTTGAAAAATCTATACAATTTCATTATTATACATTTTGACTTTCGCATCAATAGCTGATTTAAAGAAAATGGCATACAGATATTTTTATCATTCATTTGTATGATAGAAGTTATTAAATTCAGTCGTGAGTTTTGATGCCGTGGGCACATAAATATAATGTGATTTGAATCAGCCACTGTTACATTGTCACAATCACAAGCTGGAGATCTTATTATACCGATTTTATTTAAATGAGCCGGAAACCGGCCATGGTTGGATTTCAGTCTTGTTATCAATGTCGTCAATTCTTTGTTATTCCCGGAATACATGTGAAAATCTTGTTCAGTAGGTAAGTTAGGGTGGAGTATTTTGTATGGGTTATTAGTGTTTAAACAGAAATCTTTCCATTCTTCGTTCCATTTTTTATGTTGCTCTTGTTTGATTAATGGATATATATCTTTATATGGCACCGTTTCCTTGTATGTGTCGTAGTCATCGATACTTTGTTTGGCCAGCAGATCAGCAAGTTCATTACCCCGAATTCCGGAGTGGCCCTTTATCCAAAGAAAAGCTACACTGCCTTGTTTTTTTGTGATTTTACTACATGAGTCTATGATGTTAATAATGTTCTCATTATTTCCGTAGTAAGATCCTGCTTTACTTCTCATGGCTATTAACGAGGATTGTGAATCAGTGAGTATGATGGCTTTTAGTTTATCATTGCTGAGCATCCATTGTAGTGCCTCTTGTATGGCTATTAGTTCTGCGGTGTAAATTGAAGCCAGATGTGGGACTTTGATTTTCTTACTTATATTCAGTTGTGATACGTAATAAGCACACCCTGTACCATTTTCCATTTTTGATCCATCCGTATAAATGTGGAGGTGTTCTGGATACTTTTCTAATTCATGTTTTGCATCAACTAGCATTAAATCCGGGATTTCTTCATACTTGGGTATGATGATTGTATGGTCATTGTGATAAATACTGTAGTCTTTTTTGTGCATTGGTAGTTTTTCGGATACTTGGATAAATGTTTCATATATCATAGTTTCCCTATAAGCGTCGACCAGTGGCGTGCTTCTTTTATTTTGCCAATACTTGTTGGTCGTCTGTTGTGTGTGTAGATACTGCATTTTTGTCAATAATTCTGGAAATCTGACTCGAATTTTTAACATATATTTAGCGGCCAATGTACCGATTCTGATATGTACAGGTGGCTCTCTACACTCTGCTGTAACAATATTAATAGGCGTTGACCTCATAGCCCCTATGCTAATTCTTAGTGCTTTGTTTTGTATTGTTTGCAATTTCTTCAAGTTTGTTTTAGAACACGACCCATATAGACTGCTTCCGTAATCCAAAATGGATCTGATGTAAGATCTGTAAAAAAGTAAAGCTACCTCTCTGTCTGCACCCCAAAGTGTATGTGTAGTCATTCTCAAGATATTCATTCCTCTCTCGCACCTTGTTTTGAGGTATTCGATGTGTTGCGTCCACAGGAGCTTTCTATCTAATATTACGCCCAAATATTTGAACGTGTTGGCAGTTTTAATTTTGTAAATATTACTAGGCATAATATCTGGTAAATGTGTTCGATGTCTGGTAAATATAACCACTTTGGATTTTTCTTCATTTAGTTCAAATCCCCTGGCCTCTGTCCAGGATTTTAAATTAAGGAGGATTTTACTATATTCGTTTACACACTCTTGATAAGATTGTTTTTCGACATATATGCAAACGTCGTCTGCGTACTGGATGCATTCTACCCCTTGATACATGTCTGTGTGTAATGATCTGGTGTATAGGTTAAAGAGTGTGGGTGAGAGAATTGCTCCCTGTGGGAGGCCACTGTATACACACCTTGGGCCGTGGAATTTGTTATTTTCGTCCCTTATGTAAATTAGACGTCTACTATATAGAGATACAATGTTTCTTGCGGTAACTGAGCTAAGCCCTATATCTTCTAAATCTTTTATCAACAAAGATAAATTAATTGCGTCAAATGCACTTCTCAGATCAACAAATATGCACATCATATATCGGTTTCGAGTTAACGTACACTGTATATCTGTTACTAAATGTACCAGCGCATCTAGCGTTCCTTGTCCTTTTCGAAACCCATATTGATTTTTGCAGAATATGTTGTTAGTTTCGCAATAATGCTCCAGACGACCAAGAATCATTTTTTCGTATACCTTTGCTGTGCAGGGCATCAGAGATAGTGGTCTGTAGCCAGATGGATGATTGTGTTGTTTTCCAACTTTATGTATTAAACAAATAATTATTACTTTCATCTGCTCAGGATATTGTCCACTTGACCATAATTCGTTAATAACTCGCAACAGTATACCCATGGCTTTTTCAGAGATGTTTTCTAGCATCCTATTTGTTATTCTATCTACGCCTGGCGATGAGTTGCGTAATGACT
The DNA here is from genome assembly GCA_964006375.1 of Tillus elongatus. Classification (NCBI taxonomy): domain Eukaryota; kingdom Metazoa; phylum Arthropoda; class Insecta; order Coleoptera; family Cleridae; genus Tillus; species Tillus elongatus. The sequence goes on from OZ023265.1 coordinate 110,428,312, forward strand.
TTATAACGGAAACCAACTCATTTAATGCAAATGGGTGTTCCAAAGGAAAACTTTTACTTTTATCGCATTCCCCATTGTTATACAAAGGTAATTCTACTGTATCTGGTGCCATGAGAGATAAGCTTTCACTTATTAAATCATCTGTCATAATTGATTTTCCACCATTTGATGATTTGTTATTCATTTTCCGAACAAACTTCCACACATCTGTTAAAGGCGTTTGTTTGTTGAGCCTACTAACATAACTTCTCCATGCTTCCCTTTGCTTCTTCTTGAGAAGTCTTCTCACTTTAGCATCCGTTTCTTGATATTTTAGGTAATTATCCATATTTGATTGATGTTTATAGTTTTGTAATCGTTGTTTGCGTTCTCTTTGCATCTTCTCACACTCGTTGTCCCACCATGCTGGTCTAGGTTGCCAATTTTTTACTAATTTAGTTTTTTCGAGGACACGGTCAGCTGCCAGAGTGATACTGTCTATTACGTGATTATACAAGCCTGCAGCTGTTGTTTCTGTTTCGTTATGTGCATCAATTATATTGTCAATCTCCAACTGAAATGCGCCCCAGTCTGCGCTCGACTCCCTCCACCTTCTATATGGAATTTTATCTATTATTTCAAAATTAATGTTATATCCAATAATTATTGGCAAATGGTCCGAGCCGAGCGATTCCTGCAGCACATTCCATGACAATTTACTTGTTATCGATTGTGAAGCGAAAGTTAGATCAACTGCTGACGGAGACTCTGTAGGTGTTGCGATCCTAGTGGGGGTTCCATCGTTTAAAATATTTAAGTTAAAATCTTCAGTGATATCTATTAAAATGTTACCAGAGGTGTCGCAATTTGTACTGCCCCAAGACGCATGATGACTATTAAAATCTCCGCCAACAATAAGATCCATTTTACACACTATATCTAGGAATTGTTGCCATTGTCTATACGTTACGTTAATGTTTGGAGGGCGATACAAACTCAATACATTTAAATTAAGATTTAAGATTTGTACACCACATATGTCAATTCGATCTGGTAAGCACTGTGGAAAGTTTAAAATAGAATAAGATAGATTGCTTTTTATTAATATGCCAACTCCTCCACCCTTTCCAGATGCTCTATCTTTCCTTACAAAATTATAATTTGGAAATTTTAATTGGTCATTGGAGTCTAACCAAGTTTCGCTAAGCAAAACAATATCAATTTGTTTCCCATTCAATAACCAGGATAAGTTATGTCGATTTTGTTTAATAGAACGACAATTCCATTGCAAAATAGTAAGTCCCTCAACTCTATTAGTATTGACTGCCATTTTCACTACTTGCGTCCATTTGCTCAAGCTCATTTTCTACAGTATTATTAATGATATTATCTAAAGTCCTTCTTATATTATCGCAATCTATATTTAAATCATCTGGATCAATTTTTGTTAAGACATTACCTAATATTTTAGTGAAATAGTTTGTTACTTTGTCTAATATATTTTCTTTGAATTTAATCATATCCTCTCTATGTGGGTTGGGAATCACTGGACTAAAGGAAGGATTTTTTTTATATGACTGAGGTTCTATTGGGGAGGTTGCTGCTCGCTTTAATGTTTGATTTCCAGTAGATGTATGTGAAATAGTTATAGGCCTCGACCGAAGGTTTGTATTAATATTTTTCCTAGAGATGTTGTTACTAAAAAAACCACTACTTTTACTAACTTTATCTGGGTTACTAAGAGATGGAAAATTATCCTCATTATTTAATAGGCTATACCTATTGTTAGTCACTACTGCATAGGATGGATTCTTTTCGATTTTTTCAGCTTCTTTGAAACTAAGATTTTTTTCCGACATTATTTGTTTTATTTTACGTTGCCTTTGATATACTGGACATACTTTAGATATTGTATTGTGCGTATTACATTTACAATAAATACAAAAAATAGAGTCGCTTCCACATTCAGTATCGTTATGTTTTTCACCGCATTTTCTGCAGTTACTATCTTTATTTCTGCATTGTGTCCTAGTATGCCCGTAACGAAGGCAGTTAAAACACTGTACAACAGGAAATATATATGTGTCTACCTCAAAAACAACACTGTTAATTTTAACAAGTTTTGGTAATTGAGTGCCTTCAAATGTAACTATTATTATTTGTCGATCTTGTAATTTACTAGAACCATTTTCGTCTGTAATCCTTCGTTTCATTCTTTCCACCTTCACTACCCTATGAGAACTCTGTATATTTTGCAATAGATATTCTTCAGAAAAAAACGTGTCTACCTGTCTGATTATACCCTTTCTTTGCGTACAAAAAGTAGGTATATATGCTACTAATTTATTATCATTTAATTTCTTATTATTTACTAGCTTGTTTGCAGATTCTCTACAATTAAGAACTACTTTTACTTTATTTATACCTACCGTCTTAATGTCTGTCACATGTTCATTAAACAAATTATCAACTCTTAGATGATGACCTACACGGATCGGATGCAATTTTCCCAGGTTTTTGTCGATACTTTCGACACAAACGAAATATGGAGGCAAATCCTTACTTGAGTATTTATTATTAAAGTCAAAGACCTTACCTGTATGAAAATCAGTACCGTCAGCTGTTTGTTTATTTTCATTTATTTGTATATCAGTTCTGATAAGAGCTGCTTGATCAGGTGGCCTCCCACCACCCGAGTCGACCGACATTCTTTAAAAACTTAAACGTTATTTTCTAGCTATTATTGTGTGTTGCTAACTGCAATTTTCAATTATAATAATGTAGAGGCTTTTGTTATTGTTTGTTGTACCAAAATTTAAAAATTTTTACCACTGTTTACCCTCAATAACACTATTTTAATTATCACTGTAACGCGGCGAACCATACACGATCGCAGCACAGCACAAACTCCAAATCACAAGATATAAACATATTAATTCACGTTTACAAATTGTACTATTAGAAGATAATGATATTTAACAGATATTGACATTAAAAAACATCGTTTTTATTCATAATTTGATCACTTATATTAGGAATTTTATCTGTAGGTACTATCTACAACATTTTTTTTTAATTTCATTTTCATGGCTAGTGCCATATCTCTCAAATTTAATAAATCGTTTATATACATCTCTAACAATTAATTTGTAAATGATAGATTTGACGTTCGACCTTTCTATTTTTATAGTTTAGTCCTTAGACTTTCCATAGCAATATATATATATATATATATATATATATATATATATATATATATATATATATATATATATATATATATATATATAAGATATGCTTGGTTCTCGGGTTGAACCGCGTCCAGAAATTATTAAAACTCGACGTTTCGACTCCTGTTTTGGAGCCATTTTCAAGAGCTAAAGGAAATATGTAAGGACACTCTAAGGGCTCAATCTGCCTACTCCTTATAACGGTGAACAAAGGTCAGTTGGATTGCTGTAGCTCGTTTACAGGGACTCAATCTGCCTACTCCTCAAATCTCGCTGTAGATCGTCTCTAAAGTCTCAGTGTGTTCAACCCCAGGCCTCACAGATATCTAGGGTATATATATATATATATATATATATATATATATATATATATATATATATATATATATATATATATATATATATATATATATATATATATATATATATATATATATATATATATAGTATATTATAAGATACCAATTCTGGACCGAGCAGCCTCGGTGCTTCAGGTGTAAACACGTGTGCTTCACACAAGAGTATCGGCTTCAATTCCTAGTAGAAACGTCCAATTACTTTTCATCGCATACTGTTAGTTAAAATCAACCGAGGTTGAATGAAGATTGAAACCAGTGATGAGCACTAATAAGTAGAATTTGGAGAACCCAATTCCTCACAATACAGTTTTCAGACATGACGATCGTTTTGCTAATAAGTCAATTGTAAAGCCACATTGCACTTATATATAATGTGATTGATCAGGAAAATTGTGGTCGTCTTTGCAAGCCGATCATGTTGATAATAAAAACTTATTAGTAATACTGTCAGAATAAACAGTTGAATATTTGCACATTCTACCCTTCGAAAGGGGCGTTCATCCGTTATTCTTGTCTACCATGCGATGTTGGACACACTAAAGCGCCCTACTTTCTTTATGCTATATAGGGTACTCCAGAAAAGGTGGCAAGTATTCTGTCTAGTATACTTTTAGTAGTAACTAAGTATAAATAAGTGGACTTTTAAATCGTGTCGGTACACAATTGGCATTCCTTGGTTTGGGATTGTGTCAGTACAGAGAATACTCTCTTTAATTCAAATGCTTTCTAGCGGAACTAACAAAAAATGTCCGTTTTTTTTATTATTATTTAATGGGTACCACAAGTAGCGAGCTCTGTCCGCTAAAGCCGAATCGAAAATAAAGTATTTTTTACCAGTATAAAAGCTCATCCTACCTATTTGCAAGGCTTTAAATGTATTTTAAGTTTTGGGCATGGTCAGGCTTGGCCAAATCGTAATATTTTGATAACTAAAATCCACTGCTGTTTTGTGTAGCATTAGTTTTAAATCAGCCTCTATAATCATTCGACGCAGAAGCACTTCCGCGATTGCTAAGTTCTGATTGCCAGGTTCTAATATTTAAAAAGTTACCACGTACATAAAGTTTATTTTTATTATTAACCCTGTCTAAACGGATTGTTGATTCAGAAAAACATAATTATTATTGGGTAATGAATTTTAGAATGGAAAATCAATGTAATTGGCGTGGTTATATTTTTATGTTTATAGTTTTCTCAAAAAGAATCATTGTAGGGAAAAATATGAGTGTAATCAATTAGCAATACAAAAAGACGTGTATTTCAAATACTTTGTTTTGTAGGCGCCTCCATCGTAAAATGTTTGTTTTAGAATAATTTTATTAATTACCACAAAATACACGCTTATTTAACGAACGTACATCAATCATTAATTTTCAGATATCCTGATTGAGGACGCTGAGTGGAAATGTCTCATCACAATGTGTTTATTCAGCAGAAAATGCGCTATCGCCATTTAATCATATACCGCATACGCTTAAACCTAATATTTGGACCAAACGAATGCATATTTCACATTGACAGCTATAATGGAAACATATATTTTGCAAGAAGTACATTTAATTTTCTAGACAAAAACTAGAGACTGGGTCTTCCAAACAAAGTAAATCACTTATACAGGAAGTAAAATATACAGGTTCCCATTAAATGGCGCAGGCGGTATGCACTACACCCAGCATGTTTAACTGACCCAAAACATGCTCTAATTTTTGCCAACACATATTTGTTTAGAAAATATAATTTTTTCCTAACGTAGATTTTTGGAAAGTATTTATGCTACTTTCATATGTGTTATATTTAGTATATTTTGCACGATCAGGTATATATTTTAAATAATGGAAATAACTCAAAACAAACAGAACGAAGCAAAAGAGGTTTCGAATAAAAATGTTGGTTTAATTTTTTAACATATTTTATGACCATGAAATTTTTTGACAACATAGATTGTCACTTTGGAAACACCCAAATTTCTTTTTCGAGCGGAAAATTATTTTTTTAGTTTGTAGTTATCTACGATTATTTGGCAGAGTGTTATCAAAATGTGGTGTTGAATAATAAAAATTCTGAGAAAAAAATTTTTTTTTTTATTTGGTGAATCGCTTGAAAAACTGTGGTCATTAGCGGAATGCCTGATGGAACAGTATGGTATGGGACGATGATATATGAATTAGTTCCCAAACAAAACAAATTAATTTGCCCCAAATGAATTAGTTGCCAAACAAAACAAATTAATTTGCCCCAATTGAGAAGCGAACCCACTTCAGAAACAGAATTGTCAGAGATGATAACCTATCTTACTCATGCCCGTCTAACAATAAAACCAAGTTGTCCCATAAATTCAAAACAAGGTATCACAAGATATTAAAATAAATGTTCAAAACCTCGTCCTTTGTTGTCAGAATTTCAATCAAGTTTTTTAACGATCGTCTAACATTTGAAAATGTGTCTCGCCTCACTGATCTAGCTGCACCAACAATGCGACCCCTCAGGTCATCTAAATTATTTGGCAGCTCTTTGTACACTTTATTTTTAGGTCAGCCTATAAGAAATAGTCGCATGGCGTTTAACCAGGCGACCCAGCTAGCCACTTTATTTCTCTCTGACGCCGAATCCATCGGTTCGGGGAAACATTATTTGAAAAATTTCAGACTTCAGAGAAAATGAGAATCTGCTCAATCTTGCTGAAACCATACATCCTGATAGTCACCATAGCTATTTTGTAGTTCTGGCAGAACACTATCTCTTAATAAATTTAAAAATCTTTTTGAAATCAATTTGATATATAATGGTCCAATTAATTTATCACCGATAAAAGACAGATGTTGACCAAGTCGATAAAAAAAGCGTTAAAAGAATCGGTACCGCACTAAACGCTTCTATTAACAGTAGAATTAATTTCCTGGGGTCACCCCTCGAAAGAATTTGAGCCTTCTGCAGAACTAAGCCATGCAGTCGCATAGCAAACCATCTGTTGGTTCTGTTGCTTCTGTACAGTATCTGAAGTTTTCACTGTGCATCTTGCACATCTTCATAAGAAGATACCTTACTGGGGGTATCCCTCTAAAAATTCCCGTTATTATTCTCAAATCGTTCGTGATCAGCTCAAAAACAGCTTACATATTTCTGTTGATATGGTAAAACTCCGTTTTGCCTGCCTTAAGCCTGGCGTTTCCTCCCCCAAGTATCAGCTTAATTTCCTACAAGGCTTTTTCTCAGTCCACAATATGACTCCGGACCATAGAATGGTGCTGTTGCTGCACTTTTTGCAGCGCTATCTGCTTGCTTATTTTCTTCAATGCATTGATGCCCTGGCACCCATATCGAAGTTATTTTGTTGTTCGTAACCAGCTGCCTAAAGGATTTTTTGCAGTCTCAAGTTAGTCTAGACTCGGTTTTAAAATATTTTAGAGTCTTAAGTACTGCCTGACTGTCTGAGAAGATGTATACTTATCTACTTCTGAGTCGTATTTGTAAGCACTCCTGTGCACAGAGATTCATAAATGATGGAGGAAGTTTTTCCTAGTGACTTAACGAGTATGAAGTTAAGTTCTCTTGGTCCCAGTCCTGCTCGCTGTATTTGTTTAGACTCGTCTGAACGCCATACCGCTGAGTTGTTGCTCAGTATTTCACTGTTTCTATCCAATGCGGCGGTCACTTATAAACAGGTCAAAAGGAACTATGAAATCCAATTTAGCCGGAATTTTATTAGTTGTTTTTTCCAGGATCTTAAAGTAGCCAACCAAGTCCCCTGGTTTGAATTTGTATGCCTAAAATAGTCTTAGGGCACTTAGTGCTGCTTTAATCTTCACGGATATCTGCAGTGGAGTAAGATTCAGTGTTGCCTCTATTGCAGCTATCAGATTATCCTCTTCAAATTTTGCAATTTGCTTTGTGTTGAGGCTTGTTCCATTTTTGACCATCATACTATAGATGTATGGGCTTAACTAGAGTTTGGTATATCCAATAAACCATCCTGGCTTCAGCCCACTTCCTACGGGTGTAGCTCTCAAAATAGTTTTTTTTCCAAGTGTGTGTTCCAGTTCAGTTTCTGGTCTAAGAAGACACCTAAATATTTAACTTTATCGGGAAACTGTATGTGTGTTTCATTCGGAGTAAGAGGATTTGAATTTAGATTTCTTCTGTTGGAACAAGAACTGTCTTGTGAGGATTTAAATGGAGCCCCTTTGTCTCACACCAGTTCCCTACTCTATTTGGGGGTGGTTGCATTAGGCTGGATATTACAACATGCTTGCTCTTTACTCTTATGAGAATATTATCTGCGTATCCTTGGAAATAGTGCCCCGCTCAATGTAATCATAAGTTCATGAACAACGAGCGACCACAGCAGAGGTTATATCACTCCACCCTGTGAGCAACTTGTTGCCGTCGTCGTTGTTGCATTGATAAGCTTGATATTTACTTTATAGTATAATTGTTATTATTTAACGGCGATCTATTTCCCCGACTATGGCTAATCACCGCCTCCAGGGAGAAGTTTTAGCTCACTAACCTGGAAATTTTCAGCCACCCCCATTTTTCTGGCAACGAATATAGGGATAGTTAACGTACCCAACATTGCTTGGTACACGCGACCGGCGGATTGACGTTCCACTCTGAAGGGCGGATCGTGCAGACATTCAACTTGGACAACACAATGCCGCAACCTCGGTTGATGTTAATTTTACAGTATGTACTGAAAAAGTGAAAGGCTCGATTGCTGTGAGCCGAACCCAGTAACGTTAATCTCAGGGTAACACGTTTCTATCACTGGATCACTGAGGCGGCAATTAATTGTATTATCTTGAATTTAAATATTTCCTGCTGGTTTTATAAAAATTAGGTGTATGTTTAACTAAATTGTCATATATTTTTTAATAATTTGGTAGCAACTAAAAACATACAAAATGTACAGCCTTTATTTGCCTATAACAATCAAACTAAAATTAAATTGCTTCATGTCGTTTCATCAGCATAACGCGCTCGAAATAGTTACTCACAAAGGCGTATTCGAACTGATAACTGCTCTATCGGCGTTAAATGTTTTATCATTAGTTTACGAATTCAATTTCAATTGATCGCAATAAACAAATATTACCGTTTATCTCTCCACATTTTCAGGCAACTCAAAAGGTATGCTTATTTCGTTCGACCAGAAATACACGTTTAAATAGTAGAGTTATTTTGGCGATAGAACTGATAAATTCTATAAACGTTGCAGTAGATTTCCATCTACTGCAACATACAGAAAGTTTTGTTATGGTCCAGTTTTATCTAAATTTATGAGAACATGAAAGCAACTCACTCGGATAACTTTGTGCGACGTAACTGATAACATTTATATTTTTAACAATGTGCATTTGTTTTCCGTCTCGCTGTTTTGCAGAAACCGTTTTATTGAATGGAAATCAGAACAAAGAGCGCAACCGTAGATTGCTGTTTAAAGTACAAATTTAGGTGGCATTTACATTTATAATGGAAAACTCGTGACGTAGCAAATACATTATCGTAGCAAATTTCAATAAAACTATCTTCCGTGAAAATAACTAACTTAACAGTCAATAAACCTTAGAAAATATAAGTCAGTAAGAGATTTTGGTTACATTCTGCGTTACTAAATGTTGAATACATACTTTGCGTCTTTGAACAATGTTACAAAGTCCACTTTGATGCAATTTTAATCTTTTGCATGTAAGAGGTTCGAAAATTATTAGGATAATTGTAAGTTTTTTGTAGTTTGGACCGACAGGGATGCGACTTGTATATAGACAGGTCACTTGAAAACCGTCACATAATTTGAATTTGAGATGAAACTATTTCGAGACTGGTTTATTTTTAGTTACCCTGTATCGTATCCACACATAAAGAGATAACGGTGGTTCTCTTAAAATATGCAGATAAAATAAAGATAAAGGATGCCACCACATCTAAAAAAGATACGAGTATTTGTTTACGTTGTTTTTATAGAGGAGTAGGCGGTCTACTCTTTAATAATTAAAAAAAGGTGTTAATTATTCGTGTAAAAGAACAACTGGTAAGGGTTTCGTTAAATGGAAAACAAATTTTAATCAATAATAATAACACATTTAATTCGACCCGCTTGGGTACCTTACTTACTTTGTATAGGGTTGCTCTCAGGTAGATTGCTTTAGTCAGGCACTACTTAACACTCAATATAGAGCCTCGTGTTGTAAATGCCCTTGCACAGTTTCTTTGTATCAACGGTGGCACCATCCAAAGCGAACGCTACCACTCGCTCGTCTCCAGTTCCCCCTCCGCGACGCAGCCTTTAGATTCTTGTTTAAACGCTAACGTATTACCTGTCGGTCAGATTAGATTTTAGTGTTAAAGCAAATTACAAGAAGACTTTTTTAATGTTGGCAACACTGTACAAAATTTGCAGTTAAGTTAAGCACTGGGATAATGTCTACAATGTCTGTCTTTTTTGGCAAGGTAAACATAATTTATGTGTCAATAAGTGTACCAGAGAACTTTTTCGCAACTCGAAGAATCTAGATGTATTTCTGTTGAATTATCGAATCATTAACGTGTCGCTGGTCAGTGTTCATCTATAGCTGAGACAAGTGACCTTTGTCCTAGAAAAGTGACTTATATCAAGATACTTTTGCAAAAAAAAACTTTACACTCGGGCAGTACAAGCCTATTCCCACTTCAGTTGAGTCACCTATTGAAATATTCGTTTTTTGAACAGCATCAAAAGTAATAAATACTACTTGATGTTTTTAAGTCAAAAATTGAAACATATGTAATATTATTTAGTAAAAAAAAACAACTCTTTTGTTTGGTATTCTAATTCGTAAAAAAAAATTTTTTTTGCGAATATGGCTACATGAAACTATTTTGACAAGATGACAATTTAGCTTCAGATCAAAGAAAATACTACTTTTAACACCACCGCAGAAAAAGAAAGTAAGATAAGCAGAAGAACATATGGATAGGACATCTCCGCAACGGCAAGTAATACAATGGTGCGATGAAGCCCGATTCGAAGTGTGTGTTGGAGAAAATAAAAACAAGGCATTCCATCCTGAGAAGGGTAAAATGTTCTGCATCGGTCGAGGTCTGGGCAGCGTGCTATTTAAATGGATCAAAAAGGTATATTTTACTACAGGAACTGGGTACAAACAAATATTTCAAAATTTAAAAGAACGCTTTTACCGGTTATGAAAGAATTTTGACATAAAACAAGATTTTGTATTTCAGTAGGACAGCGCATCATGGCACACCTCAAAAAGAGCCTTAAAACACACGGAAAACTGTGATATTGTACTTTTTAAATAGATTTATAGTAGTCCTGATCCATCACCGATCGAAATTTTGTGGCAAGAGATGAAAAAGGTGCTAGAATCATCTTGGCAAAACAATCTTATAAACGAAGCAAAATCTTCTGGAAATAAGATATCTGCTTAAACCATAATTATACCAAGGTCTGGCTAATAGTATGCCTAAACGATTTTTGACTGTATTAATGAATAAAGGCAATGTTAGCCAGTGTCAAACTTTACAGTTCTTGTTTTGTTAATTTCAGGTATTTGCTTCTTCTATTTGTTGTTACTTATAGGTTTCAGTCACTTCATATGTATCTATTCGGGTTTAGGATGCCAAAGATTCTGTTAGAAAAATAAACGTTTTTAAGTTCATATAATTATTCTACTTTTTCTCCCTCGACAAAAATGTCTGGAAAATCCTAAAGTGAGTCCACTGAAGGTATAAACGACGCATAATTGCACATAAAATATATTTTCAGAGGTATCTGTGGCTTAACTGAGAATGTATTTGGATTTGAGTTTTGAGTACGAAGAGTTTTTTTAAGAATCTAAGGAAAACCTGTTCAAATTTCTAAGCCAAACAGAATAGTCACCAGTAAATCTCAAAAGTCAATATAGAACACTGTGGAGTAAACATTACTGATTATCCTATCCGTAAAACGATGCTTGCTGCTGTATTGCCTGCCGTGGTTCTCGAAGAAAGGTCAAAACCACACTTAACGTGACTTTCATGGGCAAAAAAAAGCGGACCATTCTGGAGTGATCGGAGTAAGGTAAGCAAAATTGCTTAGTTAAAGATTTATTTAACCTTTTCTTTTAGAATGACAATTTCTACACAGCAGAATTGCTCAGAATTGCTGCGTGGATCGCGTGTGCCAAAGGTTGTTTCTATTTTCAATGTATGTTTTTCTAATAAATCTATATTTGAAATTTTGAAAGAAAGCAATCAGTGTGGAGGGGCTCCAAAGATGTATTTTTGCTTCAGTGTATTTCACAAGCATTCTACCAAAATTATGGTCTGGAGTGTCATGTTCATTCATGTCCGTTTATACATTTTTAGAGGATATGATGAGTTGAGTTCAACAAAGAACTGCGCTAAAGACTGTTACGTATAAAAATCGCCGTAGAGCAAATTCATTACAATAACATCTCTATAGTTTACACGTCACAGGTTATTTTTGTTCCCGCACAGTAGATGAAGCGGTTCTCAAAGTCAGTCTTGCGTGATTTGTCGTCATTAGGTAGCGCTATTCGTTCCTCGAACGTGATGAATTGTATTCGCTTTGTTGCCAAACGTGTCTTATGCCTTAGGTTGTTTAACTTAGGATATTTTGTCAGTTTGTTTAGTTCTTGTTTGGCAGGCGTAACTAAGAGCTTTAAGGTTGCTAGAATTTATTAGAGGGGGTCTAGTGGTGCGTATCATTCCATTGGTTGCATATTTAATACTTAGAGACCGGATATGTGCATAACGTAAAATATGTTACCTATACGTGAAAACTGTCGTTGACAGAGAGATCGAGAAGCGCGAGATAAATAGACCACCAACAATAGGCCATTGTGCAACATTGTAACCATCCAAGAACGCAGACATCATAGTCAACATAATTATATAAAGGCACCTTGACATCAGCATAGTAGAGGACACCTTGGGCAGAACGCAGTAAACCGAGTCAGCAGGACTTTAAGTCACCTCTACGAAACAATGTAACCACTCCTGAGTGGATTTGTTATAAATAGGCAGCACGCCTTCAGCTAGCTGTTCATTCCTGTTTATCATGTTACTCTGCACATTGAGTGCTATATAATTGTATCATACTTATGTTGATATTTAATTATTTTATTATTTGTATTTTATTATCTTGTGTTAATGTGTAATCAATCAATACATTGTTTAAAAAAATCAATGCGTCTTAACCGTAAAATTAAGTCTCAGCAACAGAGTAGGCACATCGCTGTATTATAAAAGAGAGGGCGTAGTCAAGGCAATATAGGAATTTCGCCCGCGTAGTTTTTATATATGAGAGTTTAGTAGGTGTGGCAGATAGAAACATACCCTTGTCGAAAGCCGATCTTGTACCGAAATGTTGGCAATGGCAGGAAAAGCGAGCATTATTATAGAAAAGTGTCAGCTGAAAAGTTGTAGAGTAAGGTTTCGCAAGTATTTCGTTACTTGTAAAAGTCAATGTAACTTGGCTCTTCACAAAATTTGTTATTTTGGCAAAAATATGGAACAGAAAAGAAAGTAGCTTGTTCTGAAGTATTGTTATGTGGAAAGAAATACGAGGCGGTAAAGGTTTTGGGTGAAATTTTAGATGAAGAAAGAAAGAGGCAGAACTAAATTTTAAAATTAGTATGTCAAATTTTGAAGTATGTTATTCAGAGGATAGCTGTCAAATATTTTTGGAATGACGTTTTGGTAAAATTATGTCGAAATACTTCACAAGTCAACAACTTATATGTATTGACAAGCTGTATAATTATGACCAATAAAGAATATTATATTATTATTATTATTATTATTATTATTATTATTATTTAGTGCCAGAATTATAGAATAGTCTGTAAATTCTCTTCCAATGTGGTTCGGGGATTATTCGGCATCTAGATAAGCTTTGCAAGTCCTTAGTGAAGCTGTTACCGAACTACAAAGGTGTACAAACGAGGTAGAAGTAGACAGGAATGGAAGCGTCCATTATATCGGCAATAGACGCTATTTTAAGCCGTGGTAACGTTGAAGATTGAAGAATAGGAAATTCGTTGACCTCTGCAGAACTCGCTTGTCGATAGAAGTGTCGTATAACACCGCGGCAGCTCTCTATGGAAGGGGGGGTAATATAAAGCCGTTAGTTATTTATAGTCGTCTACATTCTTGCTTTTTTTGCGGGGCTCGAGTACCTAGTGGAATATTTCGTGTAACAAGTAGAATATCTCCAGTAGCTGGTGGATTATTTCGTGTAACCAGGGTATTGTTTTAGTTTTAGGTCTTGTTTATATATATATATATATATATATATATATATATATATATATATATATATATATATATATATATATATATATATATATATATATATATATATATATATATATATATATGCTTTTATTCTGTAGACAATATTTTGAGTCAGGCCTAAGTCAAGTAGGAGTATTGCACTGTTATCTGGTTCTTAATGGTTAGGTGCACAACGTATTAAAGAGGAATTTGGCAGCAAGTTTGATTTTCAATAAAAATTCATATGGGAAGAGGTGGATATGGAAAATATATCAAAATATTCGCAGAAACCTTCCAAATCGTCGTGGCAAGCAGACGAAGTAGCGAATTTCACATCGTTGTAGCAGCATTTTGGAAGAGGTAAAGGTGTTCCCCGAGAGTTGAAGTTTTGGGACAATATATTGGTAGTCTTTTGTCAGATAAAAGGCCAGGGGATTTTTTACACAGAATTCTGGTTCAGATAAGTGGTAGTTGATTATGTTTATTTTGAGCAGATAAGAAATATATTGATAGCTCAGAGTTCAAGAGATTTAATAATTTCATTTGATTTAATATATCTTAATGGCTGATCGTCAATACAACCAGAGAGTATTTATTTTATATCAGATAGTTGAATTTATACATACATATATATGCAGTTGCTCTGTGATCTAGCATATAGAAGTATTTAATTCATAAGAGAACTAAGCTCGTAGATTTCTTGTCATATTGTACAGAGCGTTACCATTATCTGAGATAGCTAATTAATTTTATTGCCGTTAGTTTATTAATGTATGTAAACTGAGCGTTTGCACGTCTAGTATATACTACTGTTCAGTAAGTTAAGATTTCATGCTACACACAGAGAGCAATATTGATTTGGAGTTAATTACCATATGATTTTAGGATAATTATGTTGTTTTAGATAACTTAATTGATGAGTATAGCTTATTTAATTCACTATTTTATGACTATGCCTAATTGTGTGCGCTTGTATTTGACCATTGATTTGTTATGTCATCTTTGTAGGCAACGTACAGTGTTAGACTAAACCAGAATTTTCGCTTATTGTATTTTGGGGTTATATTTTTGTTCTGCACATACTCTCACTCCTCCAGAATTAGTAGTTTGTTGGTTTTGCTGCTCTCACATATGCCTTAGGCCTGTTTGACTATTGGTACATATATATATATATATATATATATATATATATATATATATATATATATATATATATATATATATATATATATATATATATATATATATATATATATATACGCATATATTAGAGTATGTTTCTTTTTCACTGAGCACGAGGTACAGCTGCCAAGAGGTTTCAACAGTTTTTAATTCGAGTTGGAACAGCGGCAGGTTTGGAAGTAAATCAGTAATAACATCTTGTTGAATAACCAGGAATTGGTGTAAAACTAATCAGGTGGCGCCCTTGAATGAATATCTTGTTAAAGAACCCCGCACGTCTTCATTGTTTAAAAGCTGGCTGCCACCAATTTACCGGAAACTTTACCAATTATAGTGCCTGTACGATACTGCTTGCAGAGTTGAAGAGTTTTGTTAGATCTTTGTGAGGTTTGAGTTCATAAACTATTAGGTCACTATACTCTAAGTGCGGCACATAACAACTGTTGCCCATCAAGAAGGTTGAGGCGTTATCAGACGTCCACTGAATTACTGGTTATCAAATGGTGACTCTATTTTCACACAAGGCGGTACGCCGTGCTATAAGACAAGATGTGTCACAAAGTTTTTGGGGAAAACGGTAAAAGCTCTGCGGTGCCTCAAAAATAGCCAAGATATGAACTCCACTGGCAATTTCTGGGTATTTACAAGAGGAGGCTAAATAAAACTAGCATAGCAACAAAAGTGAATCCATATCTACCCTAAAAAATAGGTGGCATTATAATAGAAAAAGCATGGATGCAGCAAAAGCGTTATGGTATTGAATTTTCATATAAATGATCTGGCACCAAATATTTTATTATAACTTTTCATTCTTGTAACATAAAAATCTAAATTTTCGTGTATAGTTTACTTTTTATATCGTAAATCTACGTACTAAATTTGGTTATCATAGCTTTCTTATGTTTTGAGAGAAACATTTTTTTCGAATAAAAACTCAAAATTTCCCCAGGAAACCTCGTCCGATTTTCCTGACTAATGAACTTATCCAAGCCACAAAAGGCATGCCAAATTTTATCAAAATCGGCCCATTATCTTTTGAGTTATCGGTGTGATACATACACACACACACACAAATATATATATATATATATATATATATATATATATATATATATATATATATATATATATATATATATAAACATATAGATATATGTACATAAACATATGAAAATTAAAACTGACCACGGATATGGGTTCAAGGGGTCTTGGTTCGCGCTTATTTGCAAAAAAATTTGAAAATTCAAAAGTCGGGATCTTCCCAATAGTTACTTTTTTCTACGAAAATTCACTAAAAATCAAGAACCTATGTCAAGAGCTGGTGTAAAGTATGAAAATATTGAATCAATTTTTAAAAGAAAGCATTTTTCAGTGAAAAAATTAAGAAGCACTGCCATACAATATTTGGCAACTATTATTTTAATAACTTTTTCACGTCTATATTAATTAAATTTTAAAGAATTATGTAAATCCCAATGGTGGAATATAATCGTGAACCAACCTAAAAAACCGTTTAAAGGCGAGTGGGGAAAGAGTACCTACTATACAAGAGGAAACTGGCACCAAGTAAACTATACAAGACAGTATCAGGTAAAAAAGGTTAGAAGCGAACAAGCGTCAAATAAATATAAACAGATAGAAAATATGTTGAGATAAAAATGTAAAAAAGTCTAGATGGGAATAAATAGTGAAGACATTGAAAATTACATGAAAATGAGCAGCCGGATTAAGATCACCAGCAAGTTAGAAAACTGCAGTATAAATTTTTGAAAAAGTAGAGTCATAAATAAAAAGTGTCTAAGTCGTTGACTAGGAAGGGGAGACATTGTTAAATATTAGAAAGCCTATCTAGAGTATTTGTATCATGGAGAGGACACTGTTTGTAAATAATAGTATATTATAAGGCAGATAGTGAAGACAAACCGCCTGTTATGAGACAAGTATTGAAGAAAACCACTAGAAAACTTGAACAAGGAAAAACTCGTGGTGTGGACGACATAACAAGAGAATTTTAGAAGAGTTCTGGTAGAATATGAAAAAAAAAGACTGAAAATGTTATAAATCGGGAAAACTACCCAGCTAATTTATGTAGCATAGGAGGGTAAAGAGTATTAGTTCTATAACAAAAACAGCGAACCCGCAAAAATGCAACCAGCATAGGACAATAAGTGTACAGTCAGGTGGCGAACCCGTATATCTGGGAAAGGGATTTAATAATGTGGATTGAAAAATCTTGTTCTGTATGATGAAGAAAGCTGGATTGGATTGCAGAGATAAGCGCATTACTCCCCATCTATACAAAAATCATCGTACCAGAATACATACAAAGGGATATGAAATTGAGGTTGAAATAAAAATTGCAAGTTTTAAAATTAGAATTTAATTTAAAAATTGAGAAAACCACTTAAATTAAGCAAATGTTATTTACATTGTTTGCTGCTAGTGTTATATTGCAGATTGCTTCTATTGTCGGCACGATGTAGCCATTTAGGGCTGGTAAGACTGATATTATAAAGCCGGAGCTTCAACTAGGAACTGGCTTCCAGTAGGAACATAGTCAGCATTTGTTTACACCTTTACAATACCAACAAAAACTCATGACTTTTTGTGTGCTTGCACCACCTTGACAAATTTTCGACTTTAGCTGGTTTGGTAGTGAAACATTCCTGTTTTTCCGAAATATCAATAATTCTTCACTTTTGTTATTTTCTCGAGTATTTTGCACATTAAGTAATGAAATTTGGTGATAGGATCTCAAAATGTTTTGGGCTATTTACTCCTAAGAATGATACCGTTACTCTACAGATCAGGAAATTGTTATTTGCTCTATATAATTTTTTATTATTTTGCATTAGCAATCAGGACTTACAGCAGTGTATACGAATACAGCATGCTATACATAATGTTCTGTCAACTAATGTAATGAATATTAACAGGAATCACACCCAGTTATGTTATCCATAGCTTTGATAAGATAATATTATGGTAATATGATTGTGTGAGGTCTTTGAGTCACTTCTTTTTCAGTCTTCTTTGGGCATAATCTTCTGTTAAGATTCTTACAGCACTATTTTGATGTATTTCTAGCTTTGTATGGTGTTTTTAAACTTTCTGTGAAATTTCATCGTTAACGCAAGGAATGTCCATGTCCGTATGTAAAGTATGATTTGTGACGTACCACGAAGCGTCTGCTATAATTGTCAGTGTTCTTTATAGAACCTTTGTATAATATTTACATTGGACTTGCTTGGGCATCCACACAGGCCAATCCCATAGGTCCAGATTGGTTTGATTATTGCTTAGTAAATCATCAATTTGTTTTGGATATTGAAAAATGCAGCAAAAACTTGAGAATATTGAATATTCTGGCTAAATTTTAATACC
This sequence comes from Tillus elongatus, assembly GCA_964006375.1. Taxonomy (NCBI): domain Eukaryota; kingdom Metazoa; phylum Arthropoda; class Insecta; order Coleoptera; family Cleridae; genus Tillus; species Tillus elongatus. The sequence goes on from OZ023265.1 coordinate 110,446,721, forward strand.
GACTTCTGCAAGGTTATGCATGTTGTGTGTTAGGAGAAATAAATGGCATTGGAAGGTTAACCATCAGCCACATACTGTTATAATGGTTAATTTCACTTGTTCAGACTTGCAGCAAGAAAAAAAGGAAAAAAATTTAAGGAGATCCGTCCTACAAAATGTTACACTAGAATTAGTGTTTTTCTTCTTTTTTTATACCAATCCATACATACCAAAAACACATATACATTATTTATACACAATTTACATATCTAAAATATGTTTGTTTACAATTACTATTAATGGGTATATGTTATATATATATATATATATATATATATATATATATATATATATATATATATATATATATAATATATATATATATATATATATATATATATATATATATATATATATATATATATATATATATATATATATATATATATATATAAACACAGATCTCCTCGTTAGTGAATTTTTCGTAAAATAAAAAATTCACTAATACTGGTAATAATGGTGTGGCAATATTTTTTTAATTTTGTAGGGCAGCCCTCCTCGCCAAACTTTGTCGAACGCTTGGTTAATATCCAGAAATACTTCTAAACAGTACTGGCCTCGATCCAATGCCTTTTGGATTATATAGTAAAAAAATAAATATCGTTGGATAATGGACACGACCTGTGCTTACCTTTTATGGTTGTTGTAATATTTATATGATAATAATAGCATTAATAAAAAGGTGACGATAGCGAGTAATTTGTTATGCTTCTGTCTCTATTTTTAAAAACCTTGTAAGAATGTGGTAGTAGTGTTTTTTTTTAAATTAATACGCTGCACTAGAATATGCAATATTTTATTATCACAATAGTTTTGTTGAGTAACATTGATTAATCAGCTATGTTACCAAAATAGTCATCACAGCTTATCATCATACGGGCATTCTATTTTACCAAGAATATACATAGATGTCCCTGATATTTAAAGAACTATTTCTTGCCCTTTGCTAAAAAACGGCATTTGCTATAAAAAACTGTTAACTGTGTTAGATAAAGCCAATCAAACACGCAAATCGTGACGGCTTATATTAGGGCTTGGAGTTTTTAACCGCTGATCTCATTCTTCCTACCGTAACCTGTCGTTCAGAATTACACCTTTGACAAATTTAATTAAATATTACATAATATCAGAGTTCATAACGAACTTCCGGCATGCAATGTTGTTGCATGAGTAGTCTGCATGTTTGCTTTTTGCAGTTCCTTTAAAAGCTGCCTAAATTGTAGGTTTATAATGGCAAAATTAAGCTGCAAATTTACTCAATGTTCTGCAATTTAAATCAAGAAGTAGTTTTTAAAAAAAATCAATTTTGCAGAAAGTTAACTATCATAAACTAGTTCATTTTCGAGTTTTTTTTATTTTCTTAATATTTTTCTGGCTAAATTTTAATACCGACTTCTGCAAGGTTGTGCATGTTGCGTGTAAGGAGAAATAGATGGCATTGGAAGGTTAACCATCAGCCACATACTGTTATAATGGTTAGTTTCACTTGTTGTTCAGACTTGCAGCAAGAAAAAAGGACAAAAATTGTAAGGAGATCCTTCCTACAAAATGTTACACTAGAATTAGTGTTTTTCTTCTTCCTTTCTTTTATACCGATCCATACATACCAAACACACATATACATTATTTATACACAATTTACATATCTAATATGTTTTTTTTACAATAACTATTAATGGGTATATGTTAAATATATATATATATATATATATATATATATATATATATATATATATATATATATATATATATATTGCTATGATACGCAATTTTAACTGTTGAGCATGATAATTTTTAATTATTATGGTTTTTTTCAAGTACTTATTTTTATTGCCAATTTAAAATATTAACATTAATAAAATAAAATTATTGCTAATGTTTCTTTACATACCGTTGTATCTGCAAATTTTTGCTTATTTGAATTTTTTTTTATATTCATATTAATCCAGTGTTAGAAATTTTGTTAAAACATTTTCAAATGAGTTTTTATTAATTTTTTCTTTTCATTTATAATTATTTAAATATAGGCTTATTTAGTGATATTTTTATACGTCAAATTAATCAGACTATATAAATAAAATCTATAGTGTTATATTTCTGATAATTTAAATTCTTTTCAAAACATAGTTACATAAAACAATATTGATCGTTGTTAATAAATCAAACGAATTAAAATCTCGTTGTAACAAATGAATCAACCTATATTCTATGACTTTGTCATTAATTCGGCCTTTATAAGGATATCCCCATTAATATTATAAATAGACACAAAAATCGTCAATGTAAAAAAAAAATCGTAAAACTAAACATACAATGTAGAAATCTACACATTTATCGTTGCAATATTTACAAAATGGACTTACTGCTTAAAATGTTTCTAAGTGTTTATTGGAGATTTGGATTATTCGCTACTAGACCGTCTGTATAGGATTTTATTATGCCACCATTACATTGTGTTAATTAATTAATATAGAGCTTATTTTGAATGGTCCTTGTGTACTGAAGATTCTCTTCTATGTTGGTTACCATTATCTTGTTAATATCCATATACTGCTGATCTTTACTATTCTTTCAAATTATTTTATTCGCGTGCAAATCATACTGAACAAACCATATTTTCCTAATTAAAAGTTCTTTCCCCAAACTTTTGTCTTTACAATCTCGCAGTTCAAAACATAACTTTACATTATAGCAACAAAATGGCTAATTTTATTCTTTGAAAATCATTACTTTACCCTTTTTGGCATTTATTTATTTGGGATTTATTAATTTACACTAATTTGTCCTTCTCACAGTCAAATCTCGCATCCCAATTACACTGTTACCTTACATTCTGGCGGTTCCATCTCGAATGCCCACGAATAATCACACACTTTCTACTTTTAAAAATGTTCGCTTCTATAAAACTGAAAACGTCTCTCTCTTTTTAACACAGGCTGTGCGACAGAGCTCACTAGCACGCTACCTCGCTATCGTCCAAACTGCTTATCAGGCAAAAAACCGTATCAACGTTTCACTGATAACATTGTGTGCCTTTTTGGAATTTAATCACAATAATTTTTACCTTTAACCTTATCTCCTAAATACAATGTGTCTACACATACATTACATCTATTCCATTAGAAGATATAAAAATATTTTCCTTAACCAAAACGATTGCATTATAAGTAAACTCAACGCATTGTTCTCTATTCTTTAGATTCCAATAATATTTATTATTTCACCAAAATATCCAACACTCTTTTAACTATACAGTACATTTAAATTTCAGGATGCATAAATTTTATATACATGACTCGTTTTTCTCCACAAAAAGTTTTCTATTTTTAAACTATATATATATATATATATATATATATATATATATATATATATATATATATATATATATATATATATATATATATATATATATATATATATATATATATATATATATATATATATATATATATATATATATATATATATATATATATATATATATATATATATATATATATGTGTGTGTGTGTGTGTGTGTGTGTGTGTGTGTGGTAGGAGAGCAGGAGACAGAGCCGCTACAACACCAGAGATAACACTTTGCGCTATTCTCCACTGCATGTTTATTGAACAGCCAAATGGAAAAGTTCACTTCTCAATTATTGTTCATTTTTATAAAAAATCCCGGATCTCGCCAACTTGCGATTTAAAAATGACATAATGCAAGGTGAAAACTTCATCCCTACCTTCAAGCCCCTTTGAATGATAATTGCGATCCCCAAAATTATTAAATCGGAAATATCGGCTTGTGATACCTTATTTGAAAGATATCTTTATGCTCTATTAAAAATGTCATTGTTTTAACATTTATTGCAAAAATTAAAAAATATTAATTCATCTGATTGACAAACTAAATTTAATGTGCAAAATTTATCAATAATCGGTCTCCTGTTTGGTGCAAGGGAAGATTATTCAAAAATTACATCAATTTTAGGAAAAAATTTCGTTTACCTAAATTATTAAATTACGAAATTGTTTTAAAAATTTTAAAATTGGCAGTGTACATTCTTAGAAATCATTTTTATAATGACTCTATCAGATAAGTTAATATGTTTGTTATTTATTTCAGTAGATTAGGATTACGTTATTAATATTTTGTATTCTAATGTTGTACTTTGTATGTTATGCTTATCTTCTTTACCGTGTCTATGGCAGGTCATAATGGATGGTAAGTATGTTCACAATAGAGAACTTGATAAATACAACACAATAAAAAACTAATAACTAATCGCCTCTCTTTTTTGATAATGAGAAAGCAAGCAAGAACAATGTTTGATGTTATTTTTAGTGAGTATTAATTAAAAAGAAGGCATAAAAAGTTATTAACATTCTTCGCAGTTGGAAATGCTAGTTTTGTTTGATACGCCTTAGCACCTTGCTGTACGACTGTAACTGCTTTATTTAACAGAAATGCATAAAATAACTGTTCCAGGGATGATTGGTAGCGAAAGTTGAACAGGATTACAGATCGAAGTTGCTCGCCTCTTTCAGGAAAAATTTCCCGATTTTCCGACTATATCCCAAAAGACAATTAGTACAGTTAAAAAACAATTTTGCAAGCTTGGGCTTGTAAGCCAGGTACAAAAATCGTACTTATGCACTGAGTAATGATACCAAATTAGATGTAATGCTTGAGTTTGGAGAAAACAAGCAGCCACAACATCCCTATAAGTTGATACAAATCTAAGCTCACGTAGAAGGCGAGTTTGATAGAAGAACCTCTTTTTGTAAGCAAATGGTGAAAATGTTAGATAACAATGATATTCCAATTGAAACATGTTATATTTTCTACTGAGTGCAGTTTTACACTTCACAGCCATTCTAATCCTCAAAATTGTCGTTACTGGTCTAAACATATGCAATACCCTGAAAAGGTTAATGTTTGGCGAGGAATAGTTGGAAACGATGTCATTGTTTCATTTTTTTATTGATCGCAATTTGAATGGAGATAATTATTATTTAGCACTGTTCCAAGATAACGTCGTGCCAAGTTTGGTAAACTTATATCCTGTTACACAAGTTCAAGCGAATGTGATATGCGTCCAGCAAGATAGAGCACCGGCACATTACCAAATCAAATTATTTCACTCAATTATTTAAACATATGTTCAAGACAGTAAATGCACAAAATAAACAACTTATCGATGTAGGGAAGGCTTAACTTGATAAAGCTATTAGCAGCAACAACAACAAGAGCAAAACTATGTGGAAGACCATTAACGAACTAACAAGGAAGAACTGAAAATGTCAAACTAAATGCCCTGCCATAAATGCGGACCTTCCAGACCAGTTTGGCAATTTTTTCTCATCTACTGCACAAAATGCAACTGCCCATCTATCTGCCGCGGTAAATATAGTATTTGTTGAGGAGATAGCATCGCAAGTGAACACCCAATTTAAATTCACACGCGTTGCACAAGAGGATGTTCTGAACGCAATGAATACCCTCAAATCATCTAGTTCTGCACAGCCAGATGAGGTTTCAAGTATATTGCTTAAGCGCTGCAAGTTTGTTGTTTCTTTACCACTGTCGCACATATATAGCATGTTATTGGCCAGGGGTATTGTTCCATCGAAAATGAAAGAAGCACATATAAAACCGACATACAGAAAAGGTGATCCCACAAATTACCCAAGCTACAGGCAAATCGGTCTAATACCCACTTTTCCCAAAACCTTAGAAAAAATAATCAATAACAAGCTGACAACGTATCTTACCGATAATAAACTTCTCTCGCCATATCAACATATGGGTTTCGGCAAGCACGAATCACTGAAACCGTATTTCAATTATTTTTCGAATATTTTATATAGAACAGTGAGAGTCTCGATTGTTCAGTGGTAAGAACGTGTGCCTCTGAACCGAAGGGTACCGGGTTCGTTCCAAGCGTTCTCCTTTAGCTTTTTCAGCACATACTGTAAAATTAACATCAACCAACGTTCTGACATCGTATTTTATCAAGTTGGATGTCTGAACGTTTCGCTTTTCGGAGGGGGCGTAAAGCCGTCGATCCCGTGTCCATGCGATGTTGGGGACGTTAAAGATCCCTACCCTTCTCACAGAAGGGCAGAGGTTTGGTAAAATTTCCAGGATAGTGAGGTGAAACTGCTCCGATAGTCGCGGAAATGGACCGACGTTAAAAGAAAATGATATAGAACAGTGTGTAAAATTTGGCTTAATTAGTTGTAATAGATATAGTGTTGTACCTTTTAAAGTGTTTTTACAGGGACTATCTCATCGCGATAGAACAGAAGGTAGTGGTTAACGATGAGTGTTAATTTCGGTTCATGTGTTAGATTATATTATAAAGTGTTGGTTAGGTTTTTTACTGTTTGCTGTTGCACTGATTTCTATTAGCCTGTTTACCAATATTTGATTGGTTATTTTACATGTAGTATAATAAAAAATAGTCTTTAAAAATCTTACTGCTAACTAGAGAGGAGAGCTCATTCAAAAGCAGACATGTCTATTTGCCACAAATTCGATAAAAACAGCAAAAACTGTTTTTTCAAAAATTGATTTATAGAGAAAAGACGGATAAAAGGATTCCAATAATATATCAGAAAAAAATTGTTTCTAGGAGATATTTGGCACAAAAGTTAAATCTGTGTACTCTTGCATGAGCACAACGGATATGTCCAGTAGCGGAGTTGTCTGGATTTGTTTGGATACAGTGATATTGAACAAATTAATATTAAGCAATATAATGCATTTTAAAAAGTGCAGAACGAAATACAAAATGTAAAATATATTACTTAAATATGCAATATCTCGTCATCTTCAAGGCATTTACAGATCTCATCTAGAGTCTCATTTTTTTCTCTTTCTTCTTGCTCCCCCAAATGTGCAGTATCTTCTTCCAAAATATGTTTAAGAATTCCAAGGAAGGAAGATTTTGCCATTGACTATTTGCGTTATTAAATTGTTTTTCCAGGTGTGTCATAACATTTTTCTTCTTTTCTGTCGGAATTGTGTTACCTATTGGCAATTCCTATAATCGGTTATTTTATTTTCATCCCCTTTTTAAGAAAGGTAAATATTTTTGTTCGGTAACATCTTCGAAGCAAAAAATTAACCTCCTATATATTTTATTATGGTTCCTTTACGGGGCACAATTTTTCTTCTAAAAATTCTCTTCAGTTCCTAAATTCCTGTTACTTTACTATAAGTTTATGAAAGCCCTTTGACATTGTAAAGTATCCAGTCCTTGCCCAACTCTCGAATTGTCCCAACTTGGCTATATAAACGATTATATTCCTTAGCATTGTGAATCATTACGTGATTTTTAAGTACTTTTCCAGCACGACAAAAAAAAACAATCTGCTGAAAGGTACGAATGAGCTCTTACTAGGAAATATATTATGATTTCTTCAATGTTTCGTGGAGCTTCATTTTTTAACAAATACGCCAAAAGGTGCATGATGCGATAGTTTTTGTTCTGGTCACACAATCATCAAAAAGTCTGAGCAATTGTATACCATTAGTTAGATCAAAAGACCTAAGATCTGCTATAATAGCTGATCCAACTTGCTGCTTGGTTTTCAGACCAGGTGTAGAAAAAATGTTCTTTTGAATCAACGTCGACACAACAAAGACTATAAACTAATTTGCCCTAAATAAAATGCATCCCGGATAGGCGTTTTTGGTGGTGAATGTGCCTGCTGCAGGTTAAAACAAAAAATATATATATTTTCAGGCTTTACTTTTAGCAATTTATAGAAAGTCTTTGCTCTAATTTTGTGAATTCCTAATTCTGTTGAGTGGCTCTATTCTCTCCTCCCTCTTTTATGGCATTTTTTAGTTAAGACACTGCCCGTATACATTTGTCGCCGGCGAAGAGGATCCTATGTTATAACCGATCCCTAGAAACTCATTTAAGCATGGATTCTAATGTTTTGAAATTCGTGTTTTTGGCGTTATACATAATAAAAAGATTGTTAATATTAAGGTCACACGACACATAAACACGACACGACTTGTTTCTGTTATAATGGCTCTCACTGGCTGAAATTCCAGTAAAAACGCCCGGTTTATTTGCTTCTTTTCAAAATCTTTGTTGTCGTAACGCTTACCAACGCGTTTTTCTTTTTTCTGCCTTGTCTAATAATGTTGTGGATACCTACCAATCAATGTGATTTTTTGCAATGTCAAACACAGTTAAAAATAGGTTTCTGCAAACTGTCAGAGTATTAGTTTTCTTCCTCCTTGCATCCGCAAAAAGTATACAACGCGAACTGATTTGCTTTCTCTTTTTTCTGGCAATACCCCTTCCTTAGGCCGACGTCTCTTTGGCTCCAAAACTGATATTATGTGACACAACTTTTGATGTTGGTCTATTTTAGAAAGCACCTGGTAAAACTTATCCCTGTTTTTTTTATATCGGTAGCCTTTGTCAAGCGACATCTAGTTGAAAACATTAACCATATAATAGTGTGTGAGGATATGGTGATGATGGTTTTAAAACAAAACTGTAAACTTAAATAACACATGTAATGGGATTTGTCTTGTTTTGTTTAGTTTTAGATCTCATTTGGAAATGTCTTGTTTTTATTGAACTCGGTAGGGTTAAATGACAAATAAAATAAGATCCGTCTTGTTTTGCGAAAATTTGCTGTAGGCCAGCACTAGGAACCATACCAGAGAGTATAAATTTGAGGAAAAGTGGATTTGGGTTTAAAATGGACATGTCCGCTTTTGTATAACCCCTCGTGAGATGATTCTTTATTATTAACACTTGCCTAAAACTATACAAATAGAAATTTTACACATAGGTAAACAAAATGGCAAAATGTTTAAATTGGTAAAGTGAAATTCGACTGTAGGCTTTTCGCAGTAATCATTCCAGGCACCTTTTTATTTTGATAAAATTTTACATGCACCATAAAAAAGCACGTGAACAACTATTTTCCAAAGTAATTTGCATTTTTATTTTTTAACTTGATTTTTGTAAATTCTTTTAACCGTATATATATATATATATATATATATATATATATATATATATATATATATATATATATATATATATATATATATATATATATATATATATATATATAAAACCTTATACTAAAAAAAAGGTTCTCTTGATTGATATTGACGAAAGGAACTGTTTTCGAAAAAATATTTTTTTTGTTTAACATGTTTTTTATTTTATTAGCAGCAGGAGGATCACCGTCACCTAAATTAGCATATTTTGTATGGCGGAAATATCGGTATTCTTTTATTATCTCACGGACGTGCTTCTGCCGGTATTTATTTTATAAATCAATGCATCAGGTGACTGCTCATGGGCGGCACAGCGAGGTTCATATATTTTTTATTATTACTATATTTAGTAATACTCTCGAAGGCATTTAGCTATCCTGGTTGTCTAACATTTTTTATTAATTTTAGATTCTCCTCATTATCTTGGTGATTAGTACCCCAGATATGTCTGGCGGCGGAAGATAGTTCTATAGTACCATATCTTGATTATGCTATGTGTTCTTTGAATCTAATTCCAATAGATTTTTTTGTTTCTCCGACTTATTTAAGATCACAATCTTTACAACTTATTTCATAAATTCCCGATATTTTCGCCGTACTATTCTTGTCTTTTGGATTACCTAGCAAGTTTTCAAAAGTATTTTTTGTCGAAAATGTTAGTTGCAAGTTGGGTTTTTTTTAAATACTATCTAGACCCCTCGTGATTCAAGGTTCAAATGGTATCGAATTTTTTATGAAATTCAGATCTGGGTTTATTATAGAGAGGTTAGATTTTTTTTTAATCAAGTCATTGTCGCCAAATTATTTAATGAAAAAGTATTTCTGCGGAGAGTATATTATCACCGCGACGTGTAAATTCTATAAATCATTTACTTCGTTCTTATTACCGAAAAATATTTACTGTTAGGAACAAGAGTATATCGATTAAAAACAAAAGTATATATTTGGCCATAGAAGTACCATTTGGTTTGGAGAACCCAATTCGTCACAATACAATTTTTAGACCTGACTATCGTTAGTCTAACAAAGCTAGCGTCATCAGAGAGATGAATAAAGTCAACTCAACTTCATCGCTCTGATGACGCCAACTTTGCTGGATAAACGATGTTTAGAGCTAAAAACTGTGTTGTGATGAATTGGCTTCTCCAAGTTGTAGTTACTAGTGCTCATCACAAATTCAAATCTTCACTCATTGCATATATTTGGCCAGTTTATTCTAATTATTATTAAAAGTCACTTAAAAACCCAGCGGCATGACACCGGTCGACATTTTAACCTGCCCATTTGCGGACTTATATCTCTCCGACCACCATAATGAACTACAGCTTTTGAAATATATTTTTTTTTGTTGGTTATAGTCGATTAGCAAATAAAAGTGTATCTAACAAAAAATCTAGACGCCATTTTGGGCGGCCCAGTTCGGAAACCCGTCAAAATTGCTTAGTTGGAGTTAAGCAACATTTAACATAATGAGTTTAAGTGATTTACCTCAGGACAGGTAATTTTTTCAAATTGGTAGCCTTTTGCTACGAAAACCTGAAAACTACCAATAAAACACTTTGACAATTTAGCAAAACTTTTTATTAAATCAAGTCTTTAACTTTTTGGATAATAATTTGGCACTAGGCAAACTTCTTTGGTGCTTTTCTGTAAGGCTTGACCTTTGGTGGTGATTGTCCAAACATAACAGCAAAGTATCTGTCAAGCGTGTGGTATAAATGGGGATAAACATGTCCCAGACTATGATTTTCATCAGGATATGACTGAAACAAAACAATATCTTTCGAGGTAAAATAAATATTTTTACATAAATGATTATTATTATTATTAATAAATCATAAACTTCGGCGATGCGACTTGATCCAGCAAACATCATCAACTCATCTAACATCATTATACCGCCAGTGACCAGAGATGTCGACGCGGTCCTAATTAAACATGTTCTTACACTGTTTTTAGTGAATTTTCGTGGAAAAAAATCACTATTGGAGAGATCCCGACTTTTGAACTTTAAACAAATTTTTGCAAATGAGCGCAAACTAGGACCCCAAAAACCCCTATCCAGGGTCAGTTTCAATTTATATATATATATATATATATATATATATATATATATATATATATATATATATATATATATATATATATATATGTATATATATATATATATATATATATATATATATATATATATATATATATATATATATACGTGTGTGTTTACAACACCCTATCCGCTAGAGCCAAATTAAGAATTATTTTTTGTTTTCACTATGAAAAATGTATCTGTACCAATTTCCAAGACAGCATCTCAAATACTTTTGACTAGATATCAGGGAAAATCAGAATTAATTTTGACTTTTTGGCTAAGGTAAGTTTGTGAAAATCGTAATATTGTGGCCAAGAATCTGCTGCTGCTCTGTGCAATCTTATTTTTGGACCACGCTGTATATTCCAAAATGTGAATAAATCGAAACCGTAAAATATTTCTTAAATCTCAGCCCAAATAGAATATTGAATTTTTGTCATCTCAGTGAAGAAACGCCGCTTTTTCTGTGGCTGGTTTACAAACACAATGCATAATAATTTTGCTTTTAAGACAAAACTTTGGTTTGTTTAAATGTCAGAGGCTACTGAGATCTAGTTTATTCTATTCAAAGTATATATCGCAACTCATTAAATATATACTGACTTCCCAAAAACATTGAACAGCCAGTAAGGTTTGACCAATAGACAATTTGCATGTTTTTTATCACATCTGATAGACATCCCACAAAGATGATTTTAATATTTTTTTCATTTCACATACTACAAAAATAACGGTGCAAAAATATTTGAAAATGCGAATGTCATAATTGATTTCAAACACCACTAGTTTGCCGCTATGGTCTGTGACGTCACTGAACAGAACAATAGTCAACCATGAACTTGATTCTCTGTGTTTACATCCTCTGTTGTAAGCTATTGATTGAATATTGGCTTCTTGCATGTGATTTTATTTAAGAAAATGTAAAATAAAGCTTATATAAATACTGTATACTACCAAATATACGACTATAAAAACTCCAGAGAAACTATTTTTTATTGTTTCATTTAGAAAGCAATGGTGCAAAGTAATAAAGCGGGATGAAAGGAAATATCCACAGTTATCTGAGAAAACGGCCTTATATTGTTGTGAAGATCATTTTAATGTAATTACCTCCTCATTTTCACAATGAATATTAGTGATATAAAGTTAAAATTCTTATCACACGTTATCAAGTTAGGTTGTAATTTCCATCTGGTCGAGGTATTTTTATCTGTACATATTAAGTATTAACGTTAAATATTACTCTGAGTATTAACAACCGGCAAAAATCAAGGTTATTAATTAACAAAATTATGGGGTTTGCTTCAAATAATTGTCTGTAATTAATTCAAAAAACATTGTTCTATCAAAAAGAATAATGTCATCATAAATTAGTCAATTCTTAGCAAATTATCTGCTTGCGCCTCTTGAAAACCTTTGTCTCCAATTTTATTACGCACACTTTAAACCATTCAACTAGGAGAAACACAATATTAATAAAATTCACCACTATGTTGACAAACAAGCGAACGTACTTATCATACCCTAGGGCAAACGTAAACACGATATTTACTTACTATCCAACTACGTCACGACAAATAACAGAACGTTCGCGGTCACATGATAATAATTGGAAATTATTTGATTTTAAGTCTTTTTCTGTTCACTATATATGTTTTTGGGTATTTTTATGCATGTAATAATGTTCTATGTGTGAAAAACTGTTAGGTAAATGTTAAATTCATGTAATGGAAAATCCACGCAAATTGTCTATTGCAATGAACTTTTCTATACTACTCTGTTTTGTCTTTGATAAGAAATGATAACAATATGGGATAACAAATTAACATGTGTACACGTTTTTAATTTTGTTTTATCAAAAAATGATGTTTTTAGATTTGCGTTTTCTTTAGTTTGAAGCAATATATTGTAGCAATGTGTGCCCAATTTATTAAGTCATTAGGTTTATATGCCTAGGTGCCATTTACGGAACAATTACGATCATTAAAGTTCTTTCGAAAGGTGGCGCATTGTTGGTATGCGTAGAGCCTGTTTTTCAATCAGACAAATTTCCGACCGCATAGGACGCAGTGTGTCATTAGTGTTACAGTGTTGGTCCAGGTGGTATGAAGAAAAAATACAAAATCGTCGTCATGGTTCCGGAAGGGCTCCGGCAACTGCAGTACGGGAAGATCATCATTTGAAGATTGCGTCTTTACACGACCGATTCTCCACAACACGGTCGATTGGAAACGATTGGTTTGGAGTTTTACAACAAAGAGTCTCTATGGCAACGATATATCGTAGAATAGGCGCATATGGGCTTAATTAGTATAGACCATTTTTATGTCTCCCACTAACACCTCGACGTCGTGCTCTGCTCGGCTTGAGTTGTGTAACAGCAGATCAAATTGGGATTGTGAGTGTAATCATGTTATGTTTCCTGGCGAGTCCCGATTCTGTCTTTAGGTCTACGATCATCGCAGAAGAGTAAGACGATTACGTGAGGAACGTAGCAATTTAGAATTTGCTGTAAAACGGCGTACATGCCTTACACGGTGGGTGATGGTATGGTAGTCTGATAACATACAGTTACAGGTCACCCATAGTTTTTTATTGACAAAACTTTGAACGCAAATGATTACATACGAAACGTACTGCAACATGTTCCACTGCCATACCTATGAGGGTTAATTTAACCCCTTTTCCAAGACGATAACGCGAGCCGTCATACAGCAAGGGTTACTATAAGGTTCTTAACAAGAAAATAACGGACCCTGCTTCGATAGCCTTCTCGATCTCCATGGACTTTTCACCAATCAATCATTTGTGGGATATGATTGCCAATCGACTGGGTAATTTACATCAACGACCAAATAACCATCGTCACAGAATTCAAGAATCCTGTGATGACGTTCCTCAGGATACCATAAATCATTTAATTTCAAGAATGCGTCTAAGAGTTATGGAATACATAGAAAACCGCGGCAGATCCATTCATTGTTAATTACCTTTGTTCTTTTTTTTTTAATATTTCAGTTTGAAAATGTAATCATTCTTAGTGAATTTTCTTAGAAAAAATTGACTAATGGGAGATCCCGACTTTTGAATCTTAAAACATTCTTCAAATGAGCGCGGACCTCTATAACCCATATGCGAGGTCAGTTTCAGTTTTTATATGTATATATATATATATATATATATATATATATATATATATATATATATATATATATATATATATATATATATATATATATATATATATATATATATATATATATATATCACACCCGTAACTCAAAAAGTAATAGTCCAATTTTGATAAAATTTGGCATGTACCTTCCTTTTGTAAATGGATTGGATAAGCTCGTTAACCAGGAAAATCGCACCAGGTTTTCCTGGAAAATGTTTGGTTCCCTTTCGAAAAAATGTGTCAATCTCAAAAAATAGAAAAGATATGGTAACCAAATTTGGTATGTAAGTGTACTATGTTAAAGGGAAATTACAAACCAAAATTTATATTCCTATGTTACAAGAAGAAGAAAGTTATAAAAAAATATTTGGTGCCAGATCATTTCTATGAAAATTCACTACCATAACGCACTTGCTGCGTCCGGCCTTTTTAAGTGTGATTAAACACACCTTATGTATAAATGTTATTAAAATTGATCAACTCTTACTGCGTTTTGGGTTTTTTTTTTGTAGTCAGTAGGTATAATATGTTACTAAATTAAATGTTACCATAAATCTAATTTTAGTGAATTTTCATCAAGAAAATTTACTAATAGAGAGGTAACCATGGTGAGACTTTCAGGAGTTTTTCGAAAATGAGCGCGAATTGGGCCCATAAAACCCATCCAAGGTCGTTTGAATTTTAATACGTTTATATATATATATATATATATATATATATATATATATATATATATATATATATATATATATATATATATATACATATATATATATGTGTGTGTGTGTGTGTGTGTGTGTGTGTATGTATGTATCCGAGCGATAACTCAAAAAATAAGCAACTGATTTGAACGAAACTTGGCACATGTCTTCATTTCGTTACAATCGCGAACGAGTTCCTAAATTAGTTATAACGCACATAGTTTTCCCAAAAAATATATAATACTATTTTTGGATAGGTTATATTTTTGAAAGTATTACAGTAACTGGAATGGGACTTTACATATAGCCATAAATGGTGTAAATAAACTTCTGTTGTGAATTTTAAGTAATTTGGTTTACACAAATTGGAGTTTTTCCCAAATTAACAATAAAATCTGAAAGACATGGGTCGAAACAACTCAAGTGGTTAAAGTATGATTCCACACAAACACAGACTAGGCACCTGCCACGCGTAGATCGCTATATATACCACAGGCATACATCATAATACAGCGATAACCAAAAAAAAATAACACACATAAGGCGGGATCGCCACAACATCCTAATGTGCAACGAACGTTCACACCCGGACTGTGGCGATCCCACCCTAATAACCGCCTTTGGGTATATTCAAATGCGTGGATTTGCAAAATGCTCAAAAATATCCTAATCCGAAAATGAAAGGATAAAATAAGGAGGTTTTATATCAGCTACTTGAAGTAGAAACCTAATGGGATGATGTATTTTGTTTACATATTTGTTATGGTTTGACAGTTCTGTTTTGAGGTTAAGTAAATGATTGTATAATGCCATTAAAATAAATTAAAGAATAATAACGTGTTTTGTTTAGTTATTATGCTTTGACAGTTCTGCTTTAAGGTTAAGTAGTGAATGATTGTGACTAAAATATGTATAACAACTTGTATATGCTTCTAAAATTGGAAACCAAAGAATAATAACGTGTTTTGTTTATGTATCATGGTTTGATAGTTCTGTTTTGATGTTAAATGGTAAATGATTGTATAATAGGCTTTTAAAATTGGAAATCGAAGACTAATAATATTGAAGTTAATATTCGTTGATTAATTTTTTAAATAGGTAAATTATTTGAATAACAAATTGGCTTCTTGACTTTTATGAATTCACGAGTAGGAACATTTTTTTGTTCTCACTTGCTGTGTTAAAAAACTATTAAAATGAATCGCATAAGAAATCAGGGTTTAGTTCTCGATAATGGATTCTTATATAAAATGAGGCTCACAGAAAATAACGCAAATTAGATAAAACAACCATTCCAGCAAAAAAAAATATTGTTAATATTAGTACATTTTTATAAAGAAAATTCACTAATAGAATTTGTTTCAAAAAACTTTTTCGTTGTTGGAAAAGCAGACTCGATTGGGTTGACTAAAACGAAATCATCCAGGCGATTAACAAAGAAAATACCTGCCACGTTTATAATTTGGCAGGTACATTCCTTTTCTAAACATGAATTAAATTTTCTTCTGGAAAGCTTTTGCAACTTTAATGAAATTTGTAATACAAATTTCTTTTAGAGAGAATTTCAGTACCTAGATTCATCAAATTTAAAATTTATATCGTCATAAAAAAATGATTTTTGGGCATCCAAATTATTATTTATTATTTTTTCTCAAAAGGGACTAGAACACAATATTTGAATATTTTTTTGATAATAGAAAGAGAGAAGTTCTTCAAATGAGTTTGCATTAGGACCTCTAAACCCGATCTTCGACGCCTGTTTAAATTAAAAGTATTACGATTAGTAATATACCTTACTAAGAATGTACAATTCTTATGAAAATTCACGATTATAACGCAGTTGCTGTAATAGTTTATAACAGTTATATTTCAAATCGCATCCTCGAAACAGTAGCCAATGGCAACAAAAATTTAAAACCGCTAACCCACATTCGTGACTGTTTAATGTTTAAACAGTTTTGAAAATCATAATTGCTACATTTGTATTACCTACCATTTGCTTGAACTGGATGTCGGCAAATTCTAAGGCCTTAGCTAACGCCATCGCCTGCTGATAATGTACATTATCGTCGCCAGTTCCATGAATCAAGAAGAAGTGTTTTCCTCTCATCTTTTCTACATTTCTCGTTATGTCTGTGTTGTTGTAACCTTCCAAATTGTCTTCTACTGTTGGCACTCCCATGTATCTTTCCGTGTAAACAGTATCTGTCGAAAAATGTATATATAAGGTATAACCAAGAAATAGTACACTTCGAGAACCCAGCTCATCACAACACATATTTTTAAAGACCTGACGATAATTTCACTAACAAGGTTAGCGTCATGATGAAACATTCTAAGAAGATCTCCTTAAGATCTGCCTAAGAATTAAAAAAAGTTGTGTTGTGGTGATTTGGGTTCTCCAAGTGTACTTATCAGTGCTCATCACAGGTTCCAATTTCCACTTAGTTTAACCAAGAAGGTGTTTATGGGTGTTTGGCAAAGCATCGTAAGTAACAATATTAACAAAAGTTGGGTTTTAGGTTAAAACAATGCTATGGTATGAGACTTAACTAGTTCCAAATACAACTTAGATTATAATTTATACCATTTTTCCAATAATTTCAAAATAAAATTATCGTATCCAAGTATCCGCCACTGAAGTCATTTACTTCCCAGCAAAACATAGTAACCATCCATTCCGTTCCGGCGAAACATGATAAGCGACTATAACATAGGTCTCTTACGATACCCACTAAGCATGGTAACTTACAAATGCTCACAACATCGTTAGATAATTTACCACCGAACAAGCTAGATTGCAGCATTTCTAAATGTTTGCAGCAAAAAAAAAACCAATGCAAGCTTACAAATGAAACTTTAAGATAACTTTCAAATGTAATATCTCCTTTGCCAGCTTCTTGTTTTTCTCCGTTTGTAAGCTTACAGTAAGATTACAGTTGTGATGTTCCTGAAAGTTTTGATTTAGTTTGCAAATATTTATTTGAATTATCTCCGTTGCCGTGATAGTGTATGTGCGATCGTATGTCATCGTCGTCCAATAGTAACATAGCAACGCCTACGCCAACCGCGACCGCGAACTGTCAACGCGCCCGCCTCATTAATGGCTGATTGTTATTTTAGTGAACTTGCTCGAAAAATCACTAATGAGGAGATTGCGACTTGTGAGTTAACAAAAAATTTCTTCAAATGAGCACGAACAAGGTCCCATATCCGGGGTAGGTTTCAATTTATATATATATATATATATATATATATATATATATATATATATATATATATATATATATATATATATATATATATATATATATATATATATATATATATATATATATATATATATATATATATATATATATATATATATATATATATATATATATATATATATATATATATATATATATATATATATTGTGACACACTTAATACACGCCTGTATTTTCTTTATTTTTAGAGATAGCGATTTCATTTTTTCTACAGACGTAAAACGTCATTAGGCTGTTTGAATAGCCTATACACTTCAAATGTCAGATGTCAACCCAGCCTACTATGATTTCAGGAATAGAGCCGGTTCTCTATATATCGCGATTCGTTAGATATATCAAAAAAAGTTACTTTAAGAAGTTATTCAGAATTCTATTTTAATTGCAGATACCGAGTTTCAAGTTAAAATTTTTACTTTTTTGTAAATTTTTAGACAGTCCAAATTTTCCATCGGATTTTAACAGGTAGATTGCCATGGAAACAAATTAGCACCTTGTAAAATATTGCGATAAATGTCTAATTGAGATTAACTGTGAGTCTGCCAGCAAAATGCCTGTTGAACGTCTGAGTGTAAGAGAAAAAATTTAATTAACAAGATTGTTTTGTGATGGTGTTCGAAATAGCAGAGAAGTTGCTGATGAATTCAATCGAAGACATAGTTTCTAATTGAAATGTAATTTTTAATTTGGTATAATAAAAGAGACTGTATTTATTGAATACAAATTTATTACTATTTTCTTAATATCGCTCATATTTGTAATAAAATAACAAGAACATATTAACACAATAAAATCACAAAATTAACAGTAGACTTGCTAATGTTGTCAAGCTATGGATGTCTATCATTAAAAATTCGACGTACTTCACCTATGGACCTGTCACTGACACCACGAAGTTTTACTATTTCATTTTTGTGCAGTAGAGTAAAATTGCCAGCCATACTTATTTGACAGTGTACTTGAGGAACAATACGTAAATTTCACTACTGACCTAATAAACTTGACAGTTCGTTATTTGTCCAGCAGGAAGCAATTTCAAAGCCTGCTATTAAAAATAATGATGTTCATCACTATGGAGCTGCATCCTTGGAGCATGTTTAGTTAGCGGTGTTTTCTGAGTTTAAATAAAACAAAGATTACCAATATTATGAATAACTGTGGAGGTAGATTTTTATAAGTTTATCTGATAGCAGTCCAAAGGATATTAAGCAAAATTGTAATTGAAGTGACGGCTATTGGAAATATTTCGACAATATAATACTTTTTTTTTTGTATTATGCTATACAATTTCTCTTAGAAACTAACTACTGTTAAATGTTGTTATGAAATAAAACCGTTGTGATTCATTTGTTATGTTATCACATGGATTACTGGATAAGAAGCTTAAATTCATAATGTACAGCCCTATTCGCCATTTAGGCGTAGCCATTATTATCCTATACTTTTTCATGAAATTCCGTAAAGACCCATTTTAGCGGACGCCGAATATAGTGGCGTGTGCAGATTTTTTCTAAAAAAAATCTCTAATATGGTTTTTGAAATTGTCAGCCTCTAAAAGTAATCTAGTAGGCCTTAGTTGTTAAAAAACGGGATGCCACTTGGCCCCAAAGTACACTTTTCCCCTTTCCACATTTCAAAAAAGTTTAGTCAAAATCGCTCCATAAATACAAAAGTTATGAGAGTGTCCCGCTTTCAAATGGGTCACTCTCTGCGTATATATATATATATATATATATATATATATATATATATATATATATATATATATATATATATATATATATATATATATATATATATATATATATATATATATATATATGTGTGTGTGTGTGTGTGTGTGTGTGTGTGTGTGTGTGTGTGTGTGTGTGTGTGTGTGTGTGTGTGTGTGTGTGTGTGTGTGTGTGTGTCTCACACCGATAAGTCAAAAAATAATGGACTGATTTTGATCAAATTTGGTGAGTACCGTCCTTTTTCAAGTGGCTTAGATAATTTTGTTATCCAGAAAAATTGGACCAGTTTTTCCGGGAAAATTTTGAAGGACATTTGCAAGCAAAGACTTATTTGAAAAAGACCAGAAGGGGCCAAGCAAGACAATATATTCTTATGTGCAAGCTTTGATCTCCAAAAATGATATTTATGCGGCGAAGAAGATGGAAATCGTGGTTGCAATGTGGTCTGTAGCATAATAGTCAATTACCTAAGACGACCTTGAAAAGGTTACTAATGTAGTACTATATTGTGATAGTTTTCCAAGCCAATATACCATACTTTGTATGCTGTATAAATTTTTGGAGACTTCTCTCAATGCCAATAGTGTACCTTTTACCAGGCCAGACGTATATGCCATTTGATTCCGTCCACGCCATTATCGAGTGGTTTATTAAAGGAAAAATTATATGGGCGCCGTCAGAATGGACTACACTAATTGCAAATGCTGGGGTCGAGGAGTCTGGGGCCAAAGGACTCCAGGGGGCAAGCTGTGGAAATGGAAACAGCAGCATGAGGTTTTGATGAAGCATTCCCCAAAACCGTCATGCGCGGTGAAGGGTCGCATTCTGCACGAGGTGACCCTGCTGATAACTAAACATGACGGATCTAGACGTGGAGGTCGAAAAAACTCCCCCAATCCATGGTGTCACGTGGCCCATGCCTAGGGAGGGATGGCGCCAGGGTGCTGATGTCGTGAACGGAATCTCTGGAGTACCGGACAACCCTCCAAAGTTACCCGCCTTGCACCACACAGGGGGTTCTGATGGTGTGGAAAGTATTTCACCCATTATTGTGGAAACAACATGAAGAAGAGAAACATAAACAAAACCAAAACCAATGAGGCTCGAGGAGTGGCTTCGGCTACAGACTCGTGCCTTGAGTATATTCCGGAAACGGAGACGAGCCAGGGAGCGGCAGCGTCCGCGGACTCTGGAGGTCTCACCACCAACGTAAATACGGGGGATCAGGGGGTGGCTTCGGCTACGGCCTGTCCTCGACACCCAAGCTGGAGGCTGGGTCCCACCGGAGGGCGGCGAAGCCCGCGGACTCTGGGGCCCCTCCACCAGTAAGGACCCTACTGCAGGGGTAGAGGGACTGTCCCGGCAGTCCAAGCGTCTTTCCGGGGACGCAAGGAAAGAAGCGCCAGATGGTGCAGAAAATGGCGACTGGGGCGTGGACGGCCAAGAAACCTGCAAAGGCGCAAGAGGGGAGTGCGAGTCAGAAGAGGCCGCGCTCGGACTCTAGCACGCCTACTACGGACAAACCTCCTAAAGGGGCCAAGGCACCTGTAAAGGCGCAAGAGAGGAGTGCGAGTCAGAAGAGGCCGCGCTCGTGCTCTAGCACGCCTACTACAGACAAACGTCCCAAAAAGGCCAGGGCCAGAACACGGGCGTAGACTGGCTCCTATAGGGAAGCTGCAGAGGGCCTCGGGATGGCGGTGATTGACAGACGCCATCCTGAGGTCACGCTAGACCAGGGGAAGGCGGACCTGATCCAGGCTGCGGTGGTAGCTGCGGTGGACTTTCTTCAGGAAGGGGAGAGCCCGCCTCAGTTCCACCGGGCGAGCCTGGCGGGTGGCATCCGCTGGGTAACCTGTGCCGGCCGGCAGTAGCGAGACTGGCTGCGGAAAACAATCGGGGGCCTCGGTCAGATTTGGGAGGGGGCAGATTTGAAAGCCGTCGAGTGCAAGGAACTCCCAAAGAGACGCAATGACCTCGTACTGATTCCTGACACTGTCCCGCAGGAGACGGTGATCAAAAGACTGAAGATGCAGAACCCTGAACTGTGGCCCTCATCCTGGAACCGTACTCCTATAAAGGAGAGATCAAGGGACTCGGCGGAGCTGCTGGAAGGCTCATCTACAGCAGATCCGTCGAGAACCCGAGGGCCTGCATTTTTGTCAGGGAAGGGTTAGAGTTTTTTTCTTTAATGAATTGCTTTTCTAGGGAACTGGCAACGATCAAAATTCGATGTGGAGGAGAGGATGGGCAGAGGGACATTACTGTCGGATTGGCCTATCTGCCAGGAGACAGCACGGACCCTCCTCTACCTATGGCATGGATGCGAACACGCACCATGAGTTGTGGGGAGGCTCGGACACTAACTCTAGGGGTGAGCTACTTTTACAATTTTTTATGAAATTCAATTTAGACATATTGAATAGAGGTAATGAATTGACCATCGTCACAACACGGCGTGAGGAAGTTTTATATCTAACAGTTTCCACCCAGTTTATGAGTGACTCTGTTAAGAACTTCGCTGTGTCTGGGAAAGTGAGTAGCTCAGACCACAGATACATCCGGTTTGAAATCACCAAAGTCGAAAGACAAACGGAATGGTACCGGGACCGGAAAACCTACAGGGCAGACTGCGGGGGCTGAGAGTAGCATAGTCAATTCAATAAACCTCGAGATTGCGGCAGCCCAAGTGCGAGACGCAATCACCTCGGCCTATAACGCCAACTGCACCCTGAAAATGAGGGCGTCCACCAGGAACGTCCCGTCGTGGAACGAGGACCTCAGGCAAAGGAGGACGCAGGTTAGTAAGCTCTTCAACGCAGCCAAAAGTTTGGGAGCATGGGACGAATATAGACATGCCATAACAAGTTATAACAAAAGACTGAGGGGCGCCAGGAAGGAGTCGTGGAGGAGGCACTGCGAGGAAGTGGAGAACACATCCGAGAATGCTCAACTACACAAGATTCTGTCCAAAGGCACTCAGACCAACATAGGCTTCCTTAGAACATACACGGGGGGCTTTACAAGCTCGGGGGAGGAAACTATGGAAGTTGTACTACAGACGTACTTCCCCGGCTGCAACATAATAAACCAATCACCTCCGAACTAGGAACACTCAGAAATAGAGGCGCTGTACAGGAGGGAATCTAGAGTAGACTAGACAGTCGCCAAAGAGGTGGTTACTTGGAGTAAAATCAGATGGGCCATTAACAGCTTCAAGCCATTCAAATCCCCCGTATTTAATAACATAATGCCCATCATGCTCCAACAGGGTATAGACATACTGGCGCCGGCGGTTACTCTCATTATGAGGGACAGCCTGGCTTTGGGGAACATCCCGAGGGCATGGAGACTGACCAGGGTTGTGTGTAGGGGATACACTGCGGACAATATTGCGGCAGGAGTCTCAACAGAAACAGCACTGCACCAACTGGTGCTGAAACTGTAGAATACGCTGGAGACCAGGGAGGTGGCGCTGGGGGCCTTCCTAGGCATAGAGGGGGCCTTCAGCAACACCTCATTCGGATCGGTACTGGCAGCTGTCAGGGAGCGTGGAATAGAGGAGACCTGCTGCAGGTGGATCGGTTCCACGCCCAGGGACTAGGCGATTTTCACCTCACTCGCGGGAGGGACTCTGCTGGCGGGGGTCGCGTCGTATCCGCAGGCGAGAGTTCTGTCTCCCCAGTTCTGATGCCTAGTCGTGGACGGACTGCTAGGGAGGCTCTCGGGAGGGGGGTACGAGATACATGGCTATACGGACGACATTGTCATCATAGTACGAGGTAAGGTTACACAGTCAATGTGGAAGCGCATGCAGACAGCACTGGAAAGGTGGACGGTTGGCCAAGGGCTTGGGGTGAGCCCCGAGAAAGCAATCTTCATACCGTCTACGAGGAGGAGGAAGTGGGAGAGCCACAGAACTCTCACTTTATACGGTACTAGGAACTAGAGTCCCTAGAACACAAATCCAAGATCCGTCTGAATTTTTATATGTTTATATATATATATATATATATATATATATATATATATATATATATATATATATATATATATATATATATATATATATATGTATGTATGTATGTATTCGAGTTCGTAAAACAACTATGACGGCCTTATTTTACCAAAAATATACACAAATATTTTTGAAAACGCTATATTTTTTTAGGTATTCGAGTAACTGAAATGAGACTTTACATGTGGCTAAAAAAGGTGTAAGTGAACCTATGTTGTGAATTTGAAGTAATTTAGTTCCAAAATTTAAGGTTTTTTCCTAATTAAAAATAGAATCTTAAAGACATGCGTTGAAACGACTTAGTGGTTAAAATCCAATGCTTGGCAGGCAGAGTAGTTAACTGCCGCGCGTAGATTGATTCATAAAACAGGTATGAACCAAACATCAAGGGTAACCAAACAAAATAAATAACAGACATACAAACTTACTACCTGAACCAACAGTGGTGAAATCTCGGCCACAAATATCGCAAATAACAGACGACATGAAATTAAATATTTGCCAAGTGAATGTTTTTAACTGGGAGGTTCAATTAATTTTTAAAAATACACTATATTTGTAGCTTAATGAACGGCCCCAAATAGAGTTTGAGACTACAGTGTAACATAATATAGTGAAAATGTAAACAAAATTAAGTCAAGTCTCTATAAAAATGATTTTAAAACAGATTGTTCTTTTATGTTCAAACTTAAACATAAGACGTCATCTAAGATCGAAACAGTCGTTGAATGTGTTTCAAGTGACAATTCTATTAATTATGTAATTAATTGTTAGGTTTACCTTTAATATAAAATAAAATATCCCGGGGCATGAAGCCGGCGTCAAGTATCAATAAATAAAAACGTTAGTTAACGTATTCTTAGATAGCTCAGTGATAGCGTGTTTGTCTTCTACGCAGAAGGTTCCGAGATGGATTCCCGCTCTATAAAAATATGTTTTTTTTACTTTGACATTTGGAGAAAACTAGATTTCATACGTTTTTAACAAGATCTCATTTTTGTTTAAAACGCCTGAATAACTTTGAGTCACCATTGAGT
This sequence comes from Tillus elongatus, assembly GCA_964006375.1. NCBI lineage: Eukaryota > Metazoa > Arthropoda > Insecta > Coleoptera > Cleridae > Tillus > Tillus elongatus. Next base: position 110,471,810 of record OZ023265.1, read on the forward strand.
CTGAAATTATAATTTATTTCTGTTGATATTGAAAAAACCGGTTTGATTAGGTTGACTAAAATGAAACCGTTTAGGCGATTAATAGGCAAAAATAACTGCTACTTTCATAATTTGTCAGATTCTTTACTTTTCTAAACATGAATTAAGTTTCCTTCTGGAAAGCTTTTGTAACTTTTATGAAATTTGTAATGCAACTTTATTTTAAAGCGACTAAAAAATAAATTTTCTAGTTTCATAGAAAATTGAGGTTTGGGCATTTTTCTCAAAAGGAGTAAAACACAAGATTTTTGACAATAGAGAGATATCGATGGTAACACTTTCGAACAACTTCTTGAAATGTTCGCGTACCAAGACCTCTAAAATCGATCTTCAAAGTCTGTGTAAGTTTTAATTATTTAATTTAGTAATATCCCGTATAATAAAAGTGTACAAGTCTTATAAAAATTCACTACTATAACGCACTTGACGCGTCCCGATTTTTTTTTAATATTTGCATTCGCGTTTTGTTCAAGATAGAAGCAGTCGCTTCTGCCCAAATGATCTCATTAAAATTCCGACTGGCACTAAAAATATTGTAAGAAGTCAAGTACCAAATTTGGTCTTTATCTGTTTACCTAAGTTTATCTAAGTGCTGTTTAAAGCGATATGTCAGTCTACGAATTTCGCTAGGTTTTAACTGTAACAGTGTTATTTATTTACCATAATATATAAAACTTGTAACGGGAGCAACAGAGACTGCAAATCGAAAAACATCATTGCTCTTAATCAACGCCCAAGCTGCTGCAAATCCACCATAACTCCATCCCCATATTCCCACGTTCTTAGCATCAATGCACGGTAGATTCTTTTGGAGAAACCTGAAAAACAAATAGAGTCGTTGGTGATCAAATGAAAGGTATTAAATAAATTCTCTACGACTTTGCCCTGTTTGATATCAGACCTTGATTTACACAATTATTATAAACATTATAGTTTGGTAAAGAGCACACACAATTAAACACTGCGTTTTGGTATACCTACAAACTAAATATGTGTCTTTCCAAATGAAATACTTTGCATAGATTTGTTTATCTGCTACCTATTTATTATAATTGCGATAATATACACACTTCGCGAGACAAAAACAACTGTTAAAATCCTAGAAACAAGAAATTTCAGGTCCGTCATAAACGGAGGTTTCAATTCGTCTATCACGAATTTATTCGGATGTTAGTTTATCAAAACCCAAGATCTAACAGCAAATCAAATAAGAAGTGAGGTACGCCATTGTTAAAGAAAATCAAGCTGTGATGACACACCGTTGTTTTCTACCATCATATACTACGGAAGATTTACTATAGGCAGCCAGCAATACACTCAGTTAATAATCATGCTTTCCTATGTGGTGAATGAACGAAAAAGTTTGGTCGAAAAAAATACAGAAACTATAATTTTGCTGCAATAACATTTTTAGTGTTAAATAGAACGTAAAATTATTCTCTTTTCAGTCACAGAAGGGTCAGCATTTTAATTACAAGACCAGTGTATTGTCTTAACCTTGTAATTATATAATAAATAATAATAATGTATGTTTGTCCAAAACACAAAATACAGAAAAAATACACATTCGCATTTTACAGGGAAGCAATATTATTCATGCACTATAAACCAACTTAGATTTGTGTGTGCACATAAGTAGTAAAATAAAACAATTTAAGCGCCAACCGATGTAGGTTATAACAGTAATGTGAATAACGATACACATTTTTTGCTGTGACGCGTATATTATACTGTATGATGTGTGATGGTGTGATGGGCTATCTCAATATTGAAGGAATAGGGTTGGCACTGCCGATTGCGGCGTCTGTTATATATAGTGTCATCTTTTATTCTCTCCGTTCCAAGACAGGAGCTATGTCTAAATCAACACTTGATAAAAAATTGCTACAGTTATGGACTTCAGAAGATATATACAGCAGGTAATTGATATTATTACTTCATAACAAATAGTAGATATAGCTTAAAGAGTTGAAAAATTCCAATCTTCCAAGAAATACACTACAAAGCAAGTATTACGCTAAATGGGGTACCAAAACGAAATGATGCCAAATTTGGTGACGGCACTTTACCCACGTTTCGGATAAAAATTGGATTTCAAATAGTCGAACGTGTTAAAAAGGTGGATGACGTATATTTACTATTCTATTTAAACCTTGTGAGATGTACGACAGGGGCGCCATCTCGGTGCGGAAACAGGTAGTATGTTGCCACGACAGCTCCAATTAACACAAAATGATGTAAATAAAGACTGTGTACAACGAACCAACCATTTTTGTACATGCAGCCCTGGCCTCTTTCTTCCCTAATACAGTGACAATGTATGTAATGCTAGAGGTATTCTCACCATAATTAGAAATGCAGACCGATTTTGCTCTAATTAGAGCTCGGCAGTGCGCTATACTAATTACAGAAAGCACACACCTATATAGAGTTACACAGCTAGGGTAGCCAGGCCAACGGGAACATTGTGAGATGTACGACATCTCGGCGAGATGACTACCCTGTCGTACATCTCACAATGTTTTAGTGGGCTGGCTGCCTTAGCAGTGTTACTTTATATGTATGTTCTCGCTGTAATTAGTATAGCGCACTGACGACCTCAAATTAGAGAACAACCAGTCTACGTCTCTAATTATGGTGAGAATCCATCTAGCCCTTCTATTTAAACCTATTAAAATATTAATTTTAGTTTTAAATAATTGATATAAAATAAAATAAAATAATTTAATTATAAATTATAATTAATGATAAAATCATAATATTTTTGTTTGTTTTCATTGATTTTGTATAGACACAAAGGATACAATATAATGTAATAATACAAAAGTTAATAAGTTGTTTTTTTTTTCTTTAACGTCTGTCTATTTCCGCGACTATAGTCAATCACCGACGCAAAGGAGCAGTTTAGCCTCACTATCCCAGAAATGTTGCCGAACCCCTGCCTTTCTGTAAGGAGGGTAGGGGGTTAAGGAGTCGCGGGCCAAAGGACTCCAGGGGGCAAGCTGAGGAAGTGGAAATAACAACATAAACTCCCGATGAAGCTTTCCCCAAGACCGTCATGCGCGGTAAAAATCCGCATCCTGCACGAGGTGACCCTGCTAATAAATAAACATGACGGATCTAGACAAGGAGGTCGAACTAAACTCCCCCAATCTACGGTGTCACGTGACCCGTGACTATGGATGGATGGCACCAGGGCGATGGTGTCGTGAACGGAACCTCTGGAGTACCAGGCAACCCTCCAGAGTAACCCGCCTTGCACCACACAGGGGGTTCTGATGGTGTGGACAGTATTTCCCCCATTCTCGTGGGAACAGCATGAAGATAATAAACACATACAAAACCAAAACCAATGAGGCTCGAGGAGTGGCTCCGGCTACAGACTTGTGCCTTGAGTCTATCCCGGAAACGGAGACGAGCCAGTGGGCGGCAGCGGACTCTGGAGGTCCCACGACCGGCGTAGATACGGGGGATCAGGGGGTAGCTTCGGCCAGAGACCTGTCCCCGACACCCAAGCTGGAGGCTGGGTCCCACCGGAGGGCGGCGAGCTCCGCGGACTCTGGGGGCCCCTCCACCAGTGAGGACTCTACTGTTAGAGTAGAGGGACTGCCCCGGCAGTCCTAGCGTCTTTCCGGGGCGCAAAGAAAGAAGCTCCGGAGGGCGCAAAAAATGGCGGCCGGGACCTGGACGGTCGAGAAACCTGTAAAGGCGCAAGAGGGGAGTGCGGGTCAGAAGAGGACGCGCTCGAACTCTAGCACGCCCACTACAGACAGACGTTCCAAAAGGGCCAGGGTGCCTGTAAAGGCGCAAGAGGAGAGTGCGAGTCGGAAGACGCCGCGCTCTGGCTCTAGCACGCCTACTACAGACAGACCTCCCAAAGGAACCAAGGCCGGAACACCGGCGCAGACTGGCTCTTACAGGGAGGCTGCGGAGGGCCTCGGGATGGCGGTGATTGACAGACGCCATCCTGAGGTCACGCTAGACCAGGGGAAGGCGGACCTGATCCAGGCTGCGGTGGTAGCTGCAGTGGACTCTCTTCAGGAAGGGGAGAGCCCGCCTCAGTTCCACCGGACGCGCCTGACGGGGGGCATCCTCTGGACAACCTGTGCCGGCCCGCAGTCGCGGGACTGGCTGCGGAAAACGATCGTGGGCCTCGGTCAGATTTGGGAGGGGGCGGACTTGACAGCCGTCGAGCCCAAGGAACTCCCAAAGAGACGCAAGGTCCTCGTACGGATCCCTGACACCGTCCCGCAGGAGACGGTGATCAGCAGACTTAAGATCCAGAACCCTGAACTGGGGACGCAACACTGGTCGGTTCTAAGCAGGAAGGCAGAGGAGAAAGGACAGACGCTCGCCTTCTCGATCGACCCGACATCTTACAGAGCCCTTGAAGGAACCTCCTTCAAGGCATTCTGGGGCATGGGAAGGGTTAGCTTCCGCCCACTGGGGAAGCAACTAAGGGTTAATGGGACTTAGGTTCCTTCAGGTCAACCTCCAACACAGTAGGGCAGCCACGGCCGGACTACTAATGGCTCTGAGGAAACCAGATGTGGCCCTCATCCAAGAACCGTACTCTTATAAAGGAGAGATCAAGGGACTCGGCAGAGCTACTGGAAAGCTCATCTACAGCAGATCCAGCGAGAACCCGAGGGCCTGCATTTTTGTCAGGGAAGGGATAGAGTTTCTCCCTCTAATGAATTTCTGTTCCAGGGACCTGGCAACGATCAAAATCCGATGTGGAGGAGCGGATGGGCTAGGGGACATTACTGTCGCGTCAGCCTATCTGCCAGGGGACAGCACGGACCCACCTCCACCCAACGAATTGGAGCAGCTGATGGTGGGTAGCAGAGCAGGTGGATGGCAGACCATCATCGGCATGGATGCGAATGCGCACCATGAGTTGTGGGGTAGTTCGGACACAAACTCTAGGGGTGAGGCACTTTTACAATTCTTTATGAAATTTAATTTAGACATATTGAATAGAGGTAATAAACCGACCTTCGTCACAACACGGCGTGAGGAAGTTTTAGATCTAACAGTTTCCACCCAGTTTCTGGGTGACTTTGTTAAAAGCTGGGCTGTGTCTGGGGAAGTGAGTAGCTCAGACCACAGAAAGAGAAACGGTATGGTACCGGGACCCCCGCAAGGCGGACTGGGAAGCCTACAGGGCAGACCTGGCTGTGGAACTGCGGTGGGTTAAGAGTACCATAAAAAATTCAATAGACCTCGAGATTGCAGCAGTCCAATTGCGAGACGCAATTACCTCGGCCTATAACGCCAACTGCCCCCTGAAAATGAGGGTGTCCACCAGGAACGTCCCGTGGTGGAACGAGGACCTCAGGCAAAGGAGGACGCAGGTTCGTAAGCTGTTTAACGCGGCCAAAAGGTCGGGAGCATGGGATGAATATAGACAGGCCCTATCGACCTATAACAAAAGACTGAGGGACGCCAAGAAGGAGTCGTGGAGGAGGCACTGCGAAGAAGTGGAAAACACGTCCGAGAGTGCTCGACTACACAATATCCTGTCTAAGGGCCCTCAGACTAACATAGGCTCCCTTAGAACACCCACGGGAGGCTTTACAAGCTCGGGGGAGGAAACTATGGAAATTTTACTCCAGACGCACTTCCCCGGCTGTAACATAATAAACCAATCACCTCCGGACTGGGAACACTCAGAAATAGAGGCGCCTTATAGGCGGGCATCTAGAGTAGACTGGACAGTCGCTAAAGAGGTGGTTACCTGGAGCAAAATCAGATGGGCCATTAACAGCTTTAAGCCATACAAATCGCCGGGATTTGATGGAATAATGCCCATCATGCTCCAACAGGGGATAGATATACTGGCGCCGGTGCTTACCCTCATTATGAGGGTCAGCCTGGCTCTGGGGTACATTCCGAGGGCATGGAGACTGGCCAGGGTTGTATTTATTCCTAAACCTGGGCGTCCAACAGACCAGGCAAAGTCCCTGAGGCCAATAAGTCTCATGTCCTTCTTGCTGAAAACAGTGGAAAAACTGCTCGACCGGCACATTAGGGGCGGTGTACTGGAAGCATATCCTCTACACTGCGGACAATATGCATACAGAGCAGGATTCTCAACAGAAACAGCACTGCACCAACTGGTGCTGAAACTGGAGAATACGCTGGAGAACAAGGAGGTGGCGCTGGTGGCCTTCCTAGACATAGAGGGGGTCTTTAGCAACACCTCGTTCGGATCGGTTCTGGCAGCTGCCCGGGAGCGTGGAATAGAGGAGACCTGCTGCAGGTGGATCGGTTCCATGCTCAGGGACAGGGCGGTGTTCACCTCACTCGCGGGAGGGACTCTGCTGGCGGGGGTCGCGGCGGGGTGTCCGCAGGGGAGCGTTCTGTCTCCCTTGCTCTGGTGTCTAGTCGTGGACGGCCTGCTGGGGAGGCTCTCGGGAGGGGGGTATGAGGTACAGGGCTATGCGGACGACATTGTCATCATAGTCCGAGGAAAGGTCACACAGGCAGTGTGGGAGCGTATGCAGACTGCACTGAAAGTGGTGGAAGGGTGGACGGTTGATCAAGGACTCGGGGTGAGCCCCGAGAAAGCAACCGTCGTGCCGTTTACGAGGAGGAGGAAGTGTGAAAGCCACAGACATCTCACTCTATGCGGTAGAAGCGTTCCAATCGCCAGGGAGGTAAAATATCTTGGGGTCGTATTGGACTCTAAGCTAACCTGGAATGGTCACATTGGAAAAATACTGCGTAAGGCAGTCATGACCTTAGCCGTCACTAGGCGGCTATATGGAAAAACGTGGGGACTAAGACCTAGTATGGCCCACTGGCTGTACACAAGGGTGGTCAGACCATCGTTAATATATGCGGCACTGGTCTGGTGGCCTAAGGTGACACAATCCAGTGCCAAACAAAAACTAGGCAAGATCCAAAGGATGGCTTGCCTAGGCATCACAGGGACCATGTCTTCAACCCCAACAGCCGCCATGGAGGTGTTGCTGGATCTACCCCCCCTACACTTAGTTATTATGGGTGAGGCCAGGCTAGGACTATACAGACTAGCCTGCAATGGTAGACTGAAGATCAACCCAGGCTTCAGGGGCCACTGCAAAATTCAGGAGATCGTGAAGGAGCCCATGCTTGAAATGAGGTCAGACTTCGCGAGCCCGCGAATGTGCAGGGAAAACAACTTTACAGTGGAAATTCCTGATCGCGAGGCATGGCGGGAGGAGACGCCGGGAATGCCACGGGACGCGCTCGTCTGGTTCACGGACGGATCTGGCGGGGAGCGTGGGACGGGGGCAGGTGTTTACTCGGAAGGACCGAGGGTAAGTCATAGTATTTCCCTCGGAGCCCATGCAACGGTGTTTCAGGCCGAGATGTACGCCATCCTGCACTGTTTGCGGGAGAACAAGAGGAGGGGCTACACCAACAAGCGGATCCTCATAGCCACAGACAGCCAGGCAGCCCTTAAGGCACTAAGTAGCCCACGGGTAAATTCCTGGCTGGTGAGTGAGTGCCGAGACGAGACGAGCGACCTGGCTGGGCAGAATGAGGTGACCCTCATCTGGGTGCCGGGTCACTCGGAGGTTAAAGGCAATGAAGAAGCTGACAGTCTCGCGAAGAGAGTCATCAGAACCATTTATGGGACCAGAACCGGCTCTGGGCGTGTCAAAGAGCACTGCCAGGGGAGCCATTAAGTCCTGGGTCAGAAACCAACACAAAGTGTACTGGGCGGACTGTCCAGGGCTCAGACATGGGAAGTCAATAATTGACGGACCCAGTTCAAAGAGAGCTGTGGAGCTGCTAAACCTTAGCAGAGGACAGCTCAGAAACACAACAGGTCTCTTGACGCGACACATGGCCGTCAAGAAACACCTGCATAAAATGGGGCGGTTCGAAGGGACCTCGCATGCAGACTCTGCGGCGAGGGGGAGGAATCAGCCCAGCACATCTTGTGTGAGTGTATAGCTCTAGACCAGAAAAGACAACTGATCTACGGTCACTCTAGACCGGAGACAGAGCAATATAAAACTTCACCCTACCAATCGCTGTGCAGACTAGTTCAAGGCACAGTGATCTTGGAATGGGTGGAGTAAGACTAAGGGTATGCACAATCAACCAAGGGTTGCGGTGCTATCGGGGCAGCAAGGCCGCGGACGAGCCCTGAGGGAACAAAAAAAAGGAGGGTAGGACTCTTTAAGGTGCCCAACATCGCATGGACACGGGACCGACGGCTTTACGCCCCCTCTGAAGGTCGGAACGTACAGGAATTCAACTTGCGCAAATACAATGTTACAACCTCAGTTGATGTTAATTGTACAGTATGCACTGAAAAAATGAAAGAGAAAGCCTGAGAATCGAACCCGGTACCCCTCGGTTCAAAGGTATACGTATTTCACTTCAAAGGTATACGTCGTTATCAGTGAACCACCGAGGCTCCAATAGATTGATAGATTGATTGTAAGAACTGAAAACATCCAAAATCTACCTTGTGGAATTTAGAAAAATACCACAAATAATGTTTCCAATAGACTTACATGTATATGTGTATATATATATATATATATATATATATATATATATATATATATATATATATATATATATATATATATATATATATATATATATATATATATATATATATATATATATATATATATATAATTTTATTACCTGGTAACATTTATTTGATCCTCAATTTCGACAGTACCTAGTCTTCTATATACTTCAAACAATTTATTTTGTCCATCTTTTCCACTTCCTCTGGCATCTATATGAATGTATATGTATTTTCTGTTTGTCACCCAATAGTTTCTTATGTCAGCCTTATAATCATCTTGTATTATATTAAAATTCGGACCACCATATCTAGAATAAACAATTGGTCTGAATTAGAAATATTGATTTTGTTTTATTGAACAACATAAGTAATTGACTACGCTAATTTTCTTTTTCGTCCACTCTTGACATCTTGTCAAATTATAAAATTATATATATATATATATATATATATATATATATATATATATATATATATATATATATATATATATATATATATGGTATCAATTTACTACCGTTTTATAGGTTTATTAATGTTTATTTATAGTTACAGTTTAGATTTATAGATTTTTATAGATGGATATGTACTGCGTTTGTGTATATAAAAATTGCAATTTTATTAAATATGTCTCAAATTGTGCTTTGTTTTATTTATGTGTGTAAATATCTAAATACATGTGTGAAATTTTGCTATATTTTAACCTATTTTATTGGTAAATGCAATGCTTAAATTAAATTAATTATCGCAAAGATGTTTCGTATAACAAATAGAACGATAATATATATATATATATATATATATATATATATATATATATATATATATATATATATATATATATATATATATATATATATATATATATAATTTTTAGCAATTTTCTTTTTGTTTTTCTTTTGTTTACTGATCAATAATGTAAAGCTAGATAGCTGTAAATATTTTACAAAGAGTTATAAAGGTTTCATTTAGAGATTGTTATTATTTGATTACGCTACCTAATATTAGACACTCATCTTCTCTACTCGCTGTTAAGTCGACGGTATACCCATCAACTTCTTCTCTCGTTAAATGCCTGATATTTGCACCTGTAGTGGTGGATTTTCGAACTACTTTTGCAGGTTTATTATTATTATTAGCCAAAGATTGATACTGTCTTACGTTGTTTTTACTTTGATTATTGTTCGTATATTTGGGAAAAGACCTTTATGTAGTTGTATGCACACTGAAAGTGGTTTTGTTACTTTCCTGCCTACTACCCAATTATTTTCATTCAACAACCTAAGTATTTTATGTGTTCATTTTAATAGAAACTTATTATTTAGATCTCTCTGGACCATCTATTAGACCCACTTGCTGCCCTTGCTTCTATAACTCGCTGAATTGGCACAATTTTCTCAGGAATCTCCAGACAAGTTGTTTTTTCTTCCAAAAAGTCCTCGTTGTTATCCCGTTTCAAAACAACTTTCTGTTTCTACCCAAATTTTATTTAATCGCCTGCTATCCTGGTAAATTTACATTCTCATCTCTGTTTGTATCCCTCTATCTCCCTGAATATCAGTATTTTTTTGATTGTTGTCAATTTTTATATCGATATACGTCAAAAATCTTAACCCAACTACATAAATTCATGGCACTTTCTGACATTTGCTGTTTATTATCCAACCTAACTCTATTAACACCTTATCGTATACAGGAGAATTACTACTTAACGAATTCTTAAACCTATTTTTAACTTAATCATTGTTGTCTGCTTCTGTCGTTTTTAATCACCTACACTGCTTTTATATGCACTTGTTGAAAATGTTTCTTTTTTCTTTTCTTTTTCTTGGTATTCACAGTCTCTTCTGACCTTAAGGTTTGGGTCTTCACTGCACATGTGCACATATATGTACATAGGCCTTATTCTATACTTATATTTACATACCATAGTTTTCAAATATCTATTTACCTGCCCCTTTCACCAGTATGTTTGTGATTTTATTTGGGTCTGTTACATTATTATGGTTTACATGTTAATTCTTATTTAAAAGAAAACTATTTCCTCAAGTTATATTATTAAACTTGCCTGGGTGCATGACATTTGTACATATATAGTTTCCATTTGTAATGGCTGTTCTACTACTCACTATTGTGGTCTCTTTACATACATTGCACTCGCCGATAGCTAGGTTCTTTGATGGTTACTGTGTTTACGTTTGTATAATGGTGTATTATGGTAGATTTCGAGTATAATATGTAGCAATACTATCCCTGTTCCCTAATATAGCATCTTACCCCATATATATATATATATATATATATATATATATATATATATATATATATATATATATATATATATATATATCTGGACATGTTCTAGACTAGTAAAAAAGACATAGGGTATACTGGCTACACCAAACTGTGGTCAAACCTATAGCCACATAATATGCATCTATAATATGGTGGCTAAAAACGGAACCAGCCTCAACACAAAGCAAATTGCAAAAATTGGAGAGGCTGATTTGTCTTAGAATAACAGGCCGTACAGCTGCAATAGAGGCGATGCTGAATATTACTCCACTGCAGATATGCGTGAAGGTGGAAGCAGCACTAAGTGCCTCAATACTATTTCAAGCAGACAAATGCGAACCAGGAGATTTGGTTGGCTAGTTGAACGTCCTGGAAATTATTCCATTGGCATCACTTGCCAAACGAACAGTCAAATGCCGGCTAAACTGGACTTCAGAGTTTCATCTGACACGGTCATAAATGACCACCAAACATGGTACAGAGATAGTAAAATGCTGACAGTCAACTCATCTGTATGGTATACAGATGGGTTACCAAGTGACGATTGGAACCTGTGATGAGCACTGATAGGCACACTTGGAGAACTCAAATCACCACAACACATTTTAAAAAACCTGACGATCGCTTCACTAACCAAGTTAGCGTCATCAGGGGATAAATGATTCAAAATTATTCATCCCCTGATGGCGATAACTTGGTTACTGAAACGATCATCAGGTTTTTTTAGATGTGTTGGGGTGATTTGGATTCTCCAAGTGTGCTTATCATATGGGTCTCAACAAATGGAGGGAGTAGGATTGGGAATAAGTGAACTTAACTCAAGACTCGCTAAAGAAAAACATCCACGATCTTCCAAGCAGAAAAAGAGAGAATCGTCAGCGTCAAAACATGTAGGGGAAATCTAATCTATATATATATTATATATATATATATATATATATATATATATATATATATATATATATATATATATATATATATATATATATATATATATATATATATACAGGTTCCAATCGTCACTTAGTTAACCCATCTGTATACCATAGGCGGGCATAACAAGATGTTCTATGTCTGGTAACCTGGACAGTAAAAGGGTGCATTCGCTCTGTTCCCCTGGTAGATCTGTTGTGGGCAGCAGGTGGAGAAACTATGGAAGTAAGCTACTCTGAGCACTGCCCGTGCATATATCCATAAAAGAGAGAGAGAGAGGGCACCAACGGCACGTCGGTGGGCAAGGGATGGCAGCCTTTGGGTGAGGGTAGGGTCACCAATGAGACGTATAGCTCTCTTCTGAATGGAGTCCAGGATAGCGAGTGTAGAAGGGCAGCGGCACCCCAAATGTGGGAGCAGTATTCGAGGTTTGGCCTTATTTGTGAAGTATATAAGGTATGGACATTAGCTGGTGAAAAGAATTTGCGAGCCCAAAAGAGAAAACCTAATTTCTTAGCAGCCGCTTCTGCAATTGATGTGACATGTTGGTGCCAATTTCGATCCACAGACATTCCAACAAGTGACAAGGACTCATTACTTTGAATAACTTGGTTGTTCATTGTGATTGTTCTAGGGCTGGTGTATCTTTTATAAGAAAGATAGCAAGACTGAGATTTGGTGGGGTTGAATTGTACAAGATTTCTACTTCCCAGGTCTAATATTTTTTGGAGATCCACGGAGACAGAACCCTCCATGTGTCTAAGATCCTCATATAGTTGGGCCAAAGAGACAGGCTTAGAATATTTTATATTTGAGTGGAGGGTGCGGTCACCCGCGTAACTGTGAACTGGGTTGGATGTGCTAGAGAGGAGGTCATTGATGTGGAGAAGAAACAAAGTAGTGGGGCTAAAGCTTAACCTTGAGGAACTTCTGCATTAATTGGATATAGTTTAGAGGAATGGCCATCCACAACAACATAAATGCTCTGGTTGGCACACCCCTCAAATATATATATATATATATATATATATATATATATATATATATATATATATATATATATATATATATATATATATATATATACATATATATATATATATATATATATATATATATATATATATATATATATATATTATATATATATATATATATATATATATATATATATATATATATATATATATATATATATATATATAATAAGTACAATTATTCCACACCAAACATTAATTTTAGATCCATGATGGAAATGAGGTCCTACCGCTACATGAAAATATCTATTCTCCCACATAGGTTGGTTTCTAAAATTTAATACACCCTAATGAGTAAAAGCAGTTTTATCTGTTAATAGTATTTTATTCGCAAACAGTGGACCTGCATTCTCAAAATTGTAGCTTAGCTGGAAGATCAGCTGGCAATAAATCCTACACGGGTGTGAATTCATCATGAACTCTTTTTACAACCTTAACAGCTGCACTTATTCTTCTTTAACTAGTCTGTAGATTATCTGCTACACCAGCTGGAACCAATTCTTGTTGCACACGAGGTATTTTTTGGACCGCCATAAATATCTGGTTTGGAATCACCCAAACCAGTTTCCCCTAATCTGCGAAGATTTTTGATAATTTGTGATCCGACTGCCTTGCGAAAAAAAAGAAAACCCTTTTCTTCATTCGAAAAACAATTATATCGCTGCATACCTTTGGTTAGGTTGTACAAAAGCTTATTAGAACAGCTAATTGCTCCAAGACAAGAACATATTCGTAAACTTGTTTATGACAAACGCATACTATAATGCGCCTGCTATGAAGCCACAGAAAAAGCATATACATCTGTATTTGGATGAGATTGTATAATTTTCAGTTTATTATTAACCCTTGAAGAATTTTTAGAAAGAATAGGTTTGTTAGTAATTACTGTAAAAAAGCGTATAATATTTCTATGAAAATTCGACTTAACGCACTTGCTGGGTCAAGACTTTTTATGTGCAAAGATATAAATCAGCTTATTATGGTGGCAGTAACTCAGTTAAATAAAATCTATCGTTGCCATTGCCTCCATTATGAGTATAAGTATTATACCACCATAATATACTATTATGCGGAATATTATGCAAAACTGTGAAACCCAAACTAATTATAGCTTGTGATCATTTTAGTGAATTTTCTTTCAAAAATTCACTAATGAGGAGATCTCGACTTTCCAATTTTGAAAGAATTTCTTCAAATAAACGCAAACTGTGACCCCTGGAACCCATATCCCGGATCAGTTTCGGTTTATATATATATATATATATATATATATATATATATATATATATATATATATATATATATATATATATATATATATATATATATGCGTGTGTGTGTGTGTGTTGCTGTGTGTATCACACCTATATCTCAATGAGCCGATTTGGATAAAATTTTGTGAGTATCTTCCTTTTGCAAATGACTTGAATAACTTCGTTAGCCAGGAAAATCGGCCTAGTTTTTCCCGCAAAATTTTGTGTTTTCGTTCGGAAAAAAATTATATCTCCGGAGACAACAAAGTTAGGGAAACCAAATTTGGTAAGCAAGTTTATACCATGCAGCGTCAACTATGTACCAAACTCTAGATCTGTAAGTTAAAAGAAAAAGTTATGGGCATTTAAAGAAAAACTTTTGGGTGCCACTGATGACCAGAAAACCCCAGAAAAACAAAGTATTACAGACATAGATTAAGTTTTTTTGGTGCAAGAAGGTCAAGGTATACCAGAAAAATTACTTTGAAAATTTTAGTTTTTCCTCCTAAAACGTCATATTTGCGATTTGAAATGTCAATATTGGCAACTTTTAAGCAAAAAATCTGAAACAAATACGGGTTATGTAGAGAAAATGTCGCACGAAGTGTGTTATACAAACCCTTAGGTTTCAGCTTCAACCGTTATTGTCACTGTTCTTGGTTTTACTCAAATATTTTTATAAAATTCATTTAAAATAGAACCTTTCTCTGGTAGTTTCGCAGTAGTTTTAGTTATAGACTTTATGGTTTTCGTAGAAAAAATTCGCTACTGAGGAGACCGCGTCTTTTGTATTTATATATATATATATATATATATATATATATATATATATATATATATATATATATATATATATATATATATATATATGTATGTATATATATATATATATATATATATATATATATATATATATATATATATATATATACAGGGTGACGCACTTCTACGGTAAAGCTCAATATTGACGTTATTATACAAGATACTAGAAAAAATTGTATACGTTAATTATGGGGTGTCTTGAGCGACATCTTATAAAATTATTTTGACAATCACAGTCTGGCCCATAAGTCGTTGGTGTTACAAATTTATTTTTTTAAATCGAACATCTCTTATATTATTGAATTTGTGCCTTTCGAATTATAATGCACGTTTGTAAAAAAAATGATATCGTTCATTGTTTTCGAGTTATTTCAATTGGTTCACATTTTTGGCACATATCAAAAGTTATGATACGGCGCTGTTATCAATATATAGCCGTGTCCCATGAAAATAACGCATTTAGAAAGGTTTTTCGTTTATATTATTCGTTATTCATGGTATACAATGTTTTTTGTTTCCATAGAAATGATTGTGTGTAAAATTTTTGTCGAATTTTAGGAATTAATAATAAATGTTATAAGTTATTGTAAAAAAAATTCCGATTCCCGCGAAAAAATTGTTTGCATATTTTCGTTTGGAAACTTCTTCGAATAGCTTTTTGTGTGAATAAATATATCTTAGTAGGCGGGTAAATAGTTTGAAGAGGTTTGTTGGCCAGGCAAATCAGACCAGTTTTTTCGGGAACATTTTAAGTTCATTTTAGAAAAAACATTAAAGTTATTTTGATGAAATATGGTACATTGTTTCTGCTATATAGGTTATACTGGTAACCAAATTTGATGCCTGATTTCATTGAAAAATGCGTATTTACTATTCAAAGCATTTTTATGGAAGTTCACTACCATAACACACGTGCTGCGTCCAGACTTCTTTGATTTTAAATTGTAGACTTACACTTGCACAATGGCTGGATACAATCTATTGCAGGAAGGCTGGTTTATAGACAGTTCAGGGGGAAGATATAAACGAACCCTTGCTGTATGTCCACCCACAATTGGCACATTAATATCTGCTATATTAGGCTGCAGTTTTGTGGATAATTTTTGTAGTAGATCGTTATTATCTTCCCATAAAATCAGTTCCCTATTCTGAAAAAATAAGGTAATATTAGAAAATTATTTTAACCGAGGCGCTTTAATATTTCTGAGTAAAAGGTATTTTGTGTAAAATCAAGTGTTCTTGTAGGCACAAATATTTAAAGACTTTTAAATCTGTGTTTATTTTAATAATATTAAAAACACCTCCACACTCGTTTTATTAATTGTCTAATAATTAAAGATCTTTTGCAAATTATTGGAAAGAAACAATGTCTGCGTAAACCAAACGTGAATGCAACCGGAGAGTAATCAAAACCAGCAATCAGGAAACTAAAGCATAATAAAATAATTTGCTGGGGTATAATATTGGGTCTCTCAAGTTGCCGTTTTAAATATCTAGTCTTGTCTAAACGGCCAAAGTTTGTAGTTGACATATGACGGCTAAGCATTGGGTGGTTTGTAAAAGTGGAACGATACACAGTCGAGCAATGCATTGAAAATTGTTAAAAGTAACTATAAAAAGGAATTTTTTTTTTGCAGAAATGGTACGGAAAATTAGTACTCAATTTTACCATTATAAAACACCAAGTCGCAATGCGATTGTGAAGATAATTAATAAATTCGAACAAACCGACTTTGTTGCAAACCAAACGAAGCTACGGCGTTCTGAAAATGCAAGATCAAACAAAAATTTGCATCAGTTGAAGAAAGTGTCGCTAATGATCGATGCACTTCCATACTGAGGCACCCTCAACAATTGAACATTTCCAGAAGAAATCTGCATCGAATTTTCCATCTTGATCTTCATCATCAATCGTATAAAATGCAATTGACACAAGAAAACCGATAGACCAGGCACAACGTCCTGTAATCTAATTGTGTTCTGACAATGCGAGTAGCTGTCGATTTTTTTTTCCACAAAATTATCATGAGCGTCTAAGCCCATTTTCACCTAAGCGGACATGTTAAGTATGAAAACTGCCACATCTCGTAGTCAGAAAACACAAGAGTGATACTAGAGCGACCATGCATCCCCAAAGCGTGAGAGTTTGATGCGGTTTATTATGTACTGGTGTTGTCACTGGACCATATTACTGAGAAGAGGTGCAGAAAAAAAAAACGATTTCGTTTAATGATCTGCGTTGTCAGTTGCTCCTTATGACCTTAGTTGGAGAATATGGACTTGAGAGCCCTTCCTTTGCAAAGACGGCGCTGCAGTCATTCATGTAATGAAATAATTGAGCTATTGCATGATAAATTTCCAGGTCGCATTATTTCACACATTAGGGATCCAAATCGTGTGATTTGACTCCGTTGAACTTCTTTCTGTGGTGTTTCGTGAAGGGGGTGGTCTAGGCTGATAGTTGCAAAAAGACTTAGGAATTGAAGGGCAACACTTAAGCTGTTACTCGTGATAATGCGCAGAAGTAATAAAAAAATGGACATCTGCCAGGAGGGTCAAGGGAGACATTAAAATTATATAATGTTCTATACCTAACCTCTATGTTTGTGTTTCTACTTAAAAATTGAAATATTAGCATTTTTTCAAAATTAGTTGCGTTTTCACCTAGCATATATAATGTTCTATACCTAACCTCTATGTTTGTGTTTCTACTTAAAAATTGAAATATTAGCATTTTTTCAAAATTAGTTGCGTTTTCACCTAGCATTAAAGCGACATGCACTCCTAAGACTGATGACAATAAACTAAAAGTTGTGAGGAAAAAGATTTGTAAGACTGTTTAACATTTGCAAAAGAAATAGGCTGGAGGATTAGAATGACAGAAGTGTTTAAAGAGTACAGATTTCAAGCAATTGTTCACCACCCTTAAAGTATCCAAACAAGATGTAAATACCCTACTTAGGGGGAATTCATTGGTGGATATTTGCGATTTCTGTTGAAAATGTGCGATATATCCTGGCCAGTTAAAGCGAAGAAATCTACAGTGAGGCTGAAACGTACCCTCCATATTAATTAGACTTAGGACCAGTCACGGTCGCTAGCCGATCCCTTGACACCGTCTGGGTTTACTTGCCACACCGACATATTCGTGTGATAATGAAACGGTGGCAGACTTAAATCACATTATATTGTGGGGCCACTAACTCAAGAAGGGAGAGGTCGGCTGCTATTGACGATGATAACAATGACAATCCCATATAAATTACAAGTGAATCCTGGAAAAATCAATTGTCTCCAATTTCCAGGCGCATTTGCATATGTGTAATGTAGTAGAATATTCAAAATAATAAAAAAACGTCCACCTGGATAGAATATAATTCCAAGTCATACTGACTCTATAATCAGCTCAAAGAGGAATGGGAAGAGTGCCTCCAGTCTGATTTGTTAGACAGCGCACTCTACCGCCGAGGCTATAATTAATTATTTTCTGAGGAACCCGCCAGTTTTCACTGTAAGGGGTTTATATCGACTAACAGCAGGCATGTTTTCTTTACCAATCAGGAACAGGCAATCTGGGAAATGTATATGTACCATGAGCTCTAACTTTTGGTCGTTTTATCTATCCAGTTCGGACACGGCCAGGTAAGAGAATCCTGTGGATCTTGGTGCTGCTGGATAATACAGCAATACCCTCGCAAAACCTTTTCCAGGACTCCCTTTTTTTGTTCTTAATCTCCCTGTTGTAGTGTGTTTTTTTTTGTTCCCTCAGGGCTCGTCCGCGGCCTTGCCGCCCCGATAGCACCGCAACCAGAGCGGATGTATATTGTTCCCAGTTGTATGTAGCACAATTGACGAGACATCGTACTTCTCTTTCTAATTTTTCGAAGTTTTTGTTTCACTAAGAGTACCCTTGAGTGTCTTTTTGTCTTCAGTGGACAGTTTTTGTGATATGCTGAGCTGAAATAATAATATAAAAAAAAAGAAATACTGACCTCCTGAATGCTCTGTATCACAATATATGTAGGGCCTCGTCCGTTGCATATTTTGGCGTAGTTTGACAAATCTGTACTGAGTTTAATGGTTCCAGTATCACACAACCCAGACGGAGTTTCAAATGAGCACGTAATGCATGTGTCTGTTAGGTCTTCTGTATTAACAACGAATGCATGCTCCTTGGAAGGATAGTTTTCAATTGTTCCTTTATAGTATCTGAAAATAAAGTTTACAATTTTAAGTTTAAGTAAGTCAAGGTATATCTGAGGTGGTATAACCTAGTTTTTAGATTTTTAGAACGATAGGAAATCTCAGATGTCAAGTACATGCTTAAGACTTGGTCATACAAGTTAACACCTATCTAATCAAGGAAGACAAAGAGCCCATATGTAATTTCTGCAATGTGAAAAAGTCTGTGCAACACTTTATGGTAAAATGTCCGAAGTTTGTTCCAGAGCGCACTACCCACAACTCCCTCCATGTCTGAATGAAGCCTTAGGTAGTAGATGTAGCCATTAAAATGTATTAGCATACTTAACAGCAATCCGTATTGCAGATATTTTATATAATATTTTAAAGTTTTACCCTACGACTATTGTCCTTCTCCCACTAGCTCCCGCGGTTGATGAGGAGTTAGAAAAAAACGAATTTATATCAGATAACATTATTTACACAAATCATTAAAATATTGACTAGTATTTTATTAAAATATTTACTTGTTCTTACACCATATTGTTGGTTTCGTCCCATCCTAAAATTTCCAGTACAGTCTTCTTTCCTTGTGTAAGTCTAGTGGCCGTTCCAGTTTCCACTTCTGTTAGGATTAAATGGTAAAACGAGTCGTTTTCTTCTGGAGCTGGTAATATTTCTAACCGTTGTCTTCCGTCTTTGCTATATTTGTATGGTCTCAGTTCAAGCCATCCTTTGGGTTCAAAATAGGTATTTTCCTTAAAACATAAATGGCTACTCTTAAATTGTTTAAAGTAATTATGTTATCCAGAAAACCCTAGACTAAATCAAATATTTACTTGTATAGGTTTTTTTTTTGACCTGTATATTTTGTTCGAGTGGGGATCTAAAATGAGGAATATGCCCATGTTGAACTTATGAAACCAATGAGAGGTATCTACATCTGTATTAAAAAAACTCTGGACGCAGCAAATGCGTTATAGTAGTGAATTTTCATAAAAATGTTTTTAATTACAAATATATCGCTCTAATGCGAGCAGACATTTATTTGGTTACCGGTATAACCTATATAGTAGGAACAATGTATCATATTTTATCAAAATAATTATTTGAAAATGTACAAAAATTTTTAGAAAATAAACTTTAAATGTTTCTCAGAAAACTGGTCTCCTAGCCAATGAACCTTAGGTTAATAGCAAATTGAGTTATTGAAATTTGAAACATTTAATGAAAATTCGCAACCAAAACGCCCTTGTTGGTTTCCTAACCAACAAAACTTACGTTAATAGCAAATGAGTTATTGAAATTGGGAGGATTTAATGAAAATTTGCTACCAAAACGCATTTACTGCGTCCAGATTTTTTCTTACAAACATGCATCATCTTTCGATAAAAAATGCTAAAATGCAGTAACGAATTTGTTCTACGAAAATTAGCTAAAAATTATAGACCGTTAAACCATAATCTTCACAAAACCTACAGCGAAAGCATCTACTTAACTAAACCGACAGCCAAAGCATCAGAGAAAGGGTCTATTTGAAGTGAATTTTCTGGGAATATTTTAGTAAAATGAAGGACAATGACGACTGAAATTAAGACTTCAGGCTTTGTAAACGTTTGACGTTTAAAATCGCGACTTTTGACGTTTTGAGGAAAACCCAAATTTATTTTTCTTTAAATGCCTGTAACGTTTTTGTCCTTTGATCTACAGAGATAAATTTTACTAGGTGACTTACCTATAGTAATATAAACCCGCGTATGAAATTTGGTTGCCCTTACTTTGTTAACTCCGGAGATATAAATTTTTTTCTAAAAAAAAATACAAAATTTTCCTAGAAAACCTCGGCGGATTTTCCTGGCTAACGAACTTATCCAAGCGACTTGTGAAAGGAAGGTACTCAACAAGTTTTATCAAAATCGGTCCATTATTTTTTAAGTTACAGGTGTGAAACACACACACATATATATATATATATATATATATATATATATATATATATATATATATATATATATATATATATATATATATATATATATATATAAACATATAAAGTCTGAAACAAACATCGGATTTGGGTTCCAGGGGTCCTAACTAGCGCTCATTTGAAAAAAAATCAAAATTCGAAAGTCGGGATCTCCCCATTAGTGAATTTTTTTTGAGAAAATTCACTAAAATGGGGGAAAATTCATTTTATAATATATAAGATGTTTAGTCTGGAATATAGAATATAAAATATGTTTAAATAAAATGTGCAAGCTATTTCAAAATCCACACTTCTATGAAGTATTTTAGTAAATAAGAGCTCTAGCCAAAAGCTGATACAATTGAGCTATATTTTAGAAAAATTCATTACAATTCAGACCATATTAGTAGCATTTTTTTTAAGAATACCTACCAAATTAAAAATTGCATTATTCAAAAATTCCTTTTATGTCTATAAAAAATCTTTACATCATTTATTCAGTATACATGGTTAACCACCGGGAACTACATCGATTGATTATGGGAAAAGGATGATCGGGAAAGATCTCAAAATTTGGCACTTTACTAACGCAATTAGGGGACTCTTGTCTAAAATATTTTCAGACTAGTGGTATTTCCGGTTATATCGGAAGTAGCTGCCAACTTCCTTATTTCAAATTGAACATTCAATATATTATGACATTTTGAGATTCTACGTAAAATTCGGAACACTTTTTGTTTTTAATTGCATATATCCAAGTCTTCTTCTTGAGATATTGGAACTTTTATGTCAAAATTGACGTTTTCAGCCCGGAACATATTGATATTTGTCTCTCATACGCGCTTTCCTTGTAGATGAGGATACAGTCTAACAGTCTTTGAATGAAATTATTCAATTTATTGATACAGATTGTTCGAAAAAAGGAGTACCAAAATTAAGAAGAAAAAACTGCTGGAACTTGAGTTTTTCAAATACAAACTCCCTACTTTGATTATATAAGCTTAGTCCGCTTTAAACACCAGGAAAATGTTGTGTAAGGTTGGCAATTTAACGTGTGCCATAAGAAACACCCGCATTCTGGCTCTAAAATTATGTGAGGAAAATTTGAATAAAACAAGTTAATCACTTTTTTAAATAATAAAAGACTCTTATTAACTTATAGGTGAGCGCTATCTCAACATATTGCGCAATGTTGGAGTTGACTATTTGGATAACTTGCAGCTAGGTGATTATAGAAAGCTACTCTATCAACAAGAGGGAGCACCTCCACATAATGACAACAGGAGTCCACAATTATCTCCAAGACTTATTGAATGATGAATGGATAGCCAACAACGGACCTATTTTTTGGCCACCGCGATTATTTCATATGGGGTACAATAAAACATCAAGTTTACAGCACCGCATTAACCAGCATGAAAGACTCCATACGCGAGTCAATCCTTTGTTAATAAGAAGGCCTATACCCTATGAAGAATTGGTGCGTAGATGCGAAATATGTTTGCAAGTTGAAAGACGTAAATTTGAATATTTACCGAAATAATTTATCTTTTTTAATTTTTTTAGTGGTTGGTTCCTTTGTACTTTTGTCGGATGTGCAGTAAAATATCCCAAAATTGCAATTTCAATATTTTCATTGCATACGACTGGTTTACTTCTCTGCATCTTTGCTCTGACTGATCCAACACTTTTGAAGTATTTAATGATTAGTTTAACTGTATTTGGTGTTGGTTTTGGTTTTTTGTGGATATCGGTTCACAATTATTGTTTCTCATGTTCCTGAAATGACTTTATTACATTACCCAAAAATTATAAATAAATTTAAGCAATCATCATTTGTATAATTAAATCGTCCGGGCATGATTGCTTGAAGCAATTAAAAAGCAAGCGACATTAATTTTGCATCTGTCTGACAGTTGCATTATAAACGTCATCGTGGCCGACTACGGAGAGGTCAAACGGTCACTATTGTAATTAAAAAAATTCGGGACGCAGAAAGTGCGCTATAATAGTGAATGTTCATAAGAATTGTACACTATTAGTATGGCGTATTACTAAAAGTAATAGTTTAATTTAAACAGACGTCAAAGATCGGGTTTAGAAGTCCTAATACAAGCTTATTTGATTAATTTCTCTTTCTATTATCATACAAAATATTCAAATCCTGTGTTCTGGCTTCTTTTGAGAAAATGACCCTGAATGCCCAAAACTCAATTTTCTATTAAGCTACAAAATTAAAATTTGGTGAGTCTAGGTACTTTAAGCCTCTTTAAACGAAACGTGTATTACAAACTTCATTACAGTTACAACAGCTTTCCATAAAATATTTAATTGATGTAAGGCTAGATGCGTTCTCACCACAATTAGAACCGTAGACCCGTTTCGCACTAATTAGAGCTCGTCAGTACGGCATACTAATTGCAGCGAAAATACACCTATAAAGTAATACGGCTATGGTAGCCAGCCTTCCAACACTAAGTGAGATATAAGACACAAAGTACGTGCCGCCACCTCGTTGTGGAACCAAGTAGTATGTTGTCACGGTAGCTCCAAATAACACAAAGTGTTATAAAAATAGACTGTATACAACCAACTAACAATTTGGTAAATTGTCAGCCCTGGCCCATTTCTACCCTAATATATGGACAAAGTATGTAAGGCTAGATGCATTCTCACCACAATTAGAACCGTAGATCGGTTTCGCTCTAATTAGAGCTCGTCAGTACGGCATACTAATTGCAGCAAAAATACACCTATAAAGTAATGCATTTTTTTAAATAACTAACCTCATACAAAATTGTCCTGGTTTTAAATGTTTAATAAGCTTAAATAATCAAAATAAGGGCTTTCCATTTGAAGAACACAAGTTTCAGCAGATATTTCATCTTCATTTTGGTACTTCTTTTTCGAACACTCTGTATCAATAAATTCAATAATTTCATTCAATAGCTGTTAGACTACGTCGTCATCTACAAGGAAAGTAATCCAAAGTAAATAATTATGTCGTGTGTATGAGAGAAAAATATCAATATGTTCCGGTCTGAAAATGTCAATCTTGACATAAAAATTCGAATATCTCAAGAAGAAGAAGACTTAGGTATTGTCACGAAAAGTATTCAAAATTTTACGCAGAATCTCAAAATTTCATAATATGCTAGGTATCCAAATTGAAATAAGGAAGTTGTCATCTACTTCCGGTATATCCGAAAATATCACCAGTCTGCAAATATTTTAGCTGAGTGTCCTTAATTGGACCATTTCAGTTGACGTTTTCCCTGATGATGGTTTCCCATAATCAATCGATGTGGTGGTTCAAAACTTTAAATAAATCTTGGACACATATAGTGTATTTTAGATATCGGCGAAGTTGATACAGACAAATGAAGCCTGATGATTCTACTATTTGTCGTCTGATTGATCTGTCGAAGCACAATTGGTCATGTAAGGCTAGCTGCATTCTCACCACAATTAGAACCGTAGACCGGTTTCGCTCTAATTAGAGCTCGTCAATACAGCATACTAATTGCAGCATACTAATTCGCTGCAATTGGTATGCCGTACTGACTAGCTCTAATTAGAGCGAAACCTGTCTACGGTTCTAATTGTGGTGAGAATGCATCTAGCCTTACATACTTTGTCCCCATATTGGGGAAGAAATAGGACAGGGCTGGCAGTTTACTAAATTGTTAGTTGGTTGTATACAGTCTCTATTTTTTAACAATATGTGTTATTTGGAACTGCCATGACAATATACTACTTGGTTCCTCAACGAGATGGTGTTTTGTGTCTTACAGCTCACTTAGTTAACAATTGGTTATATTTATTAGAATACGATAAGAAATCGACGTTTACAAGTTTAATGAACAACATTTGTGAAAAACTGACATCACCTGCACAGTTTATTTCCTCTGAAGAGTCAGTAAGTATAGCTATATCCTTTTCATGATTATTTTGTGGGGTTTATAAAGCAAATGAAAAATGTGCTTCAAAACTAAAGTAAGTGCCCACAGTTGTACAGGCATTGCAAACGAATTTTAAAACAGGGTATTCAGACACAAACTTATGACTCATAAAACATTATAGAACCCATCCTTGTTGTTGATTATTCTCTAAATGATTCATTGTAATGTCAAATTTTCCGAAAGCTGGCCAGTTGACTTTTCACCACAAAAATGTGATCCTCTGACGACAAAATAAAATGGCTGATCAAACAAATGACATCAACATACAGAATCGTACTAATAGACCAGAAACAAATTACATTGATGTAGCTAAGAAAATTCTTTAATACACTTTTCTACAAAAACACAAACTAGAGTGATCAATGTTATTAATGATAAACTCATGATAAACGATTATATTATAACTCGACGGTTCAAAGCGTTTTTTCTACAAACCCATCGAATAGTTTTCCTGAAACCCTCCGAACTAAGTTATTTGCAAGTGGCGACTGAAACGCGAAATATATTCATTGATGATATCGATTTATAACAGCAAAATGCCCCAGTCTACGTGCAATTATAATATACAGTGTGAAACAGTCAAATGTAATAAATTTAGTATCTCAATTATTGTGCATATTTACAAAAAAATCCCGAAATACTTCAATGTTAGATTTAAAACGACATCAAGCAACGTGAAAACATTACCTCTACATTCTACCCCCTTCAAGTGACAGTTGAAACCACCAAAATGTTAAATAGGAACTATAATAGTCTTGCGATAACCCATTTGAGAGGTGTCTTCATTGTTGATTCAAATGTTGATTTCTAAATATATTGCAACAATTTACAGTAAAAAAATTAAATCATCTAATTGACGAATGTTGCTGCAACACAGTGAAAAATTGATAACTAGTCGCGTTTTATTCTTGATAATGCCAAAGCAAGCAAAAACATACCAATATCTTTTTCGAAAGGTATCAATTAAAAAGAAGACATAAAAAGTCATGAGCATTGTTCGTAGTTGGCAATGTTATTTTTGTTTAAAACCTTTTAGCAACTTGCTAGGTTATTGTAACCGCATGACAGTAGATGCCAGTTGTTAACCGCAATTCAAAAACATTGTCAAGGGCCTAGATATGATTTTTTTCTTGGAGAGGGTATTCCGAAAATACAAAGATAAAAAATTACACAGACGAAGGCTTAGAAATTGATATAAATTGTATATAAACAATTGAACAAACAATTGCGGAAACATTAATGAAAAAAAAAAAACAACATCAAATACAACCCACATAACAAAATAAAAACAATAAAGAAAAAGTCTGGACGCAGCAAGTCCGTTATGGTAGTGAATTTTTATAATAATGTTTTTAATAGCAAATATGTGTTTTCTTTAAAGAAAGCATTCATCAAATTTGCTTACCAGCTTAACCTTTATAGGCGAAAGAATGTACAATATTTCATCAAATTAACTTTATTGGTTGAAAATGTACACACATTTTTCGAAAATAAACTTAAAGTGTTCCCGAAAAAACTGGTTTCATGGCCAACGAACCTTATAGGTTAATAGCAAATTGACTATTAAAATTTTAAGCACTTTATGAAAATTCTCTACCATAACGCACTGCTGCCCCCGAAATTATTTTCTTACAAACATACATTATATTTCCATAGGAAATGCACAAATGCAATAATACAAGGCGTGCTCGATTAAAAAAAAATTGTAGAAATATTTTTTAAGATGAAGCTCAAGACGCCCTATAATTAACGTACACATTTTTTTCATATCTTCTTTAGTAACGGATATATAGTTCTTTATTGATTTTCTAAGAAAATTCCCTAAAAATATATACCATTAAACGATATACTCTATAGCTAAAACTACTGCCAAAGCATCGGAGAAAGGATCTATTTGAAATGAAACATTTTAGTAAAATGAAGTACAACCAGGGTTGAATCTGAGACTTCAGGGTTTGTAAAACCTTCTCTTGCGACATTTTCCTTACATAGTCCGTATTAGTTTCAGGTTCTTTAACTAAGTGTTGCCAATTTCGACGGTTCAAATCGCGACTTTGACGTTCTGAGGAATACCCCAATTATTTAAATTCCTATAATTTTTTGTCTTTCAACTTGCAGCCCTAAATTTTGGTACATGGTTCACCCTTTTTATATTATAAACATTCTAAGCGCAAGTACCCAATTTGGTGGCCCTTATTTTCTTATTTCCGGAGATATAATTTTTTCTGAACGAAAACACATTTTCCGGGAAAACGTGGGCCGATTTTTCCAGCTAATGAACTGATTTAAGCCACTTTCAAAAGGAAGGTACTCAGAAAATTTATGAAAATCGGTCCTTTACTTTTTGAGTTAGAGGTGTAATACATACATAAATACATACACATACACACACAGATATATATATATATATATATATATATATATATATATATATATATATATATATATATATATATATATATATATATATATATATATAAACATCTTAAAATTGAAACTGATCCTGGATAAAGGTGGCTTAGTTCAAGCTCATTTGAAGACATTTTTGCAAAATTCAAAAGTCAGGATCTCCTCATTAGTTATTTATTTTTAAGAAAATTGACTAAAATCAAACTAGAAATCACAGTAATATTGAGGTTGTGTGTTTTCCCTGTTTGGCAAATTCCTTCAAAACATTTCCTTCATTTATAGGAATGCTCCGATCCGCAGGCGAAAAGGCTAGTCCATCTAATATCTGTTATCACATTGTTGAGCTGCGTCAAATTTTCAATGTAACACTTTTCTAGAGGTAATTTGAGCGTTTCTACAACTCCACCAAGCACCTGGGAAGCAGTTGTTCTATTTTACAACCCAAAAATTTAGCTGTAAATCCAAATCCAAGGTAACTCGCAACAAATCTGGATTCTTACACCTATTTTCATATTCCAGCAAATATTTTGATACATTTTCTTTTACTAATGAAATTTCGTCATCCTTTTTGTGTATTGTTACTGCAGGAATTATATTTTGAAAACTAGGCAAAAAATGTTACATAATAAAAGTGAAACTTGAGATCCTGCATGAACTTGTTTAATAGAGCAATGAAAATGCTTATTTCATGATAATTCTGGGGGTATTCGGTTTGAACGTTACTACTGTTTAAAAGTTAGATCAATTGATGTTTCTAGAATGACATCATTGACAAGTCGGCCGTATTTGCTGGGTGGCACATAATTCCATTTGACTACTTATTTGCTTATCAAAACATTGAGATTATCTACTATCAAATAAATCACGTTAGTCTTCATCTAATTTATTGGAAATGCTTGCTGAACGAATAAAGTCTCATTCTTTCCATTTCGTGTGGCTTTAACTAACAGAGGTTGTTATTTGTATGATTTGTCTATTGAACGCCAAAATTCTTGGGTTAGGGCTTTACAACGGGGGGCCCTAAGTGAAAGCCACCTAAGAAATGTGCGGGTTTGTTTAAGACATTTTATAACTGGTAATATAAGTACTTATAGGAAAAAATAGGTTAGTGATACCTACAATTTTTGTTTGATTGTAGAAAAACCAGCTGCTCAGGAAGATAAAACTAACCCAGACTGGTTGCCCAACCAGAATTTAGGATACGTTTCCACTGTAGACCCAAGCTGAAGTTGTTGCTGCAGAAAAGTTAACACAAGAATTTAATGAACCTCAACAGGAAGAGATTTCAGGATAACAAATTCAGGAAAACTGTGTTAGTGAGTCAGTTCAAACTGATGTAACTGACAAATATCGTGTTTTTAAAGCTTGCAAACTTTTATGCACGTTAAGCTGCAGCCCGGTGTAAAAACCGTGGCTTAGAATTTCGTAATTCACCATGTCCATCATGGTAACGTTGGGCAATTTATCAATATCAAGCCTGCATTCCGCAGGAGGAATTGTGTAAGGGTCAATATTGTCGATAATTTCAATTTTCTTATCATATCGGCACTTTACATCACCAGTAAGGGCCAAATAGTATGCACTTCGGACCATCTTTAACGAAAAATGTGCAAACTCCAAGAGAAAATCTAATTTAATACTCAAGTTTACACAAAAACGCTGCAAAACAAAAGTCAAATAATCAATCTGTGCCACTCAGAGAAAATGGCGGATCTGTCAAAGTCACGTGTTCTTGAATCGTCTATTTCTCTATCTAGTGCTTATGCGAGGAAGCCTATGAAAATATTTAACTCATGGCGCAGTTTGTCAGTTTCTTTAAAAAAACTCGTGAAGCATCTACCTACGTTCATTCTTCTTTCTTCTGGTGCATATAAAATATCACGAACAAATATCTCAGCAATTTTATTTCTAAATGCTCAAAAAAATTTGCTAAAATGGAGATCCAAGAAGCATGTTCACAAAAAATGTCTAAGAGTTTTACTTAAAACAAGATTTTATCATTTCTTTGAAGAAAACAATTATGGCAAGAGAGTCATCGATTTTCTCCATTGGTCTTGGGGGAGGTAATTACCCCCATCACCCCTCTTTTTTCTACACCCTTGAACATGGTTTATTTAACAGAAATGCATAAAATAATAAATCTACGGATGATTGGTTACAAAGATAAAACACGATCACAGATCGAAGTTTCTCACCAATTGTGGATTGTTTAACGAGTCGTGACCCTAACGGGTCGTTTGTGCATGACTCTATTTTCTATTAGTTGCCCACAATGTTCAGACTTTTTATTGTCCACCATATCTATTTTATCTATTTCCTGGGGTGTTGGAGTCACTTCTCCAAGGTATTTGAGCCATTTGCAGAACTGTGCCATGCAGTCGTATAATAAGTGTTCTGTTGTTTCTGCTGCTTCAGTGTAGTACGTCCAGTTTTTACTATCCGCTTTACCCATCTTGATAAGGTGATATCTTACAGGGAGGTGTCCTGGCAAAAGTCTTGTGATTATTCTCAAATCGTTCCTGTTCAATTCAAGAAACAGTTTAGACTTCTCTGTTGATATGGGGATGAACCGTTTTTCCTGCCTTAAGCGTGGCGTTTTCCTCCAGTATGGCAGCATTTGGTTCTTCTCCCACATATCAAGCTTATTTCTAACATAACTTTTTGTTAGTCCACAATAGGCCTCTGGGCCATAGAATGGTGTTCTTGATTTGTTGCCTTTTTTGCAAGGCTATCGGCTTCTTTATTTTCTTCAATGGATCGATGCCCCGGTACCCACATCAAAGTTACTTTGTTGTCCGTAACCAGTTGCTTCAAGGATTTTTTGTAGCCCCAGGTCAGTTTATATTCGGTTTTGGAAGATCTCAGAGTCTTTAGTAGCGCCTGACTGTCTTAGAGAACATATCTCTCTATATTTACGAGTCTTCTTTGTATGTACTCCTGTGCACACAGATCTATAGTAAGCATTTCTGCTTGAAAGAGGGTAAGCGTTTTTTCTAAGGACTAGTATAAAGTTAGGTCCTCTTGTTCCCAGTCCTGCTCCCTCCATTTGTGTAGACCCGTCTACCATGCAAATAAGTTGTTTGTCAGTCTTTCATTGTCTCTATCCCATGCCTGACGGTCATTTATGACCACATCAAATGGGATTCTAAAGTCCAGCTTAGCGGGAATTTCATCTGTTACTTTGGCGAGTGACTCCACTGGAACAATTTCCGGGATATTCATGTGGCCAACAAAGTCTCCTGGTTTAAATTTATCTGCTTGAAATAGTTTTGAAGCTTAGTGCTGCTTCTCTCTTCGCATATATCTGCAGTGAAGTAATATGCAGCATTGCCTCTATTGCAGCTGTAGGGCATGATGCCATAGCTCCTGTTATTCCAAGACAGATCAACCTATGCAATTTTTGTAATTGCTCGCCAATTAGTAATATTGAAAAGCAATTTATTCCGTTTGGCTGTTCCACACCGTATATCTTCTGTTTTGTACGCAGTGCGCATTTATGCCTATTTTATCATGTATACCTACTTCTGGCGTATATGTTGTAGAACTTTCGAACAAGAAGTTAATGCTTTGTGTTGAGAGTAGACTGCAAATACCAATAATAAACTTTAAAAACTTCTGGACGCAGTAAGCGCGTTATGGTAGTGAATTTTCATTAAAATGTTTTTAGTAGCAAACAGGTTTTTTTGAGAAAGCAGGCATCAATCTATATAGTGGAAACAATGTGCCATGTTTCATCAAAATTGTTTGAAATTGTACAAAAATTTCCGAAAGTAAACTTAAATTGTTCCCCAAAAAACTGGTTACCTGGTCAACCTTATAGGTTAATAGCAAATTAAGCTATTCAAATTTGAAAGATTTAATGAAAATTCGCTACCATAACGCACTTTCTGCGTCCCGAATTTATTTTCTTACAAAGATGTATTATATTTCGATGGAAAATGCAAAAATGCAATAAAATCGATTAAAAAAAATAAGAAAATTTGAATCACCAACGACTTATGGGCCACCCTGTAATTGTGGAAATATTTTTTAAGATGTAACTCAAGACACCCTATAATTAATGTATACCATTTTTTTCGTAACTTGCATAATAACGGATATATTGAACTTTAAAGATTTTTTACGAAAATTTTACAAAAATGATATACCATTAAACGATAAACTCTATAGCTAACACTACTGCCAAAGCATCAGAGAAAGGGTCTATTTTAAATGAATTTTCTGAGAATATTTTAGTAAAATGAAGGACAATGACGATTGAAACTAAGAGTTCAGGCTTTGTAAAGCATTCTTCTTGAGACATTTTCTTCGGATAGCTCTTATTAATTTCAGGATCATTGCCTACATATTACCAATTTTGACATTTTAAATCGCGACTTTGACGTTTTCAGGAAAACCCAAATTTATTTTTCTTTAAATGCCTGTAACTTTTTGTCCTTTAACCTGCAGAGCTAAATTGGTAGGTAGCTTACCTATGACGATCTGAACCAGCGTACCAAATTTGGTTTCCTTTACTTTGTTAATTCCGGAGATATAAATTTTTTTCGAATGAAAACTCAACATTTTCCAGGAAAACCTCGACAGATTTTCCTCACTAACGAACTTATCCCAGCCATTTACAAAAGGAAAGTATGTGCCAAATTTTATCAAAATTGGCCCATTATTTTTTGAATTATCGGTGTGATACATATATATATATATATATATATATATATATATATATATATATATATATATATATATATATATATATATATATATATATATTATTCAGAAAGATTTCCGCGGTCTTTAATGTGAGACATGCTTGGTTCTCGGGTTAAACCGCGTCCAGAATTTATGGAAACTCGACGTTTCGGCTCCTGTTTTGGAGCCATTTTCAAGAGGTAGAGGAAATATGTAAGGACACTCTAAGGCCTCAATCTGCCTACTCCTTAGAGTGATGGACAAAGGTTGGTAAAGGAAATATGTAAGGACACTCTAAGGTCTCAATATGCCTACTCCTTAGAGTGGTGGACAAATGTGGGTAAAGGAAATATGTAAGGACACTATAATCCTCCTCTAAATACCGTGACTAAAGCCCCCCACTTAACTGTCGGTGACCCCACTACTTTCACTGATGACGCAACAGGTAGACGGAACGACATATATAAGACAAGACTTGCAACGAACTGCCAGATCTCTCTGAGGCCTAGGGTTGAACACACTGAGACCTCACAGACGATCTCCGGCAAGATTTGGGGAGTAGGCAGATTAAGGCCCCGTAATCGAGCTACAACAACCCAACCTACCTTTATCCACCGCTCTAAGGAGTAGGCAGATTGAGGCCTTAGAGTGTCCTTACATATTTCCTTTACCTACCTTTGTCCACCACTCTAAGGAGTAGGCAGATTGAGGCCATAGAGTGTCCTTACATATTTCCTTTACTTACCTTTGTCCACCGCTCTGAGGAGAAGGCAGATTGAGGCCTTAGAGTGTCCTTACATATTTCCTTTACGCACCTTTGTCCACCACTCTAAGGAGTAGGCAGATTGAGGCCTTAGAGTGTCCTTACATATTTCCTTTACCCACATTTGTCCACCACTCTAAGGAGTAGGCATATTGAGGCCTTAGGGTGTCCTTACATATTTCCTTTACCCACCTTTGTCCACCACTCTAAGGAGTATGCATATTGAGGCCTTAGAGTGTCCTTACATATGTCCTTTACCCACCTTTGTCCATCACTCTAAGGAGTAGGCAGATTGAGGCCTTAGAGTGTTCTTACATATTTCCTTTACCTCTTGAAAATGGCTCCAAAACAGGAGCCGAAACGTCGAGTTTCCATAAATTCTGGACGCGGTTTAACCCGAGAACCAAGCATGTCTCTTTCTTTCAAAAAAAAATTTTTTCTCCGACAATTACAAAGTTATTTTAATGAAATTTACTGGATATCTTGCCTTAGGAAAGACCTTACTACACACCAAATTTAAACTTTCTAAGTTTATAGAAAATTGAGTTATTGAAATTTGAAGCATTTAATAAAAATTCACTACCATAACGCACTTGCTGCGTCCCGTTAGTTTTTTCATATTGCAATGGTATAAGGTTTGATATGTTTATTTCCATTATTTTGACAGTTATTTAACAAAAACTATTTATTATAAATTATTTGCAAAATTATGTATCAAGCAGGCGGTGAATAGATCCAATTCAATGAAAGAATTATGCCAGTCATGTATCAGATAACTATTTTTATGAGTAGATGAATTTTTTATTACAATAGGTATAACAAACGAATTAAAAAACTTATATTAACATAAAAAGAAACGTTATTTGGAACACCTAGAAAAGAAAAACAAAGAAAAATTAAATCTAAACAAAAGTTATCTCCAGGAAATGTTTAAAGTGTCTAGCATAAACTTCTAAACACTCCTGGCACCTATGAACTATTTTTATCCAGACTTTTTTCATCGAGTGATGACGAACACTTCTTACAAAGGCTTAAATATTATTTTTATTTATTCAATATTCTAAGGTTATTTCTGAAAAACTTTATGTTTTAAAGTACTCCAAAAAAATAAATCGAGTGGCGTTAGGTCCGGAGATCTCAGCGGCCACAAAATAGCCCCTGTATTTTCTATCCAGCTGGGAAAATGTTGCGTTAGATATGCTGTCACATTTCTAGAATTATGTGTAGGGGCACCATCGTGCTGAAATTTGTTAGGTTCTAAATCGTACTCAGAGGTAAATTGTCCAACATTTCTTCCAAGTTACCTTGAAGAAATACCAAATGTTGTTCTGCATTCAGGTTTGTGTCATAGAAAAATGGTCCTAAGATTGTGGCAGCAATAATTCCGCACCACACATTTACTGAAGATACGTACTGGTCTTGTCTTTCTGCAGTAAGAAGATGATTGCTTTGATCCTAATATACAGTATTGTATTCTTTCCGCAGTAAGATGGAGATTGCTTTGATCACATAATAGAGTATTGTGGCGATTAAATATCCCATTATTAGAGAATTTGGTTTCATCTATAAAAATGATTCCATACTAAAAACGATAATTTTGCTCTGTTAGAGTTTGTTGAATGAACCGTAAACCCTAAGATTGATTTCCAGCTTCGCAAAAAGTCTTTTATCCTGTCTAGCTGCCTTATTTCCATGTATCGTTGAAATACATTTCAATAGCTTCATCGACGTTTCTGCTACTGGCATCATAACTTATTATTTGAACAAAAAATATGTTAGGGAATTCCACTTACGTAGTTACGTAAGTGGAGAACTATGTTTGACACAAACTTGTACAATGGCAGTTTGTTGATTGTGACATCAAATTGTATGTATCCACCGCCTGCTTGGTACAAAATTTGCAAATAATTTATAATAAATAGTTTTTGTTAAATAAATCGCAAACTAATGGAAATAACCACATCAAAGCTTACTTCGTTGGAATCAGACAAAAATAAGCTTTTGAAAGACGTCACAGCGAATTATAATTGCCATTTAAACAATTTCAACTTTATCTTATCTTCTTCAAACTAAGCATGCCAAATTTCTGTTGACTTACGAAATGAGGTTTTGATCTTTTTTTGTACCATTAACCGTGACGGAGATATTAAAAAAAAACGGTAATTTTCAATTTTTTCAATCTATCTCAAAAAGTAAGCGATGCGTTAGAAGTTTGTTCATGTCAACAAATTGCTCCCGAAATGTTGCTCCACTTTGCTAATTTAACTGAAGCTGTATCTTCATAAATAAGACAGTTCCCTATTATGTCAATAGGCACCCCGTATATTATGAATAACAATGATTATAGTCATTAAAGTTAATTTTTGTTAACTAGTTTACTTTACCTTATGACATGTAGTATCTAGATCACATCTCACAATTTTTCCTCTATTTTGTACCGGGTTGTTAACTAAAAATGTCACCTGGTCATCAGTTATCCATAGTGCGTTACAGAAGAGTCCATCATCTACAACGTTAGAGAATTCTTTTGGTTCTGGTGTTGGATTACCCAAGTCGACCAACCAAAGTCTTGCCTCTGGATTTGTATTGCCTGCCTAAAATATAAAAATGTTAGAGTTATGATCTTGTCATGGGAACGTAGCACCGCAGCGCTTCGGACAGCGATGGTAAATGGTTTTACAATAACTTGGAACTGATAAAAATACAGGCTTTCCTTAATTAATTTCCTACAAATTTATAGCACCATCTTGGCTGAAAATATATGACGAAATATGCACTATGCAAGAATTAGTGGAACAGATACTTTCACGAAAATAAATAATTTAACTTAACTCATTTGTATATGAAACCTCCTTCCTATCTATATATATATATATATATATATATATATATATATATATATATATATATATATATATATATATATATATATATATATATATATATATATATAGTTAGGATTTTTTTTGTTCAAATATTACATTTCAACAATCTTTATATTGAATAATTATAAATTCCGGTAACCATAACAGTTCATGGGATAACTCAACAAATATTAAGGACAAAGCAAAATTGGAGCACTGGGGACGAATTTTGCAGCACACAGAAAGATAGAAACATTTATTCGTCATGTGCTGACACATGTTTCAGATAGACACGACAATAAAGTATAAAAACGTCAGAATCAATATGTAAAGTTAATATTTAACATATTCACACAAATACTACTCACATACCATATCACTGCAAAATTACAAATAATACACAAAAAAGACTAAACTTAAAAGATATGAGAACAACTATGATGACTCTAACTGATTTTTAAACTCTACAACATAATGAAAACATTGTGAATATAAATACTGTTTTAGCTCCCACTTGAATTGCGACCCAGGATGACAATCCCTAATATGGTTAGGCAGTAGATTAAAACAATAAGACTCCGCATACAACGGCGATATTTATAAAATTTATAATTAGATTGATTCAGATATATTATCCCTAAAGCGAATCTTTTAGCTACGTAAATTGTATCTGTAGGAAAAATGAAATCTTTTCTTACGTGAATAACATATTAGCTGCAGTAAATAAACCTCAACAACTGTAAAAATTTTATTATTTTTGAAAACTTCTTGATGTGATTCCTGAAACTAAAAATTAGACGCATAATGCATTTTTGATGTAGGAGAACCCTAGCTGCACCCGTCACTGTACCCCACGACACAACGTTATAATTTATAGCTGAATGGGCAAGAGTAGTCAACAGGCCATATTAATTAAGATAGACCTTTAAAGTCTTTAGAATGCAAATACATTTGTTCCGTCTTGAGCAGACTGCATCTACATTACTGGACCAGAAGAAAACTCCGTTAATTATGGTTCCCAGAAATGATGTGGAGACAACAGAAGGTAAAGAGCTGCTGTTGAAGTTAATACTGATGTCAACACGCGAGCACCACTTAGTTTGAAAATGCAGCAATTCTGTTTTGTCGTAATTTATATTCATACTATGTTTTGTACACCAGCTACTGAATTCCTCCATAGCGTTATTAATTTTGTAATTAAAATGACGTATCGTCAACGTATGTGAATACCACTTCATTCGATATATATTTAGTTAAGTCATTAACATAAAGCGGGAACAACAGCGTGCCCAAAATGTTTCCTTGTGAGGCTCCAGATTTTGACTTTGGGTCTGCTAAAGCATTTCCCATCATAACAACAAGTTTTTAGTTCAATTTGTCACAAAAGAAAGCTAGAATTTATCGCGTCGAACGCACGGGACAGATCAAAAAACAATCTCATGGTGTATTCCTTCAAATCCATTTTTTTTAGTACTGCCTGCACAAAATCAGTCACAGCTCTTTCTGCGGAGAGCCACCTACGGAGACCCTACTGTCGGTCCGAGATTAAGTGGTTCCCGTCTAAGTATCTTTGCATTCTCTGAGAAACTATTTTTTCGAATATTTTTGAGAAAATACTTAGCAGCAGTAGGTCTATAATTAGCCTCGGTGGTCCAGGGGTAAAAACGTGTGCCTCGGAACCGAAAGGTACTGGGTTTGATTCCCAGGTTTCCTCTTTCATTTCTCAGTACATACTGTAAAATTAACATCAACCGAGATTGTGGCATTGCATTTGAGAAATTGAATTTCTGCACGTTTCGCCCTTCGGAGGAAGCGTAAATCCGTGGATTTCATATCCATGCGATATTGGGCAAGATCCCTACCCTCCTTACAAAAGGGCAGGGGTTCGGAAAAATTTTCAGGATGGCGAACTAAAACTGCTCCCTGGCGTCGGTAATTGGCTCTAGTCGCGGAAATATACCGACGTTAAAGTGCAAAAAAAGGTCTATAATTATCGATATTGTTTTTATATATTTCTTTTTGTAAAGCTATGATAGCAGAAATTTTCAACTGTTTAGTAAATAGAGACGTGGCCCCAATGCAGTTACCCAACAAGGACTTATAGTGTCTGATGCTGCTTAACTTTAAATAAATAACGTGAGTATTTTTCGAAGTTCATCGCCGCAATTATGTGTTTTAAAGCCATTTGTATACCACTCCCCCACAATTTCCTGAATTCTTTTTTTTTTCCTTTTAAAGTCGGTCTATTTCTGCGACTGTGGCGAATCTAGGACACCAGAGAGCAGTTTAACCTCACTATCCTGGAAAGTTTGCCGAACTGCTGCCTTTCTGTAAGGAGAGTAGGTATCTTCAACATGACCAACATTGCATGGACACGAGACCGGCGGCTTTACGCTTCCTCCTAACAGCGGAACGTGCAGACATCCAACTTGCTCAAATACAATGACACAACCTCGGTTGATGTTAATTTTGCAGTATGTACTGAAAAAGTGAAAGGGAGACCCTGGGACTCGAACCCAGTACCCTTCGGTTCAGAAGCACACGTCTTTACCACTCGCCCACCGAGGCTCCTTTCCTTAATTCTCTAACGTTTCGATGTAAGTGTTCTTAATAAATTAAACTGGCCGTTGAAATTATTTTCAATTTATATACTGGTTTTCATCTAGCTAATTTACAATTTTTGGGTATATTAAAATGGCTAACTTAAATTTCACATTAAGGCTTCAAAGCATTATAAGCCAATCAATTAGAATTCTATAAAACTTATATACTTACTTTTGGATACTTCACCGCACGAAGGAAGGGATACTGATTGATAAGCGATCCAGGTTGGCCGTAAATGGAAAAAACAAAATCTGGAACTTTTGTATCGTTAAAACTAGCAAAAGCCAAATACCTCCCACTTGGTGAAAACCAGAATGCATCCCCAGTACCAAGCACCTCTTCTGCAAACATAAATATATATTAGTAGTATGTTCTTACATTTTTAACGTATTTTTAAGGAAACTGTGAAAGTAAGACAAACTATCCACGACATTGCGTTTAGACTATTGATTCATTGGTTAATGAATTGATCAATTTTTTGATTGGTTAGTTAGTTGATTCAAATAATGATAAAATAGAACCGGCATTTGAAAGTAAATTGCGTCAGTGTCAAGGTCTACTCAAGACTGCTGATATATCTGATGCTCCATTAGATATGAGCAAATATCTTCGTCGCAAGACATTGCAAGTCATATTTCCTAATGTCGATATAGCTTAGAGAATCTTTTTAAGTCTAGCTCTTACGAGTTGTTTATCAGAACGGTCATTTTCTGTAAAGAATAAAATCCTATCCTAGGTCATCAATGGGGGAAGAACGTTTAAATTGCTTAGCAATACTTAATATAAATGCAGATATCCTCTACAGCGATAAATTTGATTTTGAAACAAATGATTACGCACAGTTAACGTCAAAAAGGCGAAATTCATATCACTATTAGACTGATCGAAAGAAACTGCAATCCTGGTGCATAAGCGTCTTTTTGTGCGACATCTAAATGAGACAGTCCAAGCACATGTCGACAAATCGACGTCAGGTTAAAGGTTGGCATCGGTACAGGGTGCAGATGTTTACAGACATAAGGTTTCTTATGGCCATACAAAATCAAATTATTTCAACCAGAAGCTACTTGAAGTATATAGTTAAAGTACACTGGGTCCCGGATGATAAATGCCAGTTTGAGTGTCAGTCGGCACGTTCCTGGAGGCTGCCAATCATTTGATCCAATAGAGTAGAAAAAGAATCGCTTTATAAGACTCTTTGGGAAGCGGAAAACTGCTCACATTTCTAAGACATCTTGGAAAGGACTCCATATAAACTGAATCCGTTTGGTATGTGAAGTATCTGGGATAAGTTAATATTCCTCTTCAAGGAAGTGAAAAAGCACTTTAGTTAAGCAAGCCACTTAATAAAAAACACCTGACCGTGGTAGGCGGGAGCCCATGCATATGAATATCTCTACAAGGGAAACCGTAATGTTAAAACAGAAGCCTTTATATTAGCTAGACATAATTAGGTAATCCCTTAAAGATGGGGAAGAGATACACCCGCCTTACAAATACTGTTCCGTTTTACCAATATGATATAAATTGAAACTGACCCCGGATATGTGTTCTGGGGGGCCTAATTAGCGCTCATTTGAAGAAATTTTTTTTTAATTAAAAAGTCGGAATCTCCTCAATAGTGAATTTTTTTAAAGAAAATTCACTAACATAAATCGAACAAGTGCCAGAGTATCGCTTTGAGGACATCAGTCGGCGCAGTCCGCAGATGTGCGGACAGCGCATGTCCTACTGGCACCAAGAAACCCCTGCACATAGCAGTGTTGGCGTCACAGGCGTCGCGTCCACCAAACCAGGCAGCCGGTGAGAGCTCGACTCTGGACTCAATAGTTCAGTCAGTCTGGTATATAGTAAGACATGAAGCACCACGTCTTACCAGCAAGCAGTCACTGAGATCCTGCCGTCGTTTCAACCGCCTGCAGTATAAGAATCCAAGCATTTACCGTCTACACAAAAGCAGTAGAGGCATCTAGAGGTCTCCGCTGGATAGGTAATTATTGTATATATTAGGATGTATGGGAGTCTAAAATCCAGCACCGGATTTTCCTATTAAAAGCCTAATTCGCGAGGGCATTTTCTCGAGAAAACTGTATCAGAGAGTTGGAAGATTGTGCGAAAGGTTGTTAGGATTCATTGCGTTGTATTACTTGTGTTCTATGGCATAACCGTTCAAGCCAGGCTGCCGGAGCGGAATTTAAAGTCTGTGTGAGTAACTGTTTGATTTTATCTTGCTGTGTCCTTGTTATTTTACAGCGTGTCCGTTCGAGGCAAGTTACCAAAGGAGAGCGGCCCAGGAGTGCAGCTGGAGATCTTTACCGACGTATCCGGGCTAGCCTCAGTGAATCCTCGAGGGAATATTGTTGTTAAGCCCTGATAGCACCGGTCTGCTGAAGGGGCCTGGTATACGTGTCTCCTACTGTTTTTTTTTTCAGCGGGATGCTATTAGAAGAGAACTGCTGAGACAGTTGCCACGTGTATCCTCTGGTCCGGGAATACGAGGTTACAATTCGCAGAGAGCGATCCGGCGTGCTTTTTCTCTCCTCCCTTGTTTCAGCGGGACGCTATTAGAAGGCAGGGACGGAGACAGCTACTTTTTCTGCTCTCCTTGTGTGGAAGCCTAGAGGTTGGTAACATGGGTTTTGCAACTCTTCTTGTCTCCCGCCTCCGGGTGTGATACGCCGACGAGCGAAGTGTTCGCGGTCCCCTGGATCCTGTCGGTATCGTCGGTCGTCCAAATAGGGAATCTGGTTGTCACTAGCACCTCCACCGGAGTGATTTTCTCGAAAAGTGAATAATTCTTTCAGGGGACTGTCTCAGGTATCGAAATGAAGAATGCATGCACCGTGTTCTACTTTTAATGATTTTGTTATGTAGCCCGCTTTTCTTGATATTACAATGTCTATTAATTTCTGATGCTTACCCGCTAGCACTTCTGTTGAATACTGACGCTTGCTTGCACTGCTTTCCCGCCTAAAATGCACTCGCGGTAACAATATTAACCAGTTATAAAACGCTTATTAGCACGCACACCACCAGCTTTGCCCTATAACCCGTTATTGCAATTTGATCGCCACTGTAGGGCAAATTAAACTGGGCCGTGTTTCTCCGACAGTCAATTAATGACTTCATTTGTTTAGTAACTAATTTTAATTGTCTCTAACTCTGTAAATCTTCTCCAAACCAAGGAAAAATACACAGTGTAAATATACAAACGGAATATTACTCCCGACCGCCTCATCAAAATATTGGCTGTCGAAGACAATTCAACCTACAAAAACAGGACTAACTAAAAGAGTATAAATGTCCGTTTTGCCCTGGGCTCACTCAGACTATGTCTCCGCTGAATCCCACCCTGGCCTAAGCTACACAATATCTAGCGTCTTAGTAAAGAGGTGTAACCCTTAGGTAAACTTCTCTGGCAGCGCGTCAACTGCCTTTAACAATTAATTAACACTGGCGCCCGAGCAATAAATAGAAACAAGATACGAAAAAAACGACTATTACAACTATGTTTGTTCCTTTTAAATTTTTTAGGATTTTATTATAGCTGTTCTTGTTATGAAAACTTCTTTGTACAATGCATTGTATAATTCTTTCATTAATAAGCTAATAGATAATATAGTTTTACTAGCATGGTAGAATTTTATGGTTGACAAGTTTTATTACTGACAACAGTATTTAATTTTAACTTACCTTCGTAAACCCAGTCTGGAATGCCTTGATAAACTATCCCGACCACACCACTGGTTGTGAGAGTCTTTACATTATTAGTTTGTAAAGGATCTCTCAAATAGTATATGTTATTCTTGAAAATATACACCAAACTATGTCCTACTGGGGACCAGTCTGCATATTGAAGATATTCTTTATTTGCAACGTCATAAAATATTCTGAAACACAATATTATTTATAAAACTCTTATTTGTTTTTAACACTTTTTTTTAATAGAAAGCTATTTATTCTTTAATTTTCAACCAGGAATTTTAAAACATTATTAGAAACCTTTCGCAAATAAAGGCTTAACTATTAGAATATAATTTTTTGTGCCTCGGACGAATGTTGACAGTTAAATTATTGCTCAGGCTTGCACCAAAGCAGTGAAAAAATAGACAGCTTCATCGTAGTCAAAATGCGATTAGACTTTATTGTCGCAATCATGACTCTCTGTCTCCATGACATGTTTTTATTTCTTTGTAGTATATATGTGATCAGAAAGTTATTACGTTTTAAAATATCTCCAATAAATTGGCCTTCCTTCACTCCATTTCCTTCAGCAGACATCTTTTTTCTCTGACCTTTTCTAGCATATTTTTAGTTTCTTTCTATCGGTGTATCTCATCTTTGTCATTTTTGTTCAAGTCCTAATATCAAAAACTTCTATTGACTTTATGTCTTGCTTAGTTAGAGTCCATATTTTACCCCATTCATTATAGCACCCTATACATATGACTTTATGAATCTCTTCTTCAGGTCCAAATGTGTATTTCTAATGAGATGTTTATTTTGTCTATAAAATGCTTGATTTGCCATCGCGATCCTTCTTCTAACTTTGTTTTCTACATTTTACCTTTACACTCCTTTTTGCAGCACTATCGTTACTTATCTTCATTACTTTTGTTTTTGTCTCATTAATTTTTAGTTTGATTTAAAAAAGTACTTAGGACACTCAACATCTGTGTAATTTTCTTCATTTTTTATCGTCATATGTCATCTACGTATCGTGTTCAAGGAAACTTCAGCTTATCTTGATGTTACATCCGTTTTATTTTACTGTCCAAGTGTAGTTGTCTTTACTTTATTAGATACAGTCCCCAAAGGGGCAGCTGCCAAAGAGTCTCTTGTGATAAGGTCCACCAAGGAGTATGGGAGCTGGGGGATGTAGCCGCTCATCACTGTCGGTGCTTGTGCGTCAGTTTGGAGGACCCAGGCGTTGCGTTTCAGAGCTTCGGTCTTCACGAGAG
The DNA here is from genome assembly GCA_964006375.1 of Tillus elongatus. NCBI lineage: Eukaryota > Metazoa > Arthropoda > Insecta > Coleoptera > Cleridae > Tillus > Tillus elongatus. The sequence continues at coordinate 110,515,131 of OZ023265.1, forward strand.
CGTGGAGGCACCAACGAAATGGGATAGCTACGTGCGGGTCTGTCATTGTAGCAGCCTAGCTATTAGTTGATCCTAGTCTTCCGTGGAACCGCCCCTGCGGCGTTGATGAAGTGGAAATACTTAGGACTGCAGTAGATTTTCATCGTAGCCGCTCAGTTATTGGTGATCGAAACAGTCAGGCGATACCCTCCTGGTTGATCTGGGGGCATTTTATGGGGGTGTTTGGGCGTGATCTCCTTCCTTGAGGGAGGATTTTTTCTAGTTATGAATGCTCTCTCTACGGGGTAATGTCCCCTACGTGTTTCAATGCAACGCTTGACTGTTGGGCCGTAGTTAACCTGTAATAGTAAGAACCATAGTGTGCACCACTGGTCTAATGTTACTTCTCCACACTGCCGAACCGCTTCCTAAAACTGCCGACTGCGAATCGTATCCCTGCTTCAAGATACCGCCCGCATAATCCTCCAATATTCAACACCCTTAATTTATTTTAACTATCTCTGCCTTCGGTTATGAACATTTTTGTTAAATAAATAATATAGTTTAGTTTTGAAGTGGATGTTAGTAACGCCTTGTTAATTTCTTAGTACAGGGTAATTTGCTTTTGTTCCTTGCAAGCCCCTTTATAAATATTGTCTTGAAAATCGTTTGTAACTGCTCATATTTTCTCACAAATAACTGTTGTTAATAGATTATTTATACTACTCGGCGTCTTATTTAGTTCTTCCTAAGAATCCACCCAAACCATTATTAATAACAACGTATTCTCTAATAAAAGCAAGGGAAGCTTTAATTTTAACATTGCCTTAATAATACACAGCAAAGATCTAGTGGATTAAAAGATTTAACGAAATTTTGCTTTCATTTTCACTATCGTAACACTTTGCTAGCCTTTCTCTAATCTACCTCTGATGCATCAAGTGTTACATAAAGGAAAATATCTGAACATAAGGGAATATTATTGCTGAGATAATACTTTTATATTTTATTTTTCGTTAAATATTAAAAAGAAATTTCGAGTCATATAGTCGGAAATTTATGGGGCAGGTTGACAAGTGAATAGATGCCGACAATCAAATCGCTGCTGATAAGCAATAAAATAAACTTGACAGATACTGGTCGAACAAAAACCGTTGGAAGTCGACGGAGTTTCGACAGGAGTCTCTGCAGTAACCGGTGCGAAATGCATCTCTCTCAAATACACATAGAGGCAAATGGATAACTAAAAGACAGCAAGACTTCGTCAGCATAAACGTTGCAGTCTCTGCAGAAACCGGCGCGAAATGCATCTCTTTCAAATACACATAGAGGCAAATGGGTAACTAAAGGACATATCGTCAGCGCGAACGTTGCAGGCTGGCGCCAAAACCCTCCCGAGCTGCGTACTTAAACGAGCGCAAAGCCTGGCTCTCACTCTGTTTGCCGGTAGCCATCAATTGGATAACAGCTGCCGCCAGCTGCCGCCAGCTGCCGCGTTATCTCTTATGTTCGGTGCTTGCCTAATTAACCACCACTATATCAGTTTTTGATTGGTCACCAAATAGACCACAAGAGTATCTAACGGTCGCGTCACCTAAGTTCTTCGATGCATATCAGGCGCGAATAAAAATTGTGCTCATATTGTGTAGTTTATGTAGCTGTTTGATTAAACTTTTAACTCCGCAAAAGCTCATAGGGCTTGAGTGTTCTATATGAGTGAACCGATTGTTGAGGCTGGGTTAAACTGTTGTCACTGGGTGATCCCGTTGTCGTTAAGTGAACCTGTTCTTGTTAGGTGAACCCTTTATTGTGGGATCAATCCTACCGGTATTGTTTGCTCCCTCATGACTGTCAATTTTACTGCCAATCTTTAGTATCAATGTTAATCTGGATTTCATCCCAGTTTAAAGTTCATGGTTCTTGTAAATTCAAACTAATGGTCGAAGGCCCCCAGGTCTTTTCAATCTAGGCCAATTTAGGTTAGCACCTATCTGAATGCAACATGTAGATCATTTGGTACATGGATTATCAAGCTTGTGGCAATCTTTCACCTAGGGCTTGAGTGTGCCTTTCTTTAGCTGATTGGACGTGTTCCGGTAACAAGTGAGTACTGTTCGATTAATGTTTTGTTGTTACAAATTTCGAAGAAGATCCACATTAAAATCAATCAAATTTTCTCACATTTTTAGTGACATTGCTGTTAGGAACAATTTTACTTGTATGAAATCTCCTGATTAAGTTAACTTTCTTTTATCTGCAATGATGTAATGTAAATTTGTTTAATTTAATCACTATGTTTTTACTTGTAAATATCAATAGTGCAAAAGCTGCAGGCTTTCAAAATTTTTGTATTTGATTATCAAATAACTTTTTAAAACCATTGAGTAGGAATAGTAACATTGTTTTAACAATTCAATTTAAAATATAACTATTTAACGGTTTCAAATTATTCAGGAGGTCAGGCTCACATTTAAAATAATATCTAGCGTCAAATCTACCTGCCCAGAAAGAACAACTAGGCTAATACTACTTATAGTTAAGAACCTCATTTTTTTATGCTAACAGATTTTTATTCCTATCCCCTATGTCTACTTACCAAAAATTTAGTAATATTTGTTTATAAAAATTCTTAACATGATACTGTTACATGCAAAACTTTCATAATTGTCTTGAAATAAAAGAATGTATATTTGTGCTTTTACTTCTGTTTTTGATTTAACCTTAGTTCCTCAAGTAAGTTCCTATAAGTGCAATATCCGTATCTTAAAGAAAAGAATTTTGAATTTATCTAGATTCCTCTATGTAGTAATTCTATCGAAAAACAGCGTCTTGTACTGAAAGTCTCACAAATATCAGATTTTTTGAACAGACTAACATCACCATAAGTATTAGCTGATTATTACTAATAACTGACTCAGTGATTTTTTAATTTTCGTCTTTACTTAGCTATTAAGATTACCTCTATCCTTGCTGAGTTCTTTACGTAAAAATTTGTTTCATCTCTGGCAGGTTAAATCGTTGACAGCCAATAATAAATTTGAAGCTTAGATTAATAGGGTTGCTGGGTTATCTCTAAATAATCAAGGTAGGCCTAACACCTTACTACAACTACTTCTACTGCGCGGTTACCTAAAAAATTTTTTGGATCGGTTCAGAAGTCACACGTGGTTTTGCCTTGCAACTTAGGAGAACGCTGCCTCCACTGTAGCCTACCCTGGGCTGAATAGCTGTTGACAGCGACTTAAAAATGAGGCAGTCCTGAGGGGGGGGGGGGATTGACTCCCAGGAAACTCGATCGATGCTGGCACCTGAGCATAATCCCGTAGATGAAACGTGTTGATAAGATTACCGCAGACATTCCCCAAATTTTGGAAGTAAGATTACTCAGCATTAAACCCCATTACAAAATGACAAGTTATTGTATCTTTTATTTATAAATTAAACACTATGACGATAATAAACATCCATCTTGTACAATTTCCTTATTTTAGCTATAGTTTTATCTGTTAATATCTTTTATGAAATTTGATTTTTATATTGATTGAGAATTGTGTGCCTATCCCGCGAATATATTCCAGCTTTCATAATTATCTGAAACGATATTTTCTAAAGCATATTATCAAATGTTTTTTCCATGACTATAAAAGTTATAAACCAAACTCTATTTTTGTAAAACCTCATGTCTCTTATTGTTTTAAGTACAAGCTCTGTTTTTCTAGTTTCTTGGCTAGGTTCGAATCCGAACTAATTGTCATCTAAGTCACTCTCAATTTTGCTTCTTATTCTTTTTTATTACGATTAGATATATCTTGTTCACATGACTATACACTTATTGCCCTATGCTCGTCGATTTTTGCCTGGGCAGTTCTCTCAACTTTTGCAATCAGTTAAAAAAGCTAATGTTTACTTTAATCTACAGAATCATTTAAAGGTTACGCTGTTAACTCACCTACAACAGGAGCTTTTACTTTTCTAAGTTTCTTAAAGGACTTTCTCAAACTATTTCCCTAAAATGGGCGTAAGTTTTTTGAGTTTATCCTCCCTATTTCGTCTATTCTAAATTCTCTTCTTTACAACCGATGCCCCTTATTAATTGTTGTTGCTCTTACTTGGTAAAACCGTTCTATACCAATATAAGCTTATTCTCTGGCTTCACAAATATCCGATTTCTTTTCTATAGCTGGTTTAAATTTTCTCTTGTCTGTTGATGCCGTAAAGCAGCCAAACCAGTTACAGAGAAAAAAACAACATTTGCGAAGTCGCTACGTCTGTATTTAAGACTTTTAAGTGTTCAGTAATGACTTCCTTTTCTAGTAATAAATTTTCATTGTTTTTCGTTATTACGTTACTGTTTGTTCCTGGCTTCTATTACAGTCTTCTTACCTGTTCATAAGCTTGATTCGACTGTCTCTAATTTACTACGATTTCTTTGGTCTCCGTTTCTTCTTACCTAGTTCTCATTCTACAGCTGCCTTTAATAATCTCTTTTTATATTTATCGGTGCAAATATATATATATATATATATATATATATATATATATATATATATATATATATATATATATATATATATATATATATATATATATATATATATATATATATATATCTTTGTTGAGATTTACGTTATTAGTTTCTTTATATAAATTTTCCAATTCGTCTGCGTCTTATAGTTTATACAGATTCCACTTCCTTCTTGTGTTTCCTCTTTTTTCTTGTTACAAGGTTCTTGCGCTTTGCTAGTACATGATTTTGGTAATTGTCTATATCTGCTCCAAGGTGTTTCGCTGGAGTTATACAAATTTCTGCAAGAGAGCTTCGTAATGGTAACGTTTTTAGAACCCTTCTGTATCCCCTGGTGTTTTCCATGTATATATTTTTCTCTTTGGTAGTTTAATTATTACGTTCGTGATAGACTGGTTTTCTCACAGAAATCCTCGAATCTCCTTTTTTATTATTTCTACTATTCCAGATTTCACAGCTACAATTCTTTCCCCTTGTTCTGATCCTATCGTACTAAGATATCCCATTATAATTATTATATGATCCTGTTTCCTCACGTTTGTACACAATTCTTTTATTTTTATATACATATATTCTACCTTCTTCTCCTCGCGTTGTGATGTCGAAAAGTACAATTATAGCAGTATTATTGCGATATTCTGGAACTTTGCTTAAATTGTCGCCAGAAGTGTTATGTTGTTAACATTGTATCTATTTAACACTTTATCGATCCACTTGTTTTGTAAGGCGATTGCGTTTCTATTTCTTTTCAAGACTTTTCTTCCAGTATATATAATTTTGACATCATCGCTTTTGAAGTATCCATTCTTTGGCCACCTTACTTCCGGAATACCAGGTGTACTACCTATATCCATTGTTTTATTATTTCTTTGCTTCTTCCAGTTTTTCTGTCTCTACAAACTTGGAATATTTCTGCTTCCGATTTCTTGGTTGCTTTCTTCTTTACTTATTTTTTTGACAATTTCTTTAAAATACGATTTACCTACTGAGTGGATAGTATGAGCTAGAGACATTGTTCTTTGCTCTCTGCCTTTTACACGGTCGATGTTTTTATAGTAAATTTTAGCTCCCTTATATATTATTTAATTTATAGTTATTGTTTTATTTTTTTAGTGCATATACTCAACGAGAATGATCCCAAATAAAGTGTATGAATATCATATGTCTTACAAAACATACACTAAAAAAACTAATAACATAAAAGCATCTCTAATTACCAAGCAGCAATGCAATATGTCTCAGCTCAGTCTCGTTGCAATACAATATATGTGTCGACTGATCTACGCTGTTACCAATAGAGCACAATATTTTAACCGGTGAGTTAAGTTTGACGTTGGTCCTAGGTAGCAGTATAAAAAAGTCGTGTAAAAGGCAGAATGTGCAATAATTTAGGACTGATAATCTTACTGTGTACCAAATTAAATATAAATGAGAGAGCAGAATGAATTCCGGTAGTCGGCAGAGATTCTCCACAGTAAGCTGGTTTATGGTGTGCCAGTGTTGAGATTCAGCTTATCGGCTCTGTATGCGAGGAACTTAACAAATGTTCGCTGGACACTCTCAAGTGCGCTTTTATGGACGTCGTACATAGGCACCGGATCACACCTTCAAAATGTCCGCTTTGTAGAAGGAGCTGGAGTTACGTATAAGGAATCCGAGTCTCTTGGCGACCCTAGAAGTAGCACACTCGTAGTTTTTCACGAACGGAAGTTTGGAGTCGAAAATAACACCCCAAACTTTGAAAGGTGCAGGTCTGAAGAGGCTCTCCATCCATGCAGTATGAGAAATCGATCACACGACGGTTTAGCGTATAACTTTACAATGGTTTTATCTGTATTCATCAGGAGGCTATTAAAAGAATTACAGTGTTCAATCCTACGCAAGTTGTCATATGGTCTTAAGCAGTCGCTGAGACTACCAATCGCTGAGAAAATTTTAACAGCATCCGCGTACAGAAGAAGTCAATGATGTCTGATTAATAAACGGATTTAAAAATAGAGATCCCAACATAGACCCCTGAGGAACACCCGATATAGCCTAAACCCTCAACAGATAGGCACCCACGATAATTGGAAAAGCTAACTCTATCGCAAAGATAGGATTCCAGAAAGTCTGTAGGTTTGATGAGAACCACATGTTATCGTGTTTCCTCAAGAGAATACCGTATATCAAAGTCCCTGAAATGGTCTAAGTAAATGATATCCATCTGTGACCTGCTTTCCATCGCAACAGATATATATTCCGTCACACATATTAAATTGGTGGTCGTGGAGCGGCCCCTCACGAAGCCATGCTGAGCGCTGCTAATATTTTTTTTTGCAAACGAAATGGTCTCATTTAAGACAATCTTGAACACCTTTGAAAAACTATCCATTATAAAAATTTCCCTATGGTTCTCAACTAGAGTAGAATCATCACCCTTTGGAACAGGTATTGATGTTTCCTTCTTCCAGGTGATAGTAAACGTGGAAGATTTCGGCGAATATTGAGCAGGATAGTCAAGGGATAAGCAAGTATGTGAGCACAACCTCTGATCAGAAAAGCTGGAATTTGTTCAGGTCCCGATGTTTGTTTCGGTTCAAATTTTAACAAATCTGTTAATACCTACTCCTCCGACACCCGTCTGACATCCAAATTAATCTCACTACTGTAACAAGAGGCACCTCAGCAAAAGGATACACCGCATCTGCATCACTCAGTAACCTTCCCTCTATACGAAAGCGTAGAATGACCAGATTGACTTTTTAAGGTTGGCAAACCTTCAAAAACTACTCGGATCCACATGGATATTTTCATCTACACTCTTCTCAAACTGCGATTGTTTGGTCGCAGACAAGACACTAGCACGTTTTCTAAATGTTTTGAATTCCTCACAGTCTACGAGATCATCAGTTCTCTTGAAGCGTTTCACGCCTTCAATTTTCTTTTCGCAACTAACAAATTCAGAGTCAAACCAGGGCGGGTAACAGCGCCGATTTCGTCAACGAACACTAGGCACGTAGAGGCCAATGATTGAGTACAATAGTGCATGGAATTCATCACGAGACATTTGGAAGCTGGGCAATATACAAATATATGTATATGTATACATCGAAATGGTAAAGAACGAAAATATTGTTCCCTATATATTCTTTACCATTTCGATGTTTCTTATAGTTAAAAATAGAGAGATTGTCACCAAAATGTGTAGAATTTTAGATTACGAATGTGTTCCCACACGCAAAAAATTCTTATTAAAAAATTTGGAGAAATGAATTTAAAGATTTTTCTATCTTTGCTCTATCTCAGTTGTTCTTCGTCCATTTTGAACCATTATAACGATTTACACTCAAAAAAAGCTGCTGCAAAAAATATAACTCTATCCAAATTTGCAATATCCTCTCAAAGTACGACGTGACAATTGTTAACTTTTTAATGGACTCCATTATGAATTTTTATATTTTTATCTGAATACAATTATATATCAGTTTTAGAGAGTATACTTTACTAATTGTCAGAAATCAAGATAAGACATTTTTCGCCAAGTAGGTTATGTAACAAATTGCCTAGCCTGGTGACAATGACACTCGCTGATACCGGAGCGTTTGGTGGTTCTAGAATTGACCGTAAAAATTAACGTCTTACTTTTATCTTAAGTGTACCTCTTTATACAAAATTTATACACTTAGCAAAAACCTTATGGGCCCAGAAAGTGTTGTTAGGCATTTTTAACTTTATAAAGACGAACTCACGCGTTACCAAGTAGCGCACATTGCTTTATTGTAGGCTATACTCACCTATTTTCCAGATCATAGATTGCCATTTGGCAAATTACGGAATGACGATAAACCTAAAATGCCATAAAAAAGTAGGGTGTTACAAAAATACATATGCATGTTTTTTGTACAATTTTTGTTTCAATTTTACTTACTTGGGAAATGTTGTAAGTTATCAAAGCAAATAATAGATCCTTGGAAAATTTTATAACACTGCCCTTATAGCGGCCCTAAAATAAAATACAAGAATAGTACAGAACACTTATCATAGAGACTAATAAAGATTTGATTTTCTCAAAACCAAATCTAAATCTAAAATGTTTGAAAATATCGATAGCTTCTAATTAGATTGGATTATTTAAAGGTTTTGTTTTTATTTAAGTGGTATATTTAATATTGGTTCAAGACATTTTCATATAAATAATGTTTTGCAATAAGCTCCAAAAAACTTAAATATAACCTTTTCTGTGATTTTGTGCTAAAATCACTCATTTTAAAATGGCGGCCCCTTTTTTCAAAAAGGCTTTTTTTTAATCATTATTTGTCAAGATAAAAGCTGTTTGCAAATACACATTAAAGTCAAATTTCAAGACTCTAGACATTTTTGCCCAAGTCAAGGATTAGGAAATAGCGGTCAATTTGTCTTTGACAATTTTGGAAGGTTCTTTTTCTGTTTATTTTTTTATGAATAAAAAATATAATGTATTTTCCTTATTAACTAATTCGAGCGCCAGGTTGAAAAACTAAAATATAGCATGTCTTGTAAATTTTCGCTTAACTCACTCATTTAAGAATAATGGTTATTTATCAAAAAAAATATATTTTTGTTTTGTTTTTATGGGTAGTCTTGCTCGGTTTTGTCTTACTAGGTTACTAGACGTTTTGCCGACCATGGCTACCCACTTCTTCAGTAGCTGGACTTAAACTGGTGTGACACCATTCTAGTAACCCTTCTTATCCCTGGATGGTGCAATCGGTTGTTTTGATTGATTATCCGTAGATGATGCAGGCGCACCAGTCAATAACGTCGTTGGAGATGACGCCACAGTAATTAATTCTTTAGTTTTATGTACGGTGTCATTTTGTGAGGGCTTGTGAAATGGTTTCAATTGCTAACTGCGGGGTCTGATTCGATTAAAGTTTAAACCGCCACGTCATTTGATAATGTTAGGATGGCTTTGTTTTTCAAGCGCCTCGTTTCTGATTTGCTAATTGTGTCCCTTTATAATGGCAAGAACCTCCTTTTTGTCAAGTAGGACTCTATGGTTTTTCAAAATAGCATGCGCAACTTACGCCGACGTTTTAGCTTACAGTAACCATAGATATAGTTAATGCTCCATCCTCCTTGTTTTAATGGTTCTTGTTGTTTGCCCTGTATACACCTTTCGAGATTCGCATGGTGTTTGATACATTCCTGAAATGCGAAAAGTGTTTATTGGTGTCTTTACTGATGTATGTATAGCGCTTATCTATCTCTGCTGCAGGCACAAAAATTGTGCCAATACTCTTTTTCTTCTGTAGTTAGGCAATCTTGGTAGAACTTCTTTGTATACTGACTCTTCAAAAAATCCAAAGATACAGTAAGAGTCGACCAATTGCAATGAAATTTTCTATACTACTCTGTTTCGTCTCTGATAAGAAATGATATTAATATGGACAAAAAAATGTAACAGGTGTGTACACCTGTTTAATTTTGTTTTGTCAAAAAATTATCTCGTTTCCTTCACTTTGAGGCAATATTTCTTAGCGATTTGGGCTCAATTTATTGAGTGATTAAGTCATTACGCCTAGGTTCCGTTTACATAACAATTACAATCATTTAAGCGAATTTGAAAGAGGGCGTATTGTTGGTATGCAGAAAACCAGTTTTTCAATCAGACAAATTTTCAACTACATAGGACGCAGTGTTATCAACAGTGTTACAGTTGTGGTCTAGGTGGTCTAAAGATAGAATCCACAACGATCGTCATGGATCCGGACGATCAACTTCAGCATGGGAATATCGTCGTTTGGGGATTGCAGCTTCACAAGACAGAGTTTCTACAACACGGTCTCTATGGCAATTGCAGAATACACGCATTTGGGTTTCGTTCGTATAGACCATTTTTATATCTCCCACTGGGACCTCGACATCGTGCTTCTCGGCTAGGGTAGTGTAACGGCAGATCAAATTGGGATGGTAAATAGAATCATGTTGTATTCTCTAACGAGTCTCTATTCTGTCTTTGTGTCCACGAGGGTCGCAGAAGAGTAATACGATTACGTGGAGAACGCAAAAAATATTATTGACAGAAATTAAATGCAAATGATTACATACGAAAGGTACTTGCACCCTACAAGGGTTGAATCAACTCTTTTTTCGACAAGACTACGCACGTTCCCATAAAGCAAGGGTTACCACAAGATTCTTACAAGAAAATAACGTGATTCTGCTTCCATGACGTTCTCGCTTCCCAGACTTATCACCAATCGAACATGGGTGAGATATAATTGGCAGTCGACTGGGTAATTTACCCTAACAACCAAATTACCTAGTTTACCCCCGTCACCGAATTTAAGAAGTCTGGGATGACTCTCCTCGGGATACCATAAATCATTTAAGTTCAAGCATGCAACGAAGAGTCATCAAATGCATAAGAAACCGCAGCGGATCCACTCACTATTAAATAAGTTTGCTACTTTTTAATATGTAGTTTTAAAATGTAACTATTTTTTGAGTTTGTTCAAACACAGCTTATGTATAAATTGTATTAAAATTAATCAACTGTTCGTAAATTAATGGTAGGAAAGCATTTTTTATCTGTCATTCACATTTCTTAAGTCGTGTCCGTTTATCTGTCACAATTTAACCCAAAATTTGGGTGCGTACATGGATGACACATAGATTGTTTGGCCGTGCGGTGAAGAAAACTTAAGGTAGGTTCTGGATCATATCAACAACATTCATCAAAATATTAAGTCTGTCATGAAAAGGGAGGTCGACCGACAATTACCTGTTCGTGGTATACCACTGAATAGTAAACCATCAGGTGACCTAGAATATACAGTATATTGAAAGCCCAGCTATATAATCGATAGATTTAGCCACAATGCATAGATTATTTGAGGCAAAAGCTGGCATTAATTTCGAACACTAGTTAGCAGAGCCAGAACAGAAATTGTAGAGGAGTCGAAACTTCTTGGTGATTTACTGTGCTTGAAATACTCCCTGCAAAAGAATGGATACAAAAACAAGAACAAAGAAAAAGACATACGTTCACAATAAATAACTAAAAAATGGACATTGGCACGGTCTCTATTCCCACAACCCCACAACGGAAATCGGCGCCAAGCTTAGGTAAGTAGAAACATCAACTCGCCTCTCTACGTGTAAAAAATATGTCAGATACTATGCGAATGCAGGAAGGTATACACAGGGCAAGCAGCAAGGGCCATCAGAATAAGGAGGTTGCAACATCAATGACATCTGCGCATACCTAACCCTGAAAAGTTGCCGTCAACTGAGCATGCTATTCCAAAAGTCACAAAGTTCTATTTGACAGAACGAGAGTTCTTGCCAGAGGAAAAGGAAGTCACTAGCAAAGCAGAAGTGGGGCGATTCAAATAGAGAGAGGTCCTACCAATCTTAAGCAAGATGGCTGTTTCAAGTTTTGTCGAACGTGGCTTCCTGAAATTAGCAACAGGAAGGATTCCACAAGTCCTGGCCACATAAAACAGAGCATACAATTGAAAAAGTCGATAACAATGACGTTGCTGCCCGGTACGCGTGCGTTCTCCACGGCTAATCAAGCGATACAGGCGATTTTATTATACACATATATAATAAGAAGTATTATTAGTCTCTGGTAATACTCTCTGGTAACCAAAGCGATTTCGGCTCAGTTCTACTCCAGCTACCGTAAAAGCTAGCAGCTACAGATATATAACCCACCAAGACCTCACGGAAAAACCGCACTGATTCGTTTAGCATTCCAAAAAATATATGTTATTACACAATCCCACTATAAAAGTAAAATGAAACATGGGTTGGTCCTCTAACCTTGCTCAACATGTCAAATATGTATACGGACATGGGCAACGTCTAATGCAATCCGCGTCTTTCAGGTTAATCAACTAGAATGAAGTACCTCAAGATGTTGCTTTTTGTGTTTTTATCTAAATGTTTGAAAAACATCGTTATTGATTTACTAAATCCCGATGAAAAATAAATACCACCTCCTTGATAATTATCTGCTAATATCAAAATCGCAGCCAGTGTGTATGTAAAGCTATTTTGTAAGTATGCTAAAGTTCAAAAGGCTTGAGTTAACGACTTCGTTTTTAGTATACAGGGTGTGCCAATTAAAACTCTCCACCTATAAAATTTTGGAATTAAAAAAAAAGAAAAAAGCCGAGACATGTCGACTTTGTTTTTAAGGGGAAAACATGACGGCGTGAGCTTTGGTGTCTTAGAAACTGCCCCTTAGACAGGAGCGTAAAGTACCGTTAAATTTTAAATGGCACCCTATGTTGGGTGAATCCTGATTTTGAAATTTACTCAATTCTGCTTACGACAAGATACGACTTTGTAAATTTTGATTTGGATATGGCAATAAACTCATCAATTAGAGAATAAAACAAAATAGCAATTAATAAAAGAATGTTATTTAATTATATGTTCAAATTGTTTTCCCTCCTCTTCGATACAATAATAAAATGCTTGCTCCACTTCCGAACGAAGATTTCGAAGTATTTCGGGCGTTATCTGACGACAGTCTTTAACAATTCTTCGACGAACCTCCGTAAGTGAGTTTGGCCGTGTTGCATGAATTTTAGACTTCAAGTGTGATATTTTCCAGGTGTATATATATATATATATATATATATATATATATATATATATATATATATATATATATATATATATATATATATATATACATACATATATATATATATATATATATATATATATATATATATATATATATATATATATATATATATATATATATATATATAGGTATCACAACGAAACAAAAATATACACATAACCATTCATGTGATTTTTGTTCCATTAGGAATTTCAAAATGGTGGTCTTTTATCACTAAAAATGTTTTCCTGTATGTCACAAAATAAAGGTGCCTAAATAAATAAGCGAAATAAAATCAAGTAAAAGGGTACTAAGTAAGTTTTTTTTTGCTTCAAACTGCAGAAAGTGACACTAAATTCAGTATATTAGTTAATTTTCTTAAAAAAAAATCCCTGATGAGGAGATCCCGACCTTTGAATTTTAAAAAATTTCTTCAAATAAGTGCTAATTAGGTCCCCCAGAACACATATCCGAGGTCAGTTTCAATTTTTTATATGTATATATATATATATATATATATATATATATATATATATATATATATATATATATATATATATATATATATATATATATATATATATATATGTGTGTGTGTGTGTGTGTGTGTGTGTGTGTGTGTGTGTGTGTCTCACACCGATAACTCAAAAAATAATGGGCCGATTTTGATTAAATTTGGGGAATAAATTCCTTTTGCAAATGGCTTGGACAAGTTTGTTAGCCAGGAAAATCTGCCCAGGTTTTCCCAGAAAATTTCATGTTTCCTTTAGAAAAAAATGTATATCTCCAGAATTAACAAAGTAAGGGCAACCGAATTTAATACATGGGTTTATATTCTTATAAGTAAGTTACCTACCAAAATTTAGCTATATAGGTCGAAAGACAAAAAAGTTATAGGCATTTAAAGAAAAATAAATTGGGGTTTTCCTTAAAACGTCAAAGTCGCGATTTTAAACGTCAAAATTGGTAATATTTAAGCAATGAACCTGAAACTAATATAAGCTATGGAAGGAAAATGTCTCAAGAATAATGTTTTACAAAGCCTGAAGTCTTACTTTCAATTGTCATTGTCCTTAATTTTACTAAAATATTCCCAGAAAATTCATTTCAAATAGACCCTTTCTCTGATGCTTGGCAGTAGTCTTAGCTTCTAGAGTTTATCGTTTAATGGTATATAATTTTTATCGAAATTTCGTAACAAATCAATAAAGCTCAATATATCCGGTATTATACAAGATATTAAAAAAGATATATATATTAATTATATGGTTTCTTGAGCTACATCTTAAAAAAATATTTCTACAATCACAGGATGGACCGTAAGTCGTTGGTGATACAATTTTTTTTTAATCAAACACGCCTTATGTTATTGCATTTTTGCATTTTCCATCGAAATATAATGCATGTTTGTAAGAAAAGAAATTCTGGATGCAGCAAGTGCGTTATGGTAGCGAATTTTGATCAAATTCTTCATATTTGAATAGCCCAATTTGCTATTAACCTATAAGGTTGACCAAAGGAGTTTTTCCGGGAACACTTTAAGTTTACTTTTGGAAATTTTTGTACATTTTCACATAATAAAGTTATTTTTATGAAACATGGCACATTGGTTTTACTATATAGGTTATACTGGTAACCAAAATTGATGCCTGCTTTCTTAAAAAGAAAACACACATATTTGCAATAAAAACATTTTTATGAAAATTCGCTACCATAACGCACTTTCTGCGTCCAGAGTTTTTTAGAATTAACTTGTACTCGTGCCGTCAAAATATTTTACATTCAATGCTGTTCTCATTTTTATTGCCCTATACTAATTTAACTCAAACTATTTACTTTTATAGGCGCGTTACGTGTGTGGGATTTAATTTAATTATTATTTTATGACCAGTGATTAAAGCAATTCATGAACAAAAAATATCGTGACAACAAATACTACAACAAAAGATAAGGCGACTGTTTTACTTGTAGTAAATTATCTTGTCCTATAAATAAAAAAAAGTCTGGACGCAGCAAGTGCGTTATGGTAGTGCATTTTCATTAAAATATTTTTAATACAAATATGTCTTTCTTAACGAAAGCAGGAATCAAATTTGGTTACCAGAATAACCTACATAGTAGAAACAATATACCACATTTAATCCAAATAACTGTATTATTTGGAAATGTACAAACATTTTTCGAAAATAAATTTAAAATGTTCCCAAAAAAAAACTTATTTGCTGGCCAACAAACCTTAGGTTAATAGCAAATAAAGCTATTGGAATTTGAAGCATCCAATGAAAGCTTACTACCATAACGCACTTACTGCGTCCAGCATTTATTTTCTTACAAACATACATTATATTTCGATGGAACATGCAAAATGCAATAATATAAGGCGCCTTCGATTTAAAAAAAGCAGACATCAAATTTGGTTCCCAGTATACCCTATATAGTAGAAACAATGTAGCATATTTCATCAAATAAGCTTTTCGACAAAACACTCAAAAAGTATTTGCATAGAAATTTACAAATAATTGTTTCACGAAAATGAAAACGTTCTTTTAAAATAACTTATTAAACATTTATTGGGATTCCCTTCACTTCTGAAACACAAAATACAGCCTGTTCTATTTGAAACAATTTGGTTACGACAGTTCGCTTTATTTTAATTCAGCTGCTATTTGAGAGCGCCCTGTATACGGCATCTCGATTTTTTCATGAAATAATATAAACGAAAACATCTCTGAACCATTTGCATCGGACTCCGATTTCTATTGGTGAAAACGCCGTATCACAATTTCTGATATGTGCCAAAAATGTGAAAAGTTGGAAAAGAATTAAAATAACTCGAAAACGAGCTTGTATTACAATCGATGGCAAAAGTGAAAATGCAATAATATAAGAGGTGTTCGATTTAAAAAAAGACAATTTGTATCGCCAACGACTTATGCGCCACCTGTAATTGTCGAAATAATTTTTATACGATGCAGCTCAAGATACTCTATAATTGACGTATACAATTGTTTCTCGTTTCTTGTATAATAACAGTAATATTGAGCTTTAGTATAGAAATGCGTCACCCTGTATATATGTAAACAAATAAAAATTTATTCTACGAAAATTTGCTAAAAATTATAGATAATTAAACCATAGACTCTAGAACTAAAACTACTGATTAAGCATCGAAGAAAGGATGTATTTGAAATGAATTTTCTGAAAACATTTTAGTAAAATGAAGGACAATGGCGGTTGAAGCTGAAACTTAAGGACTTGTAACACATTTCTTGCGACATTTTCTCTACACAGCCCATATTTGCGTAAGGTTCTTTGCCGAAAAGTTGCCAATTTTGACATTTAAAATCGCGACTTTGACGTTTTAAGGGGAAAAGTTGTCAAATTTTCGATGTAATTTTTTTGACATTTCTTGACTTTTTTGCGCCAAAAAACTTAGTCATTTTCTGTAACATACACTAGATCTTGTTATCCGCACAAACTATCTTGCTTTTGTGCGTTTATCTGGTTACCTTGAGCACCCAAAATTGCGTCAATTTTCCTGGCTAACAAACTTATCGAAGCCATTTACAAAAGCAAATATAATTAAAATCGGCTCGTGATTTTTTGAGTTATCGGTGATACATACATACGTACGTGGGTATATCTATATCTATATATATATATATATATATATATATATATATATATATATATATATATATATATATATATATATATATATATATATATAAATACATAAAAATTCAAACCTACCCTGGATGTGGGTTCTAAGGGACCTAGTTCGCGTTCATTTGAAGAAATTTTGTCAAAATTCAAAAGTCGAGATCTCTTCATTAGTGAATGTTTTTAAAGAAAAATCACTAATAAGTTGGGAGTTCAAAATTATTTTAAAAACAAACTTGTAACTTAGGTGTACAAAAACGAAGAAATATCTATATTGATTTTATGAAAGCGCCAGCTAGCCTACTGTATTTCACTCGTAAAGACATTTTCTTTTGATACCCATATCAAGTAGGTTGTTTAAAAAGATATATTTCACCAGCGTGCAACAATTCTACCTTGCAATTTATCCTTATCAACTACATCAAATAGACTGTAAAAATAAAATGTCAAATACGAAAAAAAGACGTTTGTGGTTACGAAAATAAGCGTCCCTAATAATCACAAATAATGTAAACAATGTTTAAAAAAAATTGAAAAAAGATGTATAATCAGTTTAAATTCTGCCTACAATTTTTGGCGAAAAAATTCTAGCACCGATGCTCAAGTCTGAAAAAACAAGTGCAAGCAGATAATCGATTAGCGCGAAAATTACTTTAACTAATCGATTAAAGGCAAAGTCATCTCATGTCCAAACAACACCCAATGTGTTAGGTCTATGGCAAATCTTATAAATAGAAATTTCACCATCAGCACTCTCTTCCCCTGGCTTCAAATGACGGAATCTTTGCTATATCGTCAAGAGGAATGTCTGTTCTATTTGCCTGTGTAATTTTTTCGAATTTAACGCTTGATCCGCAGACAAAGAGGCCACGATCTGTTACAACTGTTACACAAATGAAGAAAATATTTTTTGGCATCGTAGAGTTAGGCACATTTTGGAAAATTTGGGCATCAGAAAGACATCAGGACTAGATGAAATCAATAATAGTTATCTAAATGCGTGCTCCTGGACTGACTTCAATATTATGTCAACTCTTTTCGAGGCCCCATAAGATCGAGGTATTTTTACCTTCCGGGAAACAAGTTTAAGATTAGCCTGTCCCTAAACCATAAAGTAGGCATGCTTGTTGTAAGACACAGTCGTCTTATTACCGTTTTATTGGGGTTGTATAAAGTTATGAAAAAAGTTATGAATTGAGAGCCTATAAAATACGCCGAGAAAGCATTCATCGTGAGTAACACGGATTTCGTCAAAATCGATCTATGGCAACATTTTGACATATGTCAGTCTGCTTTGAAGTTTTACTCTCTAAAAATTTTAATGTGATGCCATTTTATTGTATATTTATAAAACATTTGATCGGGTCTGGTATGCAGCACTGCTCAATAAACTTACATCATACGGATTGCCGTAGAATCTATATATATATATATATATATATATATATATATATATATATATATATATATATATATATATATGCCTTTGGATCTCTAGTTTTCTGAAAGAGCATTTGTTTGCATGCCGCGGGTGGTGCGTTATCAGATATAGTATAAATTAATGCGGGTGTTCTGTTTTGGTTCCACGCATTTCTTTTTATATAAATGACATTCTGTTAACTAACAATCCGATTCACAGCTTCGATAATAATAGCCCTTTTCGCCATATCTTCTCATCGATTTGCCCAATATCTGTTTCTAGCTACTGGTCAATGAGAGTCAAAGAAATCAACTACCAACCTAGATGATGATTTGCCCAAAGATTCTTGTTACTTTTAATGCCTCGAAAACGCAGAAATCCATCTTATCCAGGAACAGTCGCATACCAACGATCATATGGCTGGCAAGATACTGCAAAAAATATCCGTATTTTCTACATTGGGTATAATTGTTACAGAGGATAAAATGCTGGCATTTACATGTTTTTAATCTTGCAAATGTAACAGCATAGAAGCTTAGGTCTCTGTCTCATGGTAATATTTTGTTTTCGTCGCAACAGTTTCATACGCTCTCTAAAGCGCAGATACGTCTACACTTTCATATATATGGTGCGGCAACGAAAGTCGTTATAAATTCTATTCAGAGACAAGCTGTTTGCCTTAGTAGAGATTCATCTAACATGGTGAATCTATACTATAGACTATAGAAGAAAAGTTGGACATCTCTACATCTTCTACCGATACTATCATCGACATTGCTCCTCAGTAAATTGATTCATTAGTACCACCGCAAACTTGTTTCAATAAAAAAGCGCAAGGTTTTGGTGTCAAATTAACAATTTGTCAAAAAGTACGTTACGAATCCTCCTCATTTCCTAGTGCATCTAAGCTTTGGAATGCTCTCCCGACAGACATACCTCCGAAGACATATAATCCCCAACTATTCAAGAAGTGAGTAAGAGAGATAGGTTTTGCGTTTCATGAACTATTTCATGAAAAGAACAAGAAAGAATAAGTACCTCGTACTAAAGGTGAACGTAGTGGCTACTTCCCTGGCTTCAAAGTTGTTCGTTTTCCTCTTTGTAATCGGTTTCGCTGTTTTACGGCATCCTTACGGTTACAGTGAAGAAAACGAACAATTGAGAAGACAGAGAGATGTGATCTCTACCTCTATATTTAGTATGTATATAACGGTCAGACCAAGTACGGGCAACAACAAATATTGAAACACCTAGCTAATACTTTTGCATAGGCAAAGGTGAATTTTTGTGAAAAAGTGTTAAATTTTATTTATTTATTTATTTATTCCTTTATTTATTTTAAATGGTTTTCTTAAGTACATGGCAAGAAATTTGATGCTTTGTAATGCTTTTAATATACAATTTAAAACAATGTTAAACCCAAATACGAAAATATCATACTGATAACTAGAAATTTTAACATTTATTTATGATAATTTATTTCTTGCCTTCTAATGTAATTCCTTCATATACCATACTACCAAAATCCAGCTCTTTCTTGATACATCTTTGCCGTATTGCAACCAATACCAATCCAGATTGCAACAAATTTAAGTAAATAAAGCAATTGTTGATTGGAAACATAAATTTGACGTTATTTGTTTATTATGGTACAATTTTTTTAGAGATACTTTTATTTAAATTAGTTAAATAATAAAGGTACTTACAACAACGTCTTTAGTCAAAATCACTTCCTGGGTATTATTTTTTACATTATACTTTACATATTCATTGTCATTGGTCTTATAAATAAGGGTGTTTCCTAAAAAATAAAACAAAAAGTCACTAATTGTGGTTATGCCTAAATAGTTAGAACAAGTAGATTGCTTTAAAGTGAACGATCGTATAGATGATGGAGTAGATGAGTTGACACTTATTTTACAGAATACAAATATAAAACTCTTCCTTCTAGCAGGTTTATTAAGCTATTTCTGTTGATAGTCTAATGATTTAAGATCATATTTTCCACAAATGGGTTACAGGTTCCTATTTTAAATTCCTTGGAAAAATAACATTTATCGCGGCTGTGGCAATATGTCTGAATGTCAATCCCGCTTCGAAAAAATTGTTTACCTGCCTTACAAATTAATGAGGATTGACAAAAATTTAAGGCTGTGGATTGAAACTACTAACTAACGCTATGTATTGTCCCAAGACAGTAAATCAACAGTTTATTCAATATGGTTCAATACAGGTCGTAGGTTCGATTCCCAGTAGAATCGTCATGTCACTTTTTTAGCACAAAAGGCTAATCAAGAACGGGTGGATGAAGATTATATGGCTGAGCTGCGAAATTAAGGAACGGGTGACAGTAATGAAATGCTACAGATGCCAAGAATTTGGCCATAAAGCGCATAAGTGCAAAGAGGAGGATAGGACAGTCAATTTCCTAAATTGTGGGGAGAGATAGAGCATAGTGCCAAAGATTCCAAATAAGAAGCCTATTTCATGAAGTGTCGAAAAGACCGACATAGGGCAGTTCAGCTAAAATGCCCATGCCATAAAGACAGGAAACTTTTAAAGGCGGCTAGAGCAAAGAAAGTAAAGAATTGCTAATGGGTGGTAAAAATATACGTAGTCTACAGACAAATTTGATGAGATCGAAGAACAGTATCGATATGGTATATGCTGTGGCAATAAAGAGAGGAGTTGATATGGGAATCGTAGGTGAACCAAATTTAAAAGTCGTTGCTACAGACAGAAGGGTAAGTGTCGCGGTACTCTTCGTAAACAAGAAACTTAAGGTTGAAAGGATAAGACTAAGGATATGTCTGTATTCACATAAAACAGTTCAAGATTTATTGCTGCTTTATATCCCCGAATATTACACTAGAATATTATAAGAAGGATGTGGATGCAATAATGAATAAAGTGTGCGAGCAGGTAGTGAAAGGCTAGTTCTCGGCGATCTAAATGCCAGGTTTTATCAGTGGGGATGAAATCATACCTAACCTAGTGGAGAATATCGGACATAATGGCTGGCGTCAAGAGATATGGTAATACATAACTCAGGAAATGCTCCAATCTTTATTAGAGGAGACAGCCAGTCTGTTATCGACATTACCTCTTCGACGTAACAGATAGCACCTAAGATTATATAAAGGCAGGTACTAGACGAAGAGTCCTTTAGTGACCACCGCTTCACACAATATAAGATCAAGGGATGTGGGACTTCTGAAAGAAACATGGAGAGGAAAATAGTAGTAAAAGATCGGGAAGCTTTGAGAACTATACTACAATAGAGAGTGAAAGATTCGGAAGTCACCGAACAGGTGAAATAATGTAAGGCTAGATGCATTCTCACAACAATTGTGAGAATGCATCTAGCCTTACATACTTTGTCCCTATATTAGGGTAGAAATGGGCCAGGGCTGACAATTTATTAAATTGTTAGTTGGTTGTATACAGTCTTTATTTTTTAACACTTATGTTATTTAGAGCTGGCGTGACAACATACTACTTGGTTCCGCAACTAGGTGGAGATATGCTCACCACTCACTTAGTGTTGAAGGGTTGGCTACTATAGCCGTATTACTTTATGGGTGTATTTTCGCAGCAATTAGTATGCCGTACTGACGACCTCTAATTAGAGCGAAACCGGTCTACGGTTCTAATTGTTGTGAGAATGCATCTAGCCTTACATTCTTCTCTTGTGTTAATCGGATTCGCATTAACATCTCACTTGACTTTACCCCATAGGTAGAAATCGAGCGGGGTGAGATCCGGTGATTATGGAGCCCAAACATATGTTGCTTGGCGTCCTATCCACCTTTCCTCCAAAACGTTATTCGAGTATCCGCTCACCTCTTCTGAGCCATACGTATGTACCAACAATTGTTATAACGATTAAGTGGCAAGGTCTCTAAAAAATCATTGACTGTGGTTGGTAAGATCCGTAAATACTGGTTGGAATTAAGATTGTTATCTTAAGTACAGTACGAAATTTTGTTGTCTATTGAAAGAGCAAACACATTGAAATTAAATTTTACCAGAAAAAAAAATGTCCCCTAGTCACACACACAGGATTTTGCTGTGCCCAGTAATGAGAATTGTGTATGTTGAAAATCCGTTCATGGGAAAACTTTGTTTCGTCCGTCCAGATTATATTTCTCATAAAAGAAAAATTTTCTTGGTGGCGGTCAAGAAGCATTTGACAAAATAAAATTTTACCCTTCGTGCTGCGTTGTAGAAAATTTACAAATGTGATGTTATCATTATTCATATTATGCATGCGCAACATTCTGTGTGTGAACGAATGTTCTATATTCAAATCATGGTCAGCTGTAAATACTGATGCACGTGGATGAGTTCAAAATAAGATAAAACAGAAATCACATTTTGTCCGTTTTCTGTTACTAGTGATGCTGTTGATACTTTCTTAATTTGCAGCTACCAGTTCTCAAGAAATCTGATTTGTATCTTCTAAATGTATGTTCAGTCATTGGAGGTAATCCATGATACCGTTCGTTAAACATTCGACATGTTCTGTTAAAAATCCTACAACACTCTCCGTGAAAGTAAAATAAATTCAGAAACTGTCTGTATGAATATCGTAATTATTGTTATCACAAACGTACAAAAACTCACGTTATAAATGACAATCCAATAAAATTATTGAAACCTAAAATCTACTTCGCACTCTAATGAATTGATTAAATTACTCATTTATCCCGAGTTGCGTGTTTTTCTAAAAACCGCCAATAACTCTAGAAAAATCAATTTTGGGTTTATAGAATGCTAATACAATTTGAAAGAGGATCCTCAAGTGCATCTAACAAAAACATAAAATAGAGGGTGATTCATTTAAAACAAATGACTTTTTTATTCTAAATCCTACGGAATCCAGATACATTTCACAAACCAGCCTGTATATGAAATATTTTTTCTTCAACATCACAACGGAGCTTACTTGTTCTGTAATGCATGGGACAAAAATATTTTCTCAGCATATTGACATTAAGCTTAATCATTTACATTAAGGTATGCCTCCTTGTGAAAAGAACTTTCAAAAGAAATTTGATATCTCGAAAACAGTAGGAGATAAGGAGAAGGTTGCCTAATAAAAGTCGACCTAAAATTAAATGGTAATGTCAAAAAAATATAAGGTATTCCATTTAAAATAAAGAAGTTATCATCTATTTCTGGTATAACCGGAAATCCGCTATATTTATTTTTTTATTACTTGCATCAAGTTCTTTATTATGAACATACTGACCATACATTATGACTTGCGATAAGACACAGTAAATAACATAAATATAACATACAAAGTACAAAACTAGAATAGAAAATATTAATTACGTAATCTAAATCTATTTAAAAATAAACATACCAACTTATCTGTTAGAGTTACTATATAAATGATTTCTAAGAACTGTACACTGACAATTTAAAAAATAAATAAAACGGACCCCGTATCTGGGGTCTAGGGCTCTACTTTGCACGAATGAAACATTTTTTTCAAAATTCGACAGTCGTTACCTCTTCATAAGCAAAATTTTTTACATGAACGTTCCCAAAAAATAATGTTTATTTGTGCATGTAAACTGCATAGCTATTTGAGTTAAAAGAAGGCACTAACTTATAAATAATCTGTTTGAAACATTATTTATTGGTCACATTTTACTATGCTTGTATAAGTTATCATATCCTTTTAAATTCGGTTGTTACTTGATTTGTGTACTTTTATTTTATTGAATAAACAGACTGTTATTATTATCAATTATTTTTTAAAAGTTCTAAAATTCACCTGATATCCATGTGGCATTCCACGATTTCGCAGAAAATTTCCTTGTCAGAAACTCATCTATTTCAAATGCTTCTTTGGTGTTTTTGATACCTGGTTTTGATTCAGATAAAGAAAGGAGCAGAAAGGAGGCGACGAGAAACTAAAACAATTTAAATAAAGATATGTTACTCGTAAATTGTGGGTTTGAAAAATACAAATACAAAATCAAACAAAAATAAACAAAAGTTAAAGAGGTTATAATCACAAGTACACGACTTAGGCTGACACACGCGCAAAACCGCTGGTACAAATTTGGTTCGCTTAGAAAATCGCATGTTTGATTTAAAACTGAACAATACTTAAAAAACCAAACGAGTTAGACATAAAATTAAATATATATTTGTGGCCCAACTACAATTATTTCTGAAAAAGGAAACCAATGAACTCAATTATCATACCTTAAACATATTGAACTAGACCCACTTTCCTCCTGAATGTATCACAGACACCTATGCACACTACGTTAATATAAATTTAATTGTTATTTCCAATCATCTGGATGGATTAAATATCACTGCTATTGTTTAGCAAAGCATCCGACTAAATAACAACGGTCGATATATTATTAGGTGTTTTATTTTCTGACGGTCACCGGCATACTAAACAGCATCAATATCAGAGATACATTCACTTCTGTTGAAAATTGACTCTCACTTTTTATTTGGAATAATTCCTGTAGTATGATTAATTGTTAACACACGTTTCCTCAGTTAAATGTTTTAGGTGACATTTTCTAAAACAATTAAGTGTAGCTGGACTGTGCGTAATAGTAATTTTAATATGAATAATTTTCAAACCCTGGCTTACATACAAAGCATTTATACACTAAGCAAACAAATGATAATACTTAAAGACATAATTGTTTGACAACATTAAATATAGATAATTATTATTAGACCAAGCGGTGACCAAAACTTTAATGCCATCGTGCACACAAAATTTAATATTTTTACTAATAGTAAAGCTTTAGATAAGAGGAAGATAAAACACAGTTTTTAGTGAATTTTCATTAAGAAAATGCACTAATAGAGAGGTAGCGATGGTGAGGCTTTTGCAAAAAAAAATGATCGCGAATTAGAGCACCTAGAACCCATATCCAAGGTCCGTTTGAAATATTTTTAGGTTTCTATATATATATATATATATATATATATATATATATATATATATATATATATATATATATATATATATATATATATATATATATAACGCAATGGACACAGAACGTATGCGTATAGTGAACCTCCAAACATGCCGATTTTTTACATAAACTTTTTCTCTGACGCCCATGTTTAATGGGATATTGACCTCGGAATATTCATTAATTATTGCAAGAAACAGCTGTATTACAGCAATGCCTCAACACAGAGGAACCAAATTTAGTACATGGTTTTCTTTTATCAACGTAGTTATTTAACAAAAATTTGAATTGGTAATAAATTCACAAAGAAGCGAATTAGGGGTGATCCAGCCTTTTTGTAGGTACAGAAAGCTGCAACACATATATTTTTCTCAGCTCCAGAACGTTTATTTCTAATAGGTAGAGTATTGCAACATCCAGAATGTCTCTATTTGTTTTGTATTAAACAGTTACTTATACACATTTCTTTATAGGATGGGCGTTGAAAAATTGGCTTTAGTTGGCGACTAACATGGCAAGATTTTCTCCGCTCGGAGGCAACTCTTACATAGAGCTACCGAAATGCATTTCTAACAAGGAAGCGTGTTTAAACATCCAAAACACGGATGAGAAATGCTTGATGTGGTCGGTGCTCGCTGCACTTCACCACATCGAACATGGACATCATCTTCATCGCTTATCTCAATATTTAACTTATGACAACGAATTGGATTTTTAAGGTATTGAGCTTCGTGTTACTCTAATCAATTTGCACAGTTTGAAGAAGAGAATGACATTTCCGTTAACGTTTACGGATTAGAAAAACATTTTGATGATGGAAAATTAAAATATGGTATATGTGGCCCCTTATATTTTACGACTTCTCGCAGGACAAGACATATCAATTTATAACTCTTGACTGACGAAGTGGAAAACAACTCCCAACACTTGATTAAAGATATGTCTCGTCTTGTAAGAAGTCAGATATCTAAACACACATGCAAAAAGTGCAATTCTGATTATTGTTTAGTCTTTTTTAGTATAGGATTAAACTTAGTATAGGATTAAACCTCAAAATTGTTGCGGTTAAAATACTTACAAACACATTCCGTATTCGTTTGCGTTTTATATTAAATGTTCTGTCGATGACTCGCTATCAAAATTTGTAACATATCGTGGCCCGGGCGCCGCTCAAGTTTTTGTTGAGCGGTTAGGAAACGATAGTAAAGAGATGTATCAAAATCATTTAAGTAAAGTTTGGCCCATGACTTCTAAATTATGTCACATTTGTGAAAGACCTTTCGACCTCAATGAGGAAAAAACTCGTAATCACGACCAGTTGCTCGAATTCAATAATTATCGCGGCCCGGCTCACTCCATCTGTAATCTAAATTATAAACTCCCAAAATTCATCCTGGTATCTTTTCATAATCTCTTAGGGTACGATGCTCATCTCTTTATTAAAGAGCTGGCAGAGTAGGAATCAAAATTAGATGTCATAGCTCAAAATAACGAGCGATACATCAAATTTAGCAAACATATCTTGGTCGATCAGGAGGAGTTAGAAGATGACAAAATGAAACGTCACACATTAAACTTTTGGATTCGTTTGGGTTTATGCCAAAAAATTTAGAAAAGTTAGCAAAAAATTTGAAACATAGTCAGTGTAGGGAAGCTAAGAAATATTTCGTGGATGTAAGCAAATTTAACTTAATTCGACGAAACGGTGTATTTCCATATTCGTATCTCGATTCAATTGAAAAATTACAGGAGACTAAGCTTCCATCCGAAGATGGGTTCTATTATAGTCTACGAGGTGAACACATTATGCATGCTGAATACAAACATTAATGCAAAGTATAGCAGGTGTTTGAATGTGAAACTCTAAGGGACTATTCAGATATATACTTAAAATCAGACGTGCTATTTTAGGCAGACGTGTTTGAAAATTTCCGGGATGTTTGTATGGAAGCGTACAATCTCGATCCTTGTCAGCATGTCACAGTTCCATCTCTTGCCTGGAATGCTGCCCTAAATGCTACTGGGGTGGAACTGCTAATATATATCGAAATGCATCACTTTTTCAAAAAAGTTATACAGGGTGGTGTCAGTCAGTGTAACGTTAGACAGGCAGTAGCTGACAGACTGTATTCTGTGTCAATTGCGTTAAGAATCACCCTGTGCATATTTTCATATATATATATATATATATATATATATATATATATATATATATATATATATATATATATATATATATATATATATATATATATATATATAATATAAAAATAGATATATTAAGACTATTACTGGAAACACATACTAGTTTCGCTCTTATTTGAGCTCATCAGTTATATGTTATACCAGTAATAATCAAAATATATCTAAATTAATTGGCTTAAGGTACCGAAATTCTAAACGAGCCGTGAGATGTATATATATAAATCAGCTATAACGGACATTTTTCCCCAAAAAATATACAAAAATATTTTTGAATACGCTACATTTTGGTATTACAGTAACTGGAATGTGTGCGTTTTGTTTCTTTAAAGTCGGCCTATGTTCACGACTATGGCCAATCGCCGACGCCAGGGAGCAGTTTCACCTCACTTTCCTAGAAATGTTGCCGAACCCCTGCCTTTCTCTAAGGAAAGTAGGGATCTTTAGCGTGCCCGACATCGCATTGACACGGGGCTGACGGCTTCACGTCCCCTCTGAAGGACGGAACGTGAAAACATTCAACTAGTAACTGGATTGAGAGTTTACATGTAGCTAGATATGGTGTAAATAAACATCTGTTGTGAATTTTAAGTAATTTGGTTTAGAGCATTTGGAGTTGTTGCCAAATTAAAAATAAAATCTGAAAGACATGAATTGAAACCACTTAAGTGGTTAAGGTCCAATGCCTGACAAAGACAGATAATTAGTTACATGCGTAGATTGATACATACTACAGACTTCAATCACAATTGAACTAAATATAATCAAACAATACCAATATCACGCATAAAACATGCTATTTGAACTAGCGATCGAGAAATCTCGGCCATAAGAATCCTGTTAACTGTTTAAATCACTTTCCAATTTACAATTACGACGTTAGAATAACAGATGTCATAAAATTAAAAAATTGCCAAGTGATTGGTTTTTAAGTGAGGAATTCAATAGGTTTATAATATATAATATATTTGTAGCTTGAAGAAGGATCCCAATTGAAGTTTTAGACTACAATTGTAGGATATAGTGAAAATATTAAGGTTTAAGAAAAGCAATAAAAAATATTTAAGAAACTTTCGTTTTTATGAAGAAAATATTACCTTGTTGCCAAGCGACGATTAGTAACTTTCATATTATAAAAATAGGGAATACGAAAGAATGAAATAAATATTGTAAACAAAAGCGGCTCACGTCTTTGTAAAAATGGTTGAGTTTCTTCTTTTATCTTTCAACTTAAAAATAAGACGTAATCTAAGATCGAAACAGTCGTCGAAAGTGTTTCAAGTCACAGTTCAGTTAATTCTGTAATTGGCTGTTTACTTAATTTACTTTGAGGATACAATATAAAACTTCCTAAGGCAGCAAGTCGCTGTTTGTATAACTACAATCTAAGCAAACAATTTATTGTCTAGCATCCGTGATTTAGTGGTAGCATGTCCGCCTGACACGTGGGCGGACGCCATGCATGTAACATTTTGGTTTTTTTTTCACTTTAATATTTGGTAAAAACAATAGTGTCCAGTTTTCGTGCGTTTGGAACAAGATGTTATTTTTCTTTAAAACGCCTAAATAACTTTGTCACCTTTAATTCTAAAATCTAAAGTCTTGGTTGTTCAGTGATAAGAACCCCAGGGTACTAGATTCGATTCCCAGGGCTCCCGTTGTACTTTTTTTAGTGCATATTGTAAAACCAAGGTTGTGACATTGTAGTTGAGCAATTTGTAACTCTGCAAGTTCCGCCCTTCGAGCAAGCGTAAAATCGTCGGTCCCGTGTCAATTCGATGTTGGGGACATTAAAATTGTTTGGATCTATTCTTCTTTATCTTCTATTCCTTTATTATTTATTAAGGCCCAAGTTTCGGTGTAAATAAATAAGTACATATGATAATTCACACTCGATGACCTGAAGAAAAGTCACTAATAGAGAAATTGTTTTAAAAAAAAATTTGTAGTTGAAAAAACCGGTTCGATTAGGTTAGTTAAAACGAAATCACCCAGCGATTAATAAGGAAAAATACCTGCCAGGTTTATAATTTGGCAGATACTTTCCTTTTCTAAATATGAATTAAGTTCTTCTAGAAAGTTTTTGTAACTTTAATGAAATTTGTAATACAAGTTTCTTTCAAAGAGACTTACAGTACCTAGATTTCTTAAATTTTAACATTCTAGCTTCATGTAAAATTGAGTTTTGGGCATTTTTCTCAAAAAGGAGCTAGAGCACAAATTTAGTATATTTTTTTGATAATATAGAGATATTGATGGCAACACTTTCGAGAAAATTGTCCAAACAAGCGTGTACTATGAGCTCTAAAACCTACTTTTAAGGTATTTTGAAATATTAAGTATTAATTTTAGTAATAGCCGTAATAATGGTGTACAATTCTTATAAAAATTCACCCCTATAACTCACTTGCTGCGTCCTGAATGTTTTTTAACTTAGTTACCATTACTATTTTTGTTATTAAATTCTAAATATAAATGTATATCATATCTGAAGGGTTGGTGTATTTTTGAAACTCTGGCCAATCACCCACACAGTTTCACCTCACCAACCTACAAACGTTGCCGAGCCACAGATTTTGAAACCATGATAAAAGTATTCAACATACGAACATCGCATAATACTGGGAACCGACACCTTAACACCCCTTCGAAAGGAGGATTATGTAGACATTAAGCTTGTTTAGAGTGTTACGTTCTCAGTAAAAATAAAAAGTCTGGGCGCAGTACTTGGTTATGGTAGTGAATTCTCATAAAAAAGTTTCTAATTCCAAATACGTCTTTTGTTCAAATTTGGTAGAAATATAAGAAGTATAACATTATTACTAGAAACCATCTACCATATTTTATCAAAATAACTGTATTGTTTGAAATCATTTAAAACATTTCCGAAAATAGATGAAAATGTCCCAAAAAACTGGTCCGATTCTCCGGGCTAACGAAGTAATGCAAGAAATTTGCACAAAAACTACACTTGTCAAAATATAACTATTTAGAATAAGCTTTGTGACAAACATTCCAACAAAAAAAAATTTACATGAAAATTTGCAAAGAACCCCTTCCAAAAGAAATTTCCATTTTTTTACAAAAATTGGCTTAAGTAATGTTATACGAAATTTACATCAAAATCATTTTACGACAATTTTCTAAAGAATTTATACCTACACGATAATTCGAAAACATATTTTTCATGTTATATTAAAAAAAAAAATTTTGGTGAATTTTCTTTTAAAAATTCACTAATGGGGAGATCTGTGTTTATATTTATATATATATATATATATATATATATATATATATATATATATATATATATATATATATATATATATATATATATATATATATATATCATACAGATAACTTAAAAAAATAAAAGACCGATTTTGATAAAATTTGGTCGATACCTTCCTTCTACAAGTGACTTGGATAAGTTCGTTAGCCAGGAAAATCGGACCAGTATTTTCCTAGAAAAATTTGGGTTTTTTGTGGAAAATTATGGCATCTCGGAAAATAACAAAGCTATGGCAACTAAATTTGTTACTCAAGTTTACACTATTAAATTTACTCTACATGCCAAAACTTACAACTATATTAGGGAAGAAATGGGCCAGGGCTGACAATTTACAAAATTGTTGGTTCGTTGTACATAGTCTCTATTTTATAACATTTTGTGTTATTTGAAGCTGTCGTGACAACATACTACTTGGTTCCGCAACGAGATGGCGACTGGCAACTGCTGTCTTACATCTCAGTATGTGCTGTGAGGTTGGCTACCATAGCCGTATTACTTTATAGGTGTTTTCTCGCTGCAATTAGTATACCGTACTGACGAGCTCTAATTAGAGCGAAACCAGTCTACGGTTCTGATTGTGGTGAGAAGACATCTAGCCTTACATACATTGTCCCTATATTAGGAAAGAAATGGGCCAGGGCTGACAATTTACAAAATCTTTAGTTGGTTGTACATAGTCTCTATTTTATAACATTTTGTGTTAATTGGGGCTGTCGTGACAACATACTACTTGGTTCCGCAACAAGATGGCGACTGGCGACTGTCTTACATCTTACTATATGCCAAAACTCATTTATCATCTCTAAGTTCAAAGAAAAAAATTAAAGGCATGGGTGCCACTGAGAGAAATGCACAAAACCAAAATATTTTGTGTGGATAACAAAATCTATTGTATATTACAGACCAATATTAAGTTTTCTTGGCGTAAAGAGGTCAAGAAATAACAGAAAACTTACTTTGAAAATTGTATAATTTCTCTTCTTAAAATGTCATAATCGCGATTTGAAACGTTAAAATTTGCAATTTTTAGACGGAGAACCTGAAAAAAATACGGATTATGTAAAGGAAATGTTATAATAAATGTATTTTACAGACCCTTAAGTTACAGCTTTAACCATCAATGTCCTTCATTTTACTAAAATGTTTGCAGAAGATTCACTTCAAATAGACCCCTTCTCTGATGATTTGGCAGTAGTTTCGGTTATAGTATTTGTGGTTTAATTGTCTATACTTTTTCGCGAATTTTCGTAGAAAAAGCTCGCTATTGAAAAGACCTCGACTTTAAAATTCTTAAAATATTTCTTCAAAGGTGTGCGAACTAAGCCCCCCGGGGTCAATTTCGGTTTTTACATGTTTACATATATACTGTAAAACTCAACATATTCGTTATTAGAAAGATAGGAGAAAATATTATAAAAGTTATTTATAGGGTGTTTTAAGCTGCATCTTATAAAATTATGTTGACAATCACAGGATGGCACATAACTCGTCGGTAATACAAGTTTCCTTTGTTTTAATGGAACACCCCTTTTATTGTAGCATTATTGCATTTTCCATCCAATTGTAATGCACACTTGTAAGGAGAAACAATTTATATTGTCCATCGTTTTCGAGTTATCCCAATTGTTTTTCAACTTTTTACATTTTGGAACATATCAAAAATTGTGATACGGCGTTTTTACCAATGGAAATCGGAGTCCCATGGAAATGACGCATTTGCGAAGGTTTTCAATTATATTATTCATCAAAAAAATCGAGATGCCATATACAGGACGCTACCAAATTACTTAGCCAATCTTTGTATAAAAAAAAATGGCGAATTATCATGGAACAGATTGTTTACAAATCAGCATGTAAACATTTTTTTAAATTTGTGTCAAAAAGGTATCTGTGAATAATTGTATCTTGGCTGGTGTAGTTTTTGTGTACATTACGTGGATACGTTCATTGACCAGGAAAGTCAGACTAGTTTTTTTGAGAAAATTTATATTTATCTTCGGAAAATTTTTGTACTTTTTGAAACAAAAAGTTATTTTGATAAAATACGGTACATTGTTTCTACTATAAAGGTTACATTATCTACGAAAATTCATGTCTTTCTTACAACCATATTTCAGATTGAAACAGTTCTATGAGCATTCGCTACGACAACGCACTTGATAAGTCCAGACTTTAGTGAATTTTACTAAAATATTTCCAGAAAATTCACTTTAAATAGACCCGTTCTCTGATGTTTTGGCAGTTAAGAGTTTATGGTTTAATAGTCTATAATTTTTAGGGAATTATCGTAGAAGAAAGATCAATATGGACATATTGACGGATATTGACGGATGATAATATACGTTAATTATAGGTTTTCTCGAGCTGCATCTAATAAAGTTTATTTTTCAATGATGGCGTGGTTCATAAGTCGTTGGTGACAGAAATTTTCTTTTTTTTTAAATCGAACACCTCTTATGCGTTTTGGCGTTTCATCGAAATATAATACATGTTTGTGCGGAAAGAAATTCGGGACGCAACAAGTGCGTTTTGATAGCCAATTTTAATTAAATGCTTTAAATTTCAATGACTCAATTTGCTTTTAACTTAAGGTTGGTTGCTTAGGAAACCAGTTTTTTGAGGAACATTTTAAGTTTATTTTAGGAAGCTTTTTCTACATTTTCAAACAGTAAACTTATTTTGATGAAATATGGTACATTGTTTCTACTATAATATAGGTTATACCGGTAACCAAATTTGATACCTGCTTCGATTCAAAAAAAGACATATTTGATATTAGAAACATTTGTATGAAAATTCACTTCCATAACGCACTTGTTGCGTTCAGATTTTTAAATGACTGATTAAACATTAGTTATTAATCACTAACATTTCACAACAATTTGACAAAAAATTATCTCGCTAAAACTGACTGATATATTTTACACGAAAATTTGCTGATAAAATACATAAAATTTAAATTAAATAATCTGTTATTAAAATTGTAAAAATACAGGTTGTTCTATTTGAAAAAATTGAGTTATGGCCGTTTGATTTTTTTCAAAATCAGCCACTATTTGAGATCGCCCTGTATATGACATCTGGAATTTTTCGACGAACGATATAAACCCTAACCTCCTTGAATGCCTCATTTCCATGGGGCTTCGTTATCTATTGGGAAAAACGCCGTATCACAATTTTTGAAATATGCCAAAACCGTGAAACGTTGCAAAAATAAAAGCTACCAGAAAAATAATACACTGTTAATCTTACTGAAACTCGACTTTTTGATTCAACAGTTTTTACTTTAAGTCGTAAAATTAGGACAGGAGGGGAGGGGAAAGTCCATTGATGAAAGTGTACATAATTTTGGTTTGGCTCAACCGAATTTGATCAATTATGCTTGTTAAAACGAGATAATAGGTAAGTCATACTGATTTTGGCTGCCCTCGCCAGAGAACGCTATTCAGGAAACTTGCTTTCTATTCCATTTTTCTTCGAAATTTTTAATAATATTACATAGTTACATCACATCATAATCGAAAAGAAGAATACATTTTCAGGCGGATATGTGAAAGATTCAATTTGATATCTTCATTAGCTTCGGAGATACAGCCAAAAGAATAATTAATGTTAACTAATGAAAAACAATTGTTATCAAAGGTTCGTCGTCAAGCGTGCTATGGCAAATGATACAATTTTCTTTGTAACGTGCACTTTTTTCTCTTTTTATCTCATCTTTTAACTCATTCTATTATTTCACTCTCATAATTTATTCTTAACTTTATCTTGTTTTTTGTGTCCTCCTTCACGTTTATCCAGGCTTAGGACTAGTCCAAACGATGTTAGACGCAATAATTGAAACGTGTTGGCTTGCGGCCCAAAACAAGAATAAAAATACCAATGGCTAATGGACTTTGCTTCGGAGGCGATCCCTAGGCTAACACCCACACGGCGATAAATATCACTAAAATATTTCACAATTTCACAAGCTTCATCACCTGGTAATATGAGATTTTTCACAGTGCTTATATGCGTAGCAGACATCAAAAAACCGCCGTGGCCCATTCAAATAAAGGTCAGGACCCCCAACCCTCCCCCGTATAATTCGGTCATAAAAATGACCATCGTGAGGAAGTAAATAAACCACCATAATGTTGTAAAAATTGAACATACTATATGTTAAGCTCTTAAAAAAAGTATGGGGCATATTTTCTGAGAAAAACAGTTATTGAGTTACCGCAATTAAAACGTGGGAGGCGGTAAGATATCGTAAGCCTCATTATTGTGCAGCAAGCTGGGTACTACGTCACTTTTTGAATAGTTGAGGACTATATGTCGTAGGAAATATGTCTACCGGGGGGGGGGGGGGGGGGGGGGCTTTAAACAGCTTCGACGCGCCAGAAAATAACGAGGATTCGTAACGTTACTCTTCGACGGATCGGTGATTTGAACTGGAAGCGTGTCTTTTTATCTCAAAGAGGGTTTGGGGATTAAAGGTGGCTAGCAGAGGTACTAGCTAAGCAACTTCTAAGAAGCAATACCTATTACACTATGTGTAGAAGGCACAGAGATCTCCGAGATTTCTCCTGTAGTATAGAGAAGTAAGTTGACTGTAAAAAATGAGTCCCCTATAGCGCGGACAGCTCGTTTCTAAATAGAATCTAGGAGCGAAAAAGTTGTCTTTAGGGGAGTACCCTGGACATAAAAACAGTATTTTAACTGTGATCGTATCTAAGCTTTTAACCCGCAACATACACCAAAGCTTCTTTACGGTGGTGCAGTATTGGAAAGATGTAAATAATAGCAAAAATCATCGGCATTAGTTATAACCAATGTGAAGAGTGTAAATTTTTTGAGCCGTATTTTGTCAGCTATTTGTACGCTTGGGCTCTGCAGGTCACTTTTTCTAGATAAGATGCAATTCTATGTTTTGGGGCATTAAAGATAACCATATTTGTAAAGAACTAGCTAGTAATGTTTGACCTGTCATTATATATATATATATATATATAGATTTATATACAGGTGACATTGAAAAAAATGCAGTCCATAGTACTTGTTGTTTTCGAGATACAGTGTAATCTTTTTAACTGATTTTTTCACTTTTTTCGATAGATAATTTAATTTTCTAGAAAAACTTCCCTTGCTGTTGTACTTATGCCCAAAACCTTTTTGTTTTCGAGATATAGTATTTTTTAACTTGATTTTATAAAAATGCAGTGCATAGTACTTGTTGTTTTCGAGATACAGTGTAATTTTTTTAACTGATTTTTCCACTTTTTTCGATAGATAATTTAATTTTCTACAAAAACTTCCCTTGCTGTCGTACTTATGCCCAAAATCTTTTTGTTTTCGAGATATAGTGTATTTTTTTAACTTGATTTTATTTTATTTTCTTCAAAGTAGATAATATAACAAAATTGTTACAAAATATCCCGTTACAGATTGCCACGTTGTATCAAAATATTAACAATTATAAGCAACCAGTGGCGGAATTAGAAGAATTCATTATTATTAAGTTGACTAAATAAATTAGTACGGCCCTGTAAAGAACTATTATCAATTATTAATTATTCATATTATCTCGAGTAACAAATAAACACAATAAAGCAATCGAAATCAATAACTTTATGAATTACGAGCAAATGGAATTAAGCATAAATAATAAACATAATAAAAATAATCAAATAATAAAGGATGACTTTAAAAAAGGTGTTCAAATTTTCGGCCTCGTTCTTGACATTTCCAATCTTCTAATTATCGACTGACTGCATCTCTAAAATATCCCTTTCCTTTTTACATGGTTCTTTTTTATGCATTGAGGGTGATTGTAGGCATGCAGAAGGTGGAGGGGAACCCCTGCGATGAAGCAGCGAACCAAGATTTTCAAATTATGTTTAAATTCTTACCTAATTTCATCTGTTCAAAATATTTTTCCAAAAATGATTTTGAGGTTGCCTTGTTTGTCAGTCAGCTACAATATTTTATCAAAAAAAAAGCATGGATACAGGAACAGTAAATAAGTTCTGAAAACGGTCTGCGTGCAGCAAGTACGTTATTTGGTAGAGAATTTTCATAAAATATTTCAAATTTGATAACTCAATTTCCCATTAAGCTAGAATATTGAATCTTGAGCCATAGTAAAACGCAGCGCGGGTACTAAGTTAAAGAAACATAACATAATCAGCCTCCCGAATAACTAATAATTTGGTTTGAAAAACCCTTTTTGTTGTTTTATATTCAAAAACTAGTTTGATTGGGTTCGCTAAAAGAAAACAGCAATTAATAAGGAAAAATACCTGCTATATTTATAATTTGGCAGGTACATTCCCCTTGTAAATAATATTTTTTTCTGGAAAACTTGTGTAACTTTAATATAATTTGTAACACAACTTTTTTAAAGAGACTTGCAGTACTTACATATATGTACCAAATTTTAATTTTCTATCTCCATAGAAATAATTGCTTACTGGGACCTCTAAAACCGATCTCCAAGGTTCATTTAAATTTAAAGAGTTAATTTTAATAATATACGTTACTAATAGTGTACAATTCTTATGAAAATTCACTACTATAATACACTTGCTGCGTCCCGAACTTTTTGTTATGGACTTTTTAAATGCCAGGTCAACACGCAATATTTTTTGGTTTTTGTAGAAAAATCATGAGCAATGCGACAACAAGTCCAAAGGAACTTTGTAAAATAGTAAATTATCTAGCGGAAAAGTTGAAAAAAATTACACGCTTTAAAACAAATGGGTTATGGACATAACTGTATATATATATATATATATATATATATATATATATATATATATATATATATATATATATATATATATATATATATATATATATATATATATATATATATATATATATATATATATATATATATATATATATATATATATATATATATTTGATATTGACATTTGTCAAACTAAAGTAATTTTTATCTCCTACAAATTTAAACATTTTGGTAAAAATATGGGTTACTTGGAAAGAATAGCAGTTAGAAAGACATTATGGAATAGCAGAGATTTATGGTAAATGAAGGTGATGGTTGAAGTGTTAGAAGGTGCGAAATAGAAGAGAAAAAAGTATTTAAGTTTGGTACGTCAAAATCTGTAGTTTACTGAATTTGGTGTCGGACTGTCAAACTATTTAGGATTCAATCTTCAAAATTATGTTATATGATACACCACAAGTCGCATAAGACTTATTGTATTAACATAATGTATAATTTTTGCCAATAAACAATAATAATAATAATAATAATAATAATAATATACGCATACACTGTTCCCTTAGTAAATGGCTTGGAGAAGTTTGTTACGAGACCAGGTTTTCTGGGAAAGATTTTATTTTATTTAGGAAACTGTTTGTGGCTTTAGTGCACAGGTTGCTTTTATGTGACTTAAAATCCCAAAATTCAGTTTACTACCTTAAAATAATAACAAGTGTATCATTTTTTAAATCGGTCGCGCTGGTGGTCAAAGGAGGGCATTTGGTAAATAAGATCTATTAAATATAGACGTACAAACTTCTTCTCTGGCTTCAAAACCTATTTTTTCCTGTCTGTAATCGGTTTCGCCCTTTAAAGGCATCATCAGGCAGAGGAAAATTTCATTTATTTATACGCATCATGACAACTATAAATAAACATTCGTTGCTGCGTTAGGGTAGTTTAAACAAAAAATTGTTTTGGAAATTAAATTAAATTTTTAAAAAACTGTTTAGAAAATAAAAGTTTTAGAGGACCCGTTCTGACCACTGAACCACCGAGGATCTCAACCATTTTTAATATAGTTGTTTATATGAGTTTTGTTTGGTATACCTATTTAATTAGAAACAATCTCCATGAAAAGGCAATGCATCAAATCAGTCTGCTTATTTGAAACAACGTAGTTTTTATGCATGTACTCTTCTGTTTCTAGGGCTTCAAAAAAGGTCAAGTTTGGGCATGACATTTCAAAACTTTAATGGATCTCTGCGGTTATTTACTGTGGGCTCATTTTCTTTCAATAAGTATTTTTCTTTATTTTTTTTTTAATTTGAAATATTGTCATAAAAATTCACTACAATAATTAATGTTCCCTAACGCATGCTTTGCTTCCAACATTCAAGCATCTTCAACAATCTGCTAAAGCAGGGACCTCCAACTTGCAAGGCTTAGGGGCCACAACTAAAAGCGCAAATATGGTTGCGAACCATATAATAAGAATTTTTTTAAGTAACAATAAAGTATGCGGTATAAAGTCATAATTGAAACAAAAAAAGTCGTATTATTTCTTTTTATTGCTCAAATACTATTTTTTACATATGCTCATATTTTGGTAAATATAAAAACAAAACACTTTTAAAACTAAGACAAACATTGCAACAACAAGGAAAAGAAGTATTTAATGTAAACTGAACACTGTGGTAGATCAGCTGCATCCAACAACCAATGTTCACCTGCTGTTCAGTTGTAGACAATCTCATGAGATGAAGTAAGGGAGAATCGGTAAGGTTCTCTTGTTGTTTTTTATGCGTCTCAAGGAGGAAAACACACTTTCACATATATACGTGCTTCCGAGCATTGATGTCATTTTCGGTGTAAATATCGCAAGTTTCAAAATCTTTCCTTAGACAGCAATTTGAAAAAATCATGTGCCTTTTCTTGTTTGATTATAAGAAACATGTCAGCTTGAAGAGCACACAGCACAAATTGTATGTCAGGTAGTTGATCTTCAATAGTAGCTCCAAGAGGATTATTATAAAGCAGTACATTGCTTTTGAGACTTTCTACTGCCTCAAATCTTGTATTAAATTCACCAAGAACTTGTTGAGTTTGTGTCAAGTTTTTGTTTTCCAAAGCATGTTTGAACACATTTAGCAAACCGTCTGCTTTCTTCCTTGACTACTCAAGTTTAAACTGGCAAGGTGATTAGTCAAATCTGTAAGAAAAGCTAACTGCCTTGAAAATTCTGGATCTTGAAACTTCACTCCAAGTTCAGTTTTGTCAGATGGCACATATGAATTGAGGAATGCGTGGATTTTGTTTCTTATGGCAAAAAATCGTTCAATGCACTTTGAAAATTTTTGGTTATAAGCTTTTGCAGGGCACAATAAATAGCGCCACAGGCCGCCAGTTAGACATCCCTGTGCCAAAGTAAAGAAGTCAAAATTACCCGTTTTATTTAAACCTGCAAAATCTGACATCCGATCATCTTTTCTAAAACAGTTTTATCTTCTTCTCTAAGGTAAATTTATGGTCCGACTAAGTCAGATTTGTTAATAAGACATTCGTTAGGTACAAACTGTTTTTGTTAATAGATGATAAAATAGGTACATATTTTTAATAGTTGTACACTCTATACTATTCTCTTTCACTTCTACAGGCTGACACTCGTGATAATTGAAAGTAACGTCCCTTGTGGTATTAATAAGAAAACACTTCTCTATATTACATATTGGCATGGTCAAAGACGTTACTACGTTTGAAGTAATGGCGCAATGTAAACAGAAACAATATGATGAGTATGATTGTTACAAAACTTATTGCACTATTAAACGACATCGATTATGTATCTTATTTTTAGGGATTACAAGTTTATCTAATCTTGGTTCTGCTCTGCTGTTTTCTTATTTAATTACTTTACTGATGGCAAATTTAGGTGGATTAAGGTATTAGTTGGATTAAAAGAATTATAAACTTTATCTGAGGACAATGCAGTAATAATAATAATAATAATATTTTTATTAGTTCTTTCGCTAGAAAATCCAGTAGATAAGACATGTCGGAATAAATAAAAATATAAGAGAACAACAAAATCATAGACAACATATATCAAAGTCTCCAAATTAAAACCAAAATGTTATACTGTGAAAAATTATAAAACCTCATACAACTAATGTTTTATAGAGCTAAAAAAAAAATAAAACACAATAAAATAATCAATATACACACAATTACAAAAACCGCTCAGAGTATTATGCTAAAAATTTGGTGAGGAGATAAGTAGGCTGGAGGACACATTTACCCCTCCTCCTAATTTTGAAGGGCCGGTGTCACGTTTTAAATATCAAATGGAATTGTGTTTCTTTCAACAATTTGATTCTCTGTGAAGAACTGCTTATGTGTGTGAAAAATCCTTGCATTTTCTCTACTGGTTGCATACTTATGAATTATCCAATATTGTGTGTGCAGATTTTATCATTGATTTTTTTGTAATCAAAATTGGATTGTTTCTTAAACTAGAAACGAGATATTTTTCTATTTAAAACTTTTCTTGAAAATTTGCTATCATAACGCACTTGCTGCCTCAGGGTAACTTTTCATGGACTGAAAAATTGATTACAGCCCGCTTATGATCTTTTGTTTATCTCGTTAAATTTCGGTAATTCAATTTTAATTTGCCTTTAGAGTAATTCAAATTATATGGCAACGTGGTTGGTTAATGCATAAGGATTTTTTTCTGGCTAATAATATAAACTGATGAACAACCAGTTATCAACATATAAAATGATCTGCCATGCCATTAATATGTGCCAGCAGTTTATATAGGCAATTAATTCAATTTAAAACAATAATCATTCAAGGTTATTGGCAAATTTGCATAGGCGAAATGAATAAGCGTTTCAGGTCAACATAATTTAGGTACATTATTGTTATTAATTCTCTCTTTAGTAAAATATGTTTACTTGTAATACAGTTTTTGTTACACTATATCAAAGCATAACTGTGTTAGTGGACTGAGGACAAAAAAACCGCTTTCGAGTGAAACGATCGACCGCACTTGACTCCGAATCAGTCTGCATTAAGCGTACGGAATTTAAGGTTTTTATTGTGATTTTTGATGAAGACAATGAACAAAACGTGTTTTAAGTTGAGCGGCATAAAAATTAAAAAGTTTCCTTTATGAAACATGGGTGGCGGTAGAAATTTTAATGCTATTATATTAGATTAATTAGTATTTCATGTTTTATTGCTAAACAATTTATATATTATACTGTGTGATGATAAAGTTGGGACATAATTCATAAATGCCTTATTTAATTTTTTCAAGAAAAACTCTCGGACAAGTCAATTTTATCTTTTCAATTAACAACTTATGACGCAAAAATTATATTTATGCCGTCACCTATTTCTGAATGGTGACGTCATCATAAGTTTTTTTAATAATAACCATATTTTTACTGATTTTCCATAGACATATGAAATTCAAAAAGAAAAACCATCTCCTCCGCGAAAGTTGACCTCGTAGAGAACCTTTCTCCGCAGACGTTTAATAAAAATGAGATCGACCTTTTAAATAAAGGGCTGAAATTCGGTTTGCAATCACAAAAGTATGATCTATTAGATGTCATTGCCGGTATTGAAACGGCTATTAAACAATTAGCTGAGCCTTCAAGAAAACGTTATTAGACAAGCATTTAAAGATAAACTAACTAAAAATTTAGATAAAAATAAGCCCATTGATACCAAAAACTTTAATCAAATAAATATAGTTAAACGACTGGGATAGAAAGAATGTTTTTATGTTAAAACAGGCAAAGATAGTCAGTTTGTGATTTTAGACAAAAGCGATTATAAAGATAGAGGATATAACGCAATAGAATCAGGACCGTCTAAAAAACTAAATAGAAACCCTCTCCCAAAAATGATTTTCGAAG
This sequence comes from Tillus elongatus, assembly GCA_964006375.1. Classification (NCBI taxonomy): domain Eukaryota; kingdom Metazoa; phylum Arthropoda; class Insecta; order Coleoptera; family Cleridae; genus Tillus; species Tillus elongatus. The sequence continues at coordinate 110,557,434 of OZ023265.1, forward strand.
TTAAATAGTATATTACGTACCATAAACTGTAAGTGACACTTTTCATGCAGAGAATGCAGTTTGGAAAATCGAGGCCCGTAGGGCCGAGGTTTTCTAAGCATTCGAGGCATGAAGAGTCACTTACAGTTTACGGTTTAGTAATAATTTTTTGCAATACCTGCTTTAACGTTTTTTTTTGAATTTGCATTCTTTTTTAATAATTACTGCGTGAATAGATGTCAGACTGACAGCACTGACAGTCGAATTAATTAGATGGATTCTAACATACTACTTAACAACAAGTAGCTTGTGACTTGGTTGTTGTGTTGGGTTACTAAGGACGCTACGGGTAAACAAACAAAACTAAACGCTGGCTGCAGTTCAGCACAGGTCCAGGTTAAACATTAATTTGTATTTTAATTGTGATTTTTGAATTAAAATTAGTGTTGAAGTGACTTTGAATATGGAAGAATCTGACATCGAAGAAGCGGCAGGTATTGCTTGTTTGTCACTTTTACCAGAAAAGTCTAAGCAAAAGTATGAAAGTTGCTATGAGGGTTTCAAAAAGTGGTGCCACACTAAAAAGGTTGTAATACATACCAGTGAGACAGTTTTACTAGCATATTTCTTGGAAAAATCAGGTAAATATTCTGCTCCATCAAGCTTATGGTCCGAATACTCTATGTTACGATCGACAATCTCTTTGAATGACAATGTTGATATTTCCAAATATGCAAAGTTAAAGGCATTTTTAAAGAAGAAAAATATTGGATATGTTTCAAAGAAAAGTGAAGTGTTTACGATCGAGGAAATTCAGACCTTTTTAAGTGAAGCACATGACCAAATATACCTGATGAAGAAGGTGGTTGTAGTTATGGGAATTGCAGGTGCCTGCCGTAAAGATGAATTATGTAAGCTAACAATCAATAATGTTATTGATAAAGGAGACATTATTTTGGTCAGAATACTTGACGCTAAGAATCATCAATCCAGAAGTTTTACCATTGTCGACAATGAGAATGAGAAGTTTCACTTTGTGGCATTAGTGAGGAAGTATATGAACCTGCGACCAAAAAATTCAATACAGAGATTCTTCTTGAGGTATCAAAATGGGAAATGCTCTAACCAACCAGTTGGAAGAAATATTTTTGCCAAAATTCCTTCTGAAGTTGCGAAATTTCTACATTTGGAGAATGCGGAAAAATATACTGGGCATTCCTTTCGCCGAACTTCCGCTACTTTTTTGGCTAATAGCGGAGTTGACATTTTAGCACTGAAGAGGCATGGCGGGTGGAAATCCTCGGCAGTAGCTGAAAGCTATGTGGCGGATTCCTTGAATAATAAAGTACAAGTCGCTAAGAAGATATTTCATATTAGCAACCAAGAAGCCAGCTCCTCTCGCCAAATCCCTATTATTGAGGTCGGTGATTCTTCGAATACTCCGCAAGATAGTCTTGATAATTTAACATTGCTAGAAACTGAAGATAATAATATAAAGAAGAGCATGGCGTCAATCCTTACTGTTAATCATATGACTAATTGTACTTTCAATATTTCGATGAATTATAATAATTAATAAATCTTCTCAAACAATTTGTTCATTATTCAGATTTGCTATTTATAGGTTTGCAGTACTTACCGTACCTCTAGGTAAGGTAAGTCTTACCGTACCTAGGTATGAAAAATGTCCTGTTCTCATGGAAACTGACAAATGCTTTAAAAGTTCAACTTACATTGTCAAAAAACTGTCATTAAAAGTGAACTTACTTAACAGGTATTGCAAAAAACAATTTAGAGAGATGTCAGAACCTCATTACAAAAGATTTAGGAAAAAACTTACAAATTTCAAATCCTAAAGTTCCTAAAGAGTATTGTCTCCCGAAAATCCATAAAATCGGTGAGACCTATTGCTTCAGCTCTAGATCCCCGACATGCAATATAGCAAAATGGTTAACAAACGAATTTAAAGGCTTGCCTATTTAACAAAAAAGTTTTTCAGTTTCAAATTAACTTGAATTTATTAATCAAGTTAAAAATATTAAGTTGGTTGAAGGCGAGGTTTTATTATCGTTTGATGTGACCTCAGTGTTCTCATAAAAGAAATGCTAACGGATTTAGACCATTTGTTAAAAATGAACAACATAGATAAAGAGGTCTGCAAAGAGTATATAAATTTAACCAATCTTTGCATGAATCAGAATATTTTTCAATTTAACCATGAATTTTTTGAGCAAACCCATGGCACAACAATGTGCAGCCCTCTTTCCCCATTCAGTGCAGACCTTTTCATGAGTAGATTTGAAACAAAGCTAGCAAACGAAAATGACTATCTTCCTAGAGTATGGTTTCGTTATGTGGACGATGTTTTTGCAGTGTTTAATGCCAATGTATGCAAATTATATGATTTTGTTGCTAAATTAAACAGTAAATTTGACTCCATTAAATTCACGCATTAAATAGAAATTAATAACAAATTACCTTTTCTTGATCTATTAGTCATTAAAAATAGAGAATTTGACATCCACAGAAAGGAAACCAATACTCCGAGTTACATTTCGGTTAATTGCACCATAGTTTTCCACAAAAAACAGCTAATTTGAATGTTCTAGTTCATAGATTAATACAGTTTCCATTAAATAAAGAAAGATACAACAGAGAGCTTGAATATATTAAAAATGTAGCTAAGTGTAATGGTCGGCTTAGTGGAGAAACTAGTCAATAAACATAAAACAAAGAAACTCTTCGCGGAATCTACGACTTTCAGAAAAGAAAAAACAGACATAACGGTTGTCTGTTTACCATTTCAACCGCGAATCACGAGAGGTTTTAATAGCATTTTTAAGAAAGCCAGTTTTCAGCTTACATTTTCTACAAAAAAAATATATTAAAAAATTTGATAGGTAACCCAAAGGATAAAGATAAAACCACAGAAGTGTCGGTAATCTATGAAATATATTTTGATTTTAATTTTAATGGGTATAATTTAGGATGATTTTACTTTTATTTGTTGTATTTTAAAATGTATAGAGAAATTTTTATATTGACAGTTTACACACAATGTTTGACCCTGTAGATTTTATTAATGTATTTGTTTGTTTAATAAATGTTTATGACTGTGGAGTTTTAATTATTTGAATCCATACCTGTAGATATGTTATATTAAAATTAACTTTAGTGTAATGTTGGTTGCATATCCCCCATTCCTCAGTCAAATGTAGTAATTATGATAATTTACTGAAATCAATTTACCTTTTTAATTTACTTACTTCTGCCCTGTCTCTCTCTCTCTCTCTCTCTTCTCAGTGGTGGATTCTGTGAATAAGGGAAAAAATAGCCTGCTAATATGCAATTAAGCTTAATTTTTGTTTTTATTGTTTACGCAAAGAACTACCTCTTCAATTTTATTTAAAAAAATATTTCATAGAATTTTAAATTCAAACTTAAAGCGGATCCCCTATGAAAAAATCTTTATATTTTATTAACAAAGTAGACTATTAAAATTACTGACAGAATTTTGATTGGTATTAAAGTTTATAAACAATATTTAAAATGGCTTTTCGAATTTTGCACTGCGGACTTCACGCCCTCTAGGTTTGTAATTTTTAACGATTGTGAGAACGCAAATAGGATTTCTGTTTTCTGATTTCTGTTTTATTTAGAAGTTCTAATTTCCCACCAATACTTTATATTGATGGATGTTTGACAGAATTGACTGCCTTTATTTGAGGTTTCGGCCCCCTTGGTCTGATTTAAACAAAATAAAATGGATTTCAAACCTTGATTCCTGGCTAGTTTTGGTAGGTAAGTCTGGACGTGGTTATCCTTTTTATATATATATAGATATATATATATATATATATATATATATATATATATATATATATATATATATATATATATAACTGTTTCTAGTATATTTCTTACGGCAAACATTCATTTAATACATTATGTTGCTTCCAGGGACACAATGGATCTCCTTTACACAAAATATACTTTAAAATATTTAAATTCTTTGGGAAGTAAAATATGACGCTCTTATCGCGTCTTAATTAATTAACAATCAACAACCGAAAAGCGGAAATCTTGCCCAATTTCATCTGGAATCTCGTTTCCTCTTTTGTCAAGGCATTCTATCTTGAAATAATTAATACATTTTCTGACAGCCGTGCATCTTTGAAAAAGCCCGGTAAGTTTTAAATCTTATTATTCCACATAGCTACTATTAAAAATGACATTTGGCATAACCTTACTTCTAGACAGTAATAAATAATACTAATTTTAAAACGAAAACACTTATAAATGCTGTGATCTTGATTTAAAAAGTCTCAAAACATAACACTTTGTTTTTGATAAACTTTAGTCCATTGCTTACATTAAAAAAACACTTTCTTATATATATATATATATATATATATATATATATATATATATATATATATATATATATATATATATATATATGTTATACAAAGTGTTCGTTTTTTTATTACATCTTATTCTAACTTATCAAGGTGAATATTGTTTTAGAGCATAATTCTTTGGTTTGAATGTCATGATTAAGAGTTTAAGCTATTTGCATATAGATCTTTGGCACCCTTAAACCCATTTAAACTGAGATACTATCCAAATTTGCTAGTTATAAATCTTAAAAGTTTCATTAATGATTATTTCAATAAACTATGGCTTTATATACCTGTCATTGCCCATCCAAATAACACTGACTAACAATAATAGGGAATATGCTTGTATATTAATGTTTTTATTTTGTTTTATATGTTTTAGTGTAAGGAAAATGTCAAACGATATGGATATATACACAATTTACAAAGAGTCTATATACGTGTAAACCGTAATTATTGTACTTACTACTGACCAGTGGTCCAATTATTGCAACAACGTTGCTAAGATAACCTTCCCATATACCTAGGTCTGAACATTTACATAATTTAACCAATAATAAGAGTTTAACGTCATCAAACTAGATTTCCGTAAGGGTTTTCCTTTTTTATTTTATAGTGAAATTTGCAGTGGCCTTTGCAGTCAGCAATTCTTTAGCCAATATGGTTCAGCAACCTACTTACTTTCCTCGTATCCCAACACACAGCTCAAATCCCTTGGATCTCCTTCTTACTACACAACCTGAATGCTATAAAATATCAGTCACCGCCCCCTTGGTCGATCAGACCACGGCATGGTCACTGCTTCCTGCGTAATGCAACCCGAGGTTACACAGTCATCACACCCACGTATCGTTTGGCACTACAACTCCGCAAACTGGGATGAAATGCGGGATTACTTTTCCTCATTTCCATGGGCGTCTGTCTGCTTCTCTCATCCTGACCCCTCTGATATCTGACAAAACGTCACCGAAATTATCCAAGCTGGCATGGAATTATTTATCCCACGTACACAGAAAACCTCTTCAGCCACTCAAAAACCCTGGTTCTCTGAATCCTGTGACAAGGCCAGACTTGAAAAGGTCAAAGCTCACAAAACGCTTCTACACAATCCCAGTCAAGAAAATCGTCAAGCATTTAACGACGCAAGAAACCGCTATGTCCGCATTCTTTCTGAGGCAAAAAACTCGTTCAATAACCACATCAAAAACAAAGTCCTCTTAAGCTCCAACGGCGGCAAACCCTTCTGGACTCTTGCTAAATCTATTGGATATAATTTCTGCAAAAGCACGTTCCCACCTCTTGTCTCAGGGGATGAAATTGTTTCTACCGCCCTGGGCAAGGCTGAACTTTTTGCTTCGTTGTTCGCCGGCAATTCTACTCTCAACCCACCTCCAAATGTTCAACCACCAACAGTCCCCAATGTCGCGCATAAAATGACGGATATCATTTTCAAAACTAAAAAGGTACGAAAGATGCTCCCTTCTCTTAATACCAGGAAAGCCTCTGGCCTTGACGAGATCCCAGCAGATGTTCTCAAAAAATGCGCACCAGAGCTTGCTCCTGTCCTGACTCGTCTGTTTCAGATATCTTATAATAAAGGCATATTCCCTAGTAACTGGAAAACTGCTCGAGTACAACCCATCCCCAAGAAAAGATCCAAAGCGCTTCCCAGCAACAACAGGCCTATTTCTCTCCTTTCAGTCGTCTCTAAAGTGATGGAAAAGTATATAAACACCGAATTACTAAAATTTCTTGAAAAACACAGTCTAATCCACGACAGGCAGTATGGATTCCGTCAGCGCAGATCGACTGCCGGCCTCCTTTCCTTTGTCACCCATTCTTGGAACAAGTCTATGGAACAACACGGTCAATCCCAGATTGTTGCTCTAGACATATCCAAAGCATTCGACCAGGTCTGGCACGCAGAGCTGCTTAATAAACTTCCGGCCCATGGCCTACCACCAAAACTCTGTATGTGGACAGCAAATTTCCTCTCCAACAAGAGCATATCTGTTGTTGTGGATGGCCATTCCTTTTAAACTGTATCCAATTAATGCAGGAGTTCGTCAAGGTTTAGCTTTAGCCCCTAGTTTGTTTCTTCTCCCCATCAATGACCTCCTCTCGAGCACATCCAACCCAGTTCACAGCTACGCGGACGACAGCACCCTCCATTTAAATATACAATATTCTAAGCCTGTCTCTTTAGCCCAATTAGATGAGGATCGCAGACTCATGGAGGGTTCTGTCTCCGTGGATCTCCAAAAAATATTAGACTGGGGAAGTAGAAATCTTGTACAATTCAACCCCACCAAAGCTTAGTCTTGCTTTCTTTCTCACAAGAGATACACCAGCCCTAGACCCATCACAATGAACAACCAAGTTATTCAAAGTAATGAGTCCTTTTCTCTTGTTGGCATTTCTGTGGATCGAAATCTTAATTGGCACCAACATGTCACATCAATTGCAGAAGCGGCTACTAAGAAATTAGGTTTCCTCTTCCGGGCTCGCAAATACTTTTCACCAGCTAATCTCTATACCTTATATACTTCACAAATAAGGCCAAACCTCGAATACTGCTCCCACATCTGGGGTGCCGCTGCCGCTTCTACACTCGCTATCCTGGACTCCATTCAAAAGAGAGCTATACGTCTCATCGGTGACCCTACCCTCACCCAAAGGCTGCCATCTCTTGCCCACCGACGTGCTGTTGGTGACCTCTCTCTCTCTTTTATAGATATCTGCATGGGCACTGCTCAGAGGAGCTTTCCTCCATAGTTCCCCCACCTGCTGCCCCCAACAGATCTACCAGGGGAACAGAGCGAATGCACCCTTTTACTGTGCAGGTCACCAGACATAGAACATCTTGTTATGCCCGCTCTTTTGTCCCGAGGACTTCCAAGTTGTGGAATTCCTTGCCGGCACATGTTTTTCCTTCTCCTCCGAACCTCCAAACCTTCAAGTCCATAATTAACAAGCTGCCTCTTTCCTCCTTGTCAACACCCACGGTACGATAGTTTTTAGGCTGTAAGCCCTCGTGGTGTGTTGTTGAAATTAAATATATATATATATATATATATATATATATATATATATATATATATATATATATATATATATATATATATATATATGTATATATATATATATATATACATATATATATATATATATATATTTATATATATATATATATATATATATATATATATATATATATATATATATATATATATATATATATATATCGTTATAAATTTAAACAAAAAATTTTCGATGAATAGAGTAGATCCGGTTCTATGTCGTCCATTGTTCGAACTGTTCTCTCAATAACCAGTGTGTCCTTCTTAGAAGGAATATTTGATAACGACGCACAGGATAACAAAGGCAGGTATGCAGTTTTAATAACAGGAATTTAATATTTAACAGTGGGGGTCTGTGGGATTCATTTGCTCTACTTTAGCACGAATTCTTTGCTGTAGCAACTCTAAATTATGTGGTCTGTTGAAATAAACTTTTGATTTTAATTAACCCCACAGGAAAAAATTCAAGGTTGTCAAATCTGGGGAAGGCGGTGGTCACTTAATTGATCATCGACGCCATATTCATATTTCAGACATTTTTGTTAAATTCGAATCATACTTCACTACTTTTAGCATTTTCACCTTCATCACTAAGACTATGAATTAATTTGAACGACAAGTAATAATTGAAATTAATTCACGATTTAACTTTATTGTCTTTATTCACTGAATTCAAAATACATACTGCGATAAAAGTCCGATAACTAAATACTGATAACAACAAATAATCAATAGATTATCACAAGGAGTGTCGTTAAAAATTGATTTCGACTACTTTTTGTTGCATTTGTCAAATAGTTACATGACAACGTATCGAAAGTCACAAAATCAAATGTTCAATACTTTAGAAAAGTGAAAGAAAACCACATTATTCTAAAGAAAACTGGTCCTAAATGAAAACGAAGAATAATATTTATCATTTCTTATTAAATTTACGTTTCAATTTTTTTAGTAAATAATGCAATTTTTTCAAAAAAATATTGTCAGGTACCAATTTTTTTCCATCATCATTGAAGTAGTAAGCATGTCTATGGAAAAACAGTAAAAAATATGGTTGTCATTTGAAAAAACATGTGAGGACGTCATCATTCAGAATAAGGTGACGTAATAAATGTAATTTTTACGTCATAAGTTGGCAATCGAAACAAATTTATAACGGATTTATGAGCTATGTTCCAAACTTTATCACCCCACTATACTCAGTTAATAATAATATATTAAACAACAAGTTTACAAAAGCAAAGTTTTACTAAACTAATATAGCTTTTGAGCTGTACGAGTTTTTTTAAATGGTAGTCAAAGTCAAATACTAGTGGTAGCTGCACAACTGTTATTGATAGAAATGCTGAAGGAAGAAACGTACATTGAACAAAATTTTTAAAGTGACATTTTTAAAAATATTTTGATAGTTTACTTTGGAACATGAAATGGAATTGTGTTGACTGCAGGCACAAGTTTATGGTTATTTGTGGAACACACTGCAAAATTTGAAGCAATAATCATACTATTACTTTAAAACAGCATCATAAAGTTAGAATTTTTAAAATTTTCATAGTAGGCCCCTGTATAGGATTTCCGTCACTAATAAAATGACACGGCTTGGTTTATTGATTTCTTAGTGAATTTTTTCTAAAAAAAATTACCTAATGAGGAGATCCCGACCTTTGAATTTTGAAAAAATTTATTGTAATGAAGAACGTAAACTAGGCCCCTAGAACCCATATTCAGGGTCAGTTTCAATTGATATATATATATATATATATATATATATATATATATATATATATATATATATATATATATATATATATATATATATATGTATGTATGTATGTATGTATGTGTGTATCTATATGTATGTAGCACACCGATAACTCAAAAAATAATGGGCCGATTATAATAAAATTTTGTGAAAGTGGCCTGGAAAACCGGCCCAGGTTTTCCCGGTAAATTTTGCCTTTTCTTTCGGAAAAAAATTATATATCCGGAAATAGCAAAGTTAGGGCAACCAAATTTGGTACGCGTATCTCTATTATAAATAGTAAACCACGTACCAAAATATAGATCGGTATGTTCAAAGACAAAAGATTTATAGGCATGTAAAGAAAAAATTGGAGTTTTCCTCAAAACGTCAAAGTCGCGACTTGAAACGTCAAAATTGGCAACATTTAGGCAAAGAACCTGAAACAAATACAGATTATGTAAAGAAAATGTCGCAAGAAGATTGTTCTGCAAACCCTTAAGTTTCAGCTTCATCTGTCATTGTCGTTCATTTTACTAAAATATTTCCAGAAAATTCATTTCAAGTAGACCCTTTCTCTGGTGCTTTGGCAGTAGTTTTAGTTTATGGTTTAACGGTCTATAATTTGTAGCTAATTTTCGTAAAAAAAATTCGAGACTGCAACTTTTGAATTTTAAAAATATTTCTTCAAATGAGTGCTAATTAGGCCCCCTATAATCCATATCCGGGTTTAGTTTGAGTTTTTATCTGTTTACATATATACAGGGGATGCATTTCTGCGGTAAAGTTCAATATAATGGTTATTATACAAGATACGAGAAAAAAGTATACGTTAATTATAGGGTATCTTGAGCTGCATCTTATAAAATTATTTTGACAATTACAGAATGGCCCATAAATCGTTGGTGATACCTAATTTTTTTTTCGAACATCCCTTATATTATTGCATTTTTTTTTCATTTTTTATCGAAATATGATGCATGTTTGTAAAAAAAAATCGAGACGCAGTAAGTGCGTGGTAGCAAATTTTCACCAAATGCTTCAAATTTAAATAACTCAATTTGCTATTAACCTAAGTTTCGTTGGCTAGGAAACCAGTTTTCTCGGAAACATTTTCAAACAATAAGTTATTTTGATAAAATATCGTACATTGTTTCTACTATATAAGTTATTCCGGTAACCAAATTTATGCCTGCTTGCATCAAAGAGACATATTTGCTATTAAAAACATTTTTATGAAAATTCACTTTCATTATGCACTTGCTGCGTCCAGACTTTTTACATAACAACAGTTAACAAGTTTAATTTTTGTGAGTGAAATTGAGTTTAAGTTACACATTATGTAAAATAGTGCTGCAAATTGAATCATAACTTCCACATTGCTGTCATAATCTACTCTCCTGAGAAAGACATTCTCATGAAATGAATTTAGGGTCCATGACTTGAACACAAAGAAAATATTCCTATTTCGGTACCCATAAACTTCTAAAACGTTATACTACTCGATTTTCAACGAAAAAATATCAATTTTCACCAAATCACCCCTTATTTAGCACCTACCCCCTAATCTTACCCAAAAAAAAATTCGAAGCGTTGCATTGTCGGGTGCTAACTGGATACCAAATTTGAAGATGCTTCTCAATCCGTTCGAAGATTATTGCACCTAGAAACAGACAAACGTACAGGCCGACAGACCGACCGACCGACAGATCGACAGACGAAAAATTTTTCGTTCCAGAATCAAGATTTCTACATTTCTAGAGACCTTTTACGCCCTTTTAGATAAAAAAACGAAATTTCTGTCACCGATATTCCACCCACACACATTCAACCCATAATTTAATTCAGCACAGAATACCAAATGTTTGATGAAATTGAAAGTTTTCTAAGAAACAAACGCTAAAACGTTCTGTTACTCGAGTTTTAACGAAAAAATATTAATTTTCAGCAAATCTCCCCCAATTTATTTCCTACCCCCTGAAGTCAATCGGAAGAATTTCTTCTTTTTTATTCTTAATTCTTGCAGAAAATTTGAAAGCCAGAGCATTTTTAAATCGAGAATGAAGAAATCTTTCAAACGAGGTATCACAAGCTCTGCCTCTTATTTAAAATTTTTAGGTTTGCAACTGTCACTCTCGAGGGGTCAAATATACCTGTGAAGTTATCGCGGTGCACGATGTCATTTTTTATTTAAAATTGACGTGTTTCGGGATTTTTAGTAAATTTTCTTTTAAAAAAATCACTAATGAGGAGATCTAGACTTTTGAATTTTAAAAAAAATTCTTCAAATGAGCGCTATTTAGGACCCCTGGAACCCAAATCCGAGGTCGGTTTCAGACTTTATATGTTTATATATATATATATATATATATATATATATATATATATATATATATATATATATATATATATATATATATATATATATATATATATATATATGATATTAAGGGCAACTACGACCAACAATTGAGGGCTATATCTTAAAGAAAGTCACTCTGTACTAAAACTCAATATATTTCGCCAGGAGTTCCTGGCACCTTCAGGGGCACTAAAATTGAACAGAATTAGCACAAACATCTAGATTATGCATTAAAAACACTTACAGCACTGTAACTAATTATAAAAGCAAGGCCTAAACATTGAAAACAGGGCAGCTCTGCCACAAAACATGCTAAAAAACAACATTGCAAAAAACATCCTTAAAATACATGTGAAACTCACGCGAACATTTCTACTTTCAAAACATTCAAAGCTAGTCATGAAAAAGTATAAAAAAGTTGACTAGCTTTGAATGTTTTGAAAGTAGAAATGTTCGCGTGAGTTTCACATGTATTTTAAGGATGTTTTTTGCAATGTTGTTTTTTAGCATGTTTTGTGGCAGAGCTGCCCTGTTTTCAATGTTTAGGCCTTGCTTTTATAATTAGTTACAGTGCTGTAAGTGTTTTTAATGCATAATCTAGATGTTTGTGCTAATTCTGTTCAATTTTAGTGCTCCTGAAGATGCCAGGAACTCCTGGCGAAATATATTGAGTTTTAGTACAGAGTGACTTTCTTTAAGATATAGCCCTCAATTGTTGGTCGTAATTGCCCTTAATATCATACATATTTTAGCACGCTAACGTGTAACGACTGTTACTCCTCCCTTCTGACTATATATATATATATATATATATATATATATATATATATATATATATATATATATATATATATATATATATATATATATATATGTGTGTGTGTGTGTGTGTGTGTTTATATATTTAGGTGTCACACATATAACTAAAAAAATAATGGACCGATTTTGACAAAATTAGGTAAGTACCTTCCTTTCGCGAGTGGCTTATATGAGTTCGTTAGCCAGGAAAATCCGCCTAGGTTTTCCTGGAAAATTTTGTGTTTCCTTTCGAAAAAAATCGCAAAAAAAATTAGATCTCCGGAATTAACAAAGTAAGGGCAACGAAATTTGGTACACGGGTTTATATCATTATAGGTAAGCTACCTACCAAAATTTAGCGCTGTAGGTTAAAGGACAAAAGTTACAGGCATTTAAAGAAAAATAAATTTGGGTTTTCCTCAAAACGTCAAAGTCGCGATTTTAAACGACAAAATTGTTAATATTTAGGCAATGAACCTGAAATTAATATGATCTATGGAAGGAAAATGTCTCAAGAATAATGTTTTACAAAGCCTGAGCTCTTAATTTCAATCGTCATTGTCTTTCATTTTACTAAAATATTCCCAGAAAATTCATTTCAAATAGACCCTTTCTCTGATGTTTTAGCAGTAGTGTTGGCTATAGAGTTTATCGTTTAATGGTATATCATTTTTGTCGAATTTTCGTAAAAAATCATTAAAGCGCAATATATCCGTTATTATGCAAGTTACGAAAAAAAGTTGTATACATTAATAGTAGGGTGTCTTAAGCTACATCTTAAAAAATATTTCCACAATTACAGGTGGTCCATAAGTCGTTGGTGATTCAAATTTTCTTTTTTTTTAGTGATTTTTTTTAATCGAACACCCCCTATGTTATTGCATTTTTGTATTTTCCATCGAAATATAATACATCTTTGTAAGAAAAGAAATTCGGGACGCAGCAAGTGCGTCATGGTAGCGAATTTTCATTAAATGCTTCAAATTTTGAATCAATTTGCTATTAACTTATAAGGTTGACCAGAAAACCAGTTTTTTCAGGAACAATTTAAGTTTACTTTTGGAACTTTTTGTACATTTTCAAACAATAAAGTTATTTTGATGAAACATGGCACATTGTTTCTAATATATAGATTATACTGGTAACCCAATTTGGTGCCTGCTTTCTTAAAAAACATATTTGATATAAAAACATTTCTATGAAAATTCACTACCATAACGCACTTGCTGCGTCCAGAGTTTTTATAAATATGCACACTAATTGAGATACTGAATGTTGGTTGCGACGACAACGCGACATTGCATTTAGACTCTAATTATGGTAATTAATTACATTAGCATAGTATATTAGAAACAGATTGTCCTCTCAAGCCAAGTTCTGTAAAACTTTCTGGTTCAGTTTTGGATAAGGTTTGGAAGCAATAGAAACAGTTATAATAAAAAGCCAGTTTAACTTTAAAACAAAGCATGTATTAAATATTCAATATTTATTTACATAATTAACTGGAACTACATTTCTATGAATACAAATGACTGTTGCATTAAATCATATATTTAAGCGTTTAAATGATTACCTTGACTTGTTATTAGTTCCTCTTAAATTAAAGATTTATGGTTATTTTATAAGCAAGTATATTGACTTTCCAAAAAACCTGAACCCCCAAGTAGAGCCGACCAACTGCAGTGAAACTTTTTATACCACTCTGTTTTTTTCTCTGATATAAAATTATAACGATATGAAGAAACAATTTTAAAATGTGTACATTTTTTAAATTTTGTTTTATCAAAAAATTATGTCCTTAAATTTGCGTTTTCTTTAGTTTGAAGCAATATTTCGTAGCAATTTGTACCCAATTGCTTAGGTCATTAATTCATTTAAGTGAATTCGAAAGAAGGCCCATTGTTGATATGCAGGAAGGCGGCTTTTCAACCAGACAAAATCCCGGCCGAATAGGACCCAGTGTGTCAACAGTGTTACAGTATTGGTCGAGGTGGTCTAAAGACGACCTCGAGCAACTTCAGCAGGGAAAATCGTCATTTGAGGATTGCGGCTTTACAAGACAGATTTTCCACAACACGGTCGATTGAAAATGGTTGGTTGGGAGTTTTGCAACACGGAATATCTATGGCAACTCCCATGATCACATTCGTAGAGATCAGACTAGATGTAGTAACCTGCTCAGCTTACTTCCCCGGAGACAGAGATGAAGACCAACCTCGTCCAGCAGAGGTGCGGAAATTGATCACCTATTACAAGAGGAACAATAATCACCTTGTAATGGAGTGTGATGCGAACTTGCATCATCTGGTTTGGGGGAACATGGACACTAACAGGCGAGGTGAGTCACTGTTTGAATGCATATTAGGGGAAGAACTGGTCTTTAACAACGTAGGCTCAGAACCCACCTTTCTAACGCTTAATCGGAGAGAGGTATTAGGTCTCACGATCCGCTCAAGGCTATTGAGCACCAAAATCGTCAAATGGAGGGTGTCGTCTAAACCCTCATGTTCAGACCATGCCCATGTTCTGTCTGAGATTGAAACAGGCACTAGACCTGTGGTGGGGAATCGCGACCCGAGAAGGGCGAATTGGGAGGGCTACAAGCAATCCCTCGTAACCCAACTTTGGTCGGCTATCCCCACAGTAAGGGATTGTGAAGAGATAGAAATTGTAGGTAAACAAGTAAGGGATGCAATTATTTCAGCGTATCACGAAAATTGTCCACTAAAGACAAAAAAACACATTCGAAGGTCGACTTGGTGGAACAAAAACCTCGAAAAACTACGAAGAGAAGTGCGACGTCGCTTCAATCGTGCTAAGACTACAGGCAACTCGAAAAAATATACATCCGCTCTAACACATTACAACAAGGAGATAAGAAACGCAAAGAGGGGGTACTGGAGGAGGTTCTGCAGGGATATTGCCAATTTGTCCAGCAGTGCTAGGATCCACAGGATTCTCTCACGCGACCGTGTCCTGGACCTGGCTTCGATGAAACAACCAGATGGTTCCTTTACAGAATCATGGAAAGAAACGTTAGAGCTCTTAGCACACACATACTACCCAGATTGTCTGATCCTGAGTAAGTGAAGAAGTCCCGCCGGCCGGGGGTCGATATAAACGCCTTCAAAGGGAAGACTGGCGGGTTGCAGCCTCGGCGGTGGAATGTGCTGTGGACCATTTCGAGCCATACAAAGCGCCAGGAGAAGATGGAGTGATCCTGGTCGTACTGCAGAATGGACTGGAGGCTCTCCTCACATTCATAGTCAGGCTTTTTATAAATTTTAATAAACTCTGATACACAAAGTACAAAAATTAAATTTTTCTTTTTTAAATTAAAAAAAATTCTTTCACAATACTATTAATCTATAATAAAATTAATTTTTTCTTAATAATAATAAAAATACAATTATTTTTATTATTAATTTTTCAAATTTAAATTATAATAACCTATTAAATTCAAATTAAATTAAATCAATAATTATACTTTTAATGTAAATAAAATGCTTATATCAAGCTCTAACTTGATTTCTAGATTCACTTTCCAGTAAATCTACTTTGTTACGACTTATTTCATCTTAAAATAAAAGCGACGGGCAATATGTACATATTTTAGAGCCTAAATCATTCTAAATTTTTATTCAAAATTACCAAGCCAGTCTGGCTTGGAACTATATTCCATCCAGCTGGACGTTGATTATGGGGGTTATATCCCCAAATTGGGACGTAATGACCTCCTACCCAAATCGATGAGATCTCTGTGTTACTTCATTCTTTCTGAAGGGATTAGAAAGTATTGGACGGACACATTAGGGGGAATATTTTAAACAATCACCCCCTCAATACCCACCAGTATGCCTACCAAACTGACAAATCTACTGAGTTGACACTCAATAACCTTGTTGAGAAAATCACACACTCCCTGGATAACAGGAATGTAGCGGTAGCTGCGTTTCTCGGCATTGAAGGAGCATTTAACAATCCACTACCTAACTCCCTTCACGAAGCTGCTATCGCTAGAGGGGCGAAACCTACCATTTGTGGCTGGATCGGTAGCATGCTTCACAATCGGACCGTTATTGCCTCGTTGCAGGGGGAGGTGGTCAGCTTCAGGACTGAGAGGGGGTGCCCGCAGGGAGGAGTATTATCCCCCTGCTTTGATCCCTCTTTGTGGACGATTGCGGACTATCCTGGGGATGTGGGAGGTTGATATGCGGATGATCTTGTTATAATGGTAAGAGGTAAATCTGATGAGGAACTTTCAAATACTCTTCAAGAGGTACTAAATGTAATGAATCATTGGCGTGGAAATAACGGGGGAACAAGCCCACAACAGATATACTGGCTCTATGTAGTGGTTATCAGACCGATGATAACTTATGGAGCTATAGTTTGGTGGCCTAAGGCACTTCGTGGTATCGCGAGGGCCGAACTGGCTCAACTACAGAGACAAGCTTGTCTGATGATAATGGGCGCGAAAAGCACCATCAGCCGCTCTGGAAGTCCTCCTAAACATTCCACCTTTTTACATTTGGCTGGAGAGGGGAGGCTAGGTGTAAAACGTACAGATTAAAACAAACAGCCGACTGCATGCCGAAGGTAATCAGTTTGGGAGGGTCCGGACTACTCCTCGATGACATTAAGAGTTAACGGTTCTGAGAATGGTCTCAGACTTGATGCCAACAAAAATCAGTAGAGATTTATCTTTCAAGGCCGTCCTTCCGGAAAGGAGGACTGGGAACGAAACCAAACAACCCTATTGAGGGCCGATCTCTGCTGGTACACTGACGGCTACAAGACCGATATGTGGGCAGGAGCCGGCGCATATGGGAGCAACACCGAGGCAAGATTATCAACTAGCCTCGGAAAGTATGCAACCATACCCCAGGCAGAAGTTTATGCAATCGAGATGTGTGCAAGGGAAATTATACAAAACCAATGCACATACAAATCGATACAAATATATTCAGATAACCAAGCTGCAATTAAGGCACTTGGTTTCTTCCGTTGCAAGTCAAAAACGGTATGGAACTGTAAATCTGCCCTCAACGAACTAGGCAGCTGCAATGGGATGTCGCTGATCTGGGTACCGGGTCACTCGGGCCTTGATGGCAATGTAGCGGCCGACGCGCTTGCCAGGGCTGGTGCCCAGAAGGCCTTTATCGGACTGAAACATGTGCTGGGGATATCATCATGCACAGCGAAGCGCACCTTAAAGACCTGGACAGATGGAATGACAATCCAGCAATGGCAAAATCTGTCAGGATTAGAACACTCTAAGGCCTTTACAAATGGCCTTTTAGAGTCAAGGGCTAAAAAACTTCTAGAGCTAAACAGACATAAACCGAGAACTCTAGTCGGCCTGTATACAGGACACTGCCGCTTGCGTCACCACATACACCGAATTGGTCTCGGTCAAGAGACTGAGTGCCAGCTGTGTATGGAGAGTAACGAAACAGCAGACCACGTGTTATGTTCCTGTCCGGCTGGGGATAGGACAAGACACCTGCTCTTTGGCAAGACAAAGCTTGCACCAGGAGACCTGGATCAACTTTCGCCCACAAACATTGTCGACCTCTATAGGATGCTGAATTTGTTTGGCAACATATAAGACAATTAGGCGTGAGCCACAATAGACCTTAAGGTCGCAGTGGATAGACTGTAATGGCCCACTTACAATTAAACCTACCCTAGCCTAACCATCTATGGCAAGGATACATCGCAGAATACACGTTTTTGGGCTTCGTTCGTATAGACCATATTTATGTCTCCCACTGACACCTCGACATCGTGCTGCTTGGCTTGAGTGGTGTGACGGCTGATCAAATTGGGATAGTGAATGGAATCGAGTTGTGTTCTCTGACAAATCCCTATTTTGACTTTGGGTCCATGATGACCGCAGAGAAGCAGTGCGACTACATGCAGAACGCATAAATTTAGAAATTTATAGATATCTGCACGGGCACTGCTCAGAGGAGCTTTCTTCCATAGTTCCTCCACCTGCTGCCCCCAACAGATCCACCAGTGGAACAGAGCGAATGCACCCTTTTACTGTCCAGGTCACCAGACATATAACATCGTGTTATGTCCGCCCTTTTGTCCCGAGGACTTCCAAGTTGTGGAATTCCTTGCCGGTACATGTTTTTTCCTTCTCCTCCGAACCTCTAAACCTTCAAGTCCAGAATTAACAAGTTGCCTCTTTCCTCCTTGTCGACACCCACGGTACGATAATATTTAAGCTGTGAGCCCTCGTGGTGTGTTGTTGAAGTAAAAAAAAAAAAAACTTATACGGGGGGTGAAGTTATGGGGTGCAACAACATACAGTATCAGGTCACCTCTAGGTTTTACTGACAGAAATTTCAATAAAAATGATTACATACGAGACCTATCGCACCCTGTTGCACTGCCATACCTACGAGGGTTAAGTCAGCCCCTTTTTCAACGAGACAACGCACGCCCTCATAGAGCAAGGGTCACTACAAGGTTCTTACAAGAAATAAAGTGACCCTGCTTCCATGGCAGTCTCGCTTCCCAGACTTGTCACCAATCGATATCCAATATGCTTGGCAATCGACTGAGTAATTGACCCCAACCACTAAATAACCTAGTTGACGTTCATCACCAAATTCAAGAAGACTGCGATGACTTATTCAGGATACCAGAAATCATTTAATTTCAAGCCAGCCTAGGAGACTTATCGAATGCATAAGCAATCGCGGCGGATCCAATCATAACTTTATAGTTTTTAGTAATTTTTTATTTTAAAAAATTCACTAATAGAGAGGTATCGATGGTGAGACTTTGCAAAAAAAATTTAAATGAGCGCTAACTAGGACCCCTAGAACACATATCCGGGGTCAGTTTCATTTTTTTATGTATATATATATATATATATATATATATATATATATATATATATATATATATATATATATATATATATATATATATATATATATATATATATTTGTGTGTGTGTATGTCCAACCGATAACTCAAAAAATAATTAACCGATTTCAATGAAACTCGGCAAGTGCCTTTTTTTATTAATGGCTTGGATGAGTTCATTAGCCAGGAAAATCGGACAAAGTTTTCCTGGAAAATTTTGGGTTTTCTTTCGAAAAAAAAGAATTTTCTCCAATAATTACAAAGCTATATTAATTAAGTTTTGTGCATATGTTGTCTTGGGTAAGGCCTTATTACGTACCAAAATTGAAATTTCTAAGTTTATATAAAATTGAGTTATTCAAATTTTGAGGTTTTTTACGAAAAACATTTTTTCTCCGAAAATTACGAAGTTATTTTAATGAATTTTGGTGAATATGTTTCCTTGAGAAAGGTCTTACTACATACTAAAATTCAACTTTCTAAGTTTATAGAAAGTTGAGTTATTCAAATTTGAAGCATTTAATAAAAATTAACTACCATAACGCACCTGCTGCGTCCCGTACTTTTTTTTAATATTTTAGTTTGAAAATGTAATCATTTTTTAAGTTCGATTAAACACATATTATATATAAATTTCATTAAAATGATCCCCTGTTACTGGGTGTTCAATTTTGTTGAAAGTCAGTATATTTTAGATATAAAGATATTAGGTATTGGCTGACTTTACTGACTGCTCAACGTCCAGCTCAAAACTTGGAATACAGTAACAATACACAGACTGTCCCGTAAGTCGGTATAGATAACCGCCTCTGAGACCTCCACCCACCACCCCTGACGACACACTGACGAAACAATATGGCTTATGGAAACCTGGTGGCGTAAGTTCTAACCTGAGATTCTGTAATCCATGATGGCGGCCAAGATGGCCGACCGAAAGTGAAATATCCGGGAAATTTGACATTTGAAATGGCATTTGGGCTAACCTGTCATTTTAATTTTTGTGAAAATGACATTTAAAAAATATTGCGGTAAACGCATGCGCAAACCAACTTTTTTAGTTTTCGGTTAAGAGGTATGGTATTTGGTGTCATTTTACCCGTCTTGATGAGCAGAATTCAAATATGGTAAAGGACGCATGGGTAAACTTAACTTTTTTTAGTTTTTGGTTTAGACCCCATGTGTCAATTTACTTGTGCGGATGAGTATAGCTCAAATATAGCGGGGTCAGGTCAGGTCAGGTCTCAGGGAACAACATGTTGGTAGGCAAGCTGTTAGCAGTAAGACGCTAGCTGCAAGGAACTGACTGCACGCAGCCATCCGAATTCCTGTTAGATAGCCTGCGTGTGGTAGGAAATAATGAGTTATTTCCCTGTTAGAGCCTGCACGAGAACCCGTTATCAATTTTAGTTTCCTGGCAGCGTGATTTTGAGCTGATAAAGCACATCGTTTAAGGTTGAAAATAAAACAACTGATTTAAACACAATCAATTTATTAGCATTATTTCACAAGACTTACATATTAAATGATTACATAGTGACTCTTACGATACCAGTTAGAGGTTTATATTCAACTACACAATCATGAATAACTAAACAGTAAGCTCTAGTTCTATTTGGAAAATTGTCTTCACTCATCAACTCCGCCTTGATGTCCACCGTTGAGGACTTGATTGACTCATTCTGGTGCTGACAGTCGATCTTTAAACTCATCACAATTTAAGAGAGGCTCTGACATGTTTTTATGACAAAAACTTTTTTGAAAATCTGTGTACATCTGGTAGGCTTCAGCATATTTAGATTTTTCGAAATCCATATTCATAGATTCATAAGGGTATCATTCTGAATTTAGGAACACTCGTAGATCTCCCATACCGATGTTATCGAAGATGTCGCCTTGTTTGCTTACATTGTCTTTTCGATCTGTTTGAAATGCTATAATCACATATCAGGGTCTTTCTAAGTTGGTTGCAGTTTTAACAGATCACACAGTTTTATTAATTATCTGAGCCATGGTAGCTCATATATGTCCCATTTGTGATAGAAATATAGACGTGGCTTTTTCAATTTTATCCATCAACTCCAACTTTATTTTATCGTTTTAAATACATGGTTTGCTTTTAAAAACATGTTGGTTACAGTAATTTTCCATCTTGCTGTACCAGTACTGTAATAGCTGTTGGAATCATTTCGAGCTATTGTAAATCGGAAAGTATGTTTACCACAGAGAACTGCTTTAAAGTGATTTAAGAAACTGAACAGGATCCAAATAGGTATGAGCTTGTGAAACTTGTCGTTTACTATATATGAATTCTACCCGTCAAGGCGAGTAAAATGACACCATACCTCTAAACCAAAAATTAAAAAAGTTGGTTTGCGCATGCGTTAACCGACATATTTTTAAATGTTATTTTCACAAAAATCAAAATGGTGGATCCTCTTATTTTGACAGGTTAGCCTAAATGTCAAATTTCCCGGGTTTTTCACCTCTGTTCGGCCATCTCGGCCGCCATCTTGGATTATTCAGGATTAATCTCAGGTTAGAGCGTACCCCGTCGGGTTTCCATCCCTCGTATTATTTCGTCACTGTGCCGGGTAGTGGGCTCAGCACCGGCTATCTGTACCTACCTACTCCCCTATAAGAAACGACACAGCGCAGATGCGTGTAGAGGACCCAAATATGTGTTGACTTAATGCAAGTTACCGAAGTATATACAAAGTTGCGCCCCTGAAATGTGGGGGGTATAGGAGTTTAAAGTTGTTCCACTCCATTCCAAATTAAAAATAAATTATATATCGAAAACCATGCAATCTATAAAAACCAAATTAAATACATTAAGTTGGCTCAGTATGGGTCTTAATTAGCGGTTACTTCAGATCTATGACAATGTTGCATGGAGTGACGCGGGTGACTCACTCGTTAAATTAAAACGATTTTTTCCACTGGCTAATCCAAAACAACGATACAGTTTATTTCCAATTAATTATAAACCCTTTTTCATTTTTGTAAATTTTTAAACTTTCTTATAGCTTCTAAGAAAAACGGGATTAACTGAGGCAAGTTCGAAATATTTCCTATAAGAAAGTGATAACATAGGTCAACCGTTATCCGTAAATTATAATTGGCATTTTAGATCATTATTTAGTATCATGCCCCTATTTTAATGAGAATGTCAGCAAATATTTTTGTCAACGAGTAAGTTGATACGCTATTGGGCAAAGAAAAACAAAAGTTGGCCATGGAAACTCAACATCTATTAGGCCTAAGTAAATTTTAAGCCATCTGTTTAATAGCTTGTAGCCAGTTATATAAATGTACCAACTCTAGGATATTCAAATTGATAATAAAAACGGTATTTAAAAAAATATTAAAAAATGCATGTATTCAGTTTTTTCAAATATTTCAGTAGGTATAAAACCATGGTTTTAGTTAAAAGTGACAACCATGTATATATATATATATATATATATATATATATATATATATATATATATATATATATATATATATATATATATATATATATATATATGTAACATAAGAATATTATTGTTTAGTTATATTTGGTATTAATGTCAGGTTGGTTGGCACTAGTTATGTTTCTCAGCCTGTCGATATGCCATATTTATTATTATCGTTGTCAACACGCAATTATCATTCTTGTCATTCTGGTTTATGAACTATGAATAATGATTTTGTTAAAATAAATCACTTATTAACTTAGTAAAACGTTGTTATTAACTGAAACTACAACGTTACATGGTGTCAGGTGTGGTTCATTGTTCATCTCAAATAACCAGCAAAGAAAATGCCAAGTGACGAAGAAGGAGCTGCTAGGGCTAGCGTGGGAGTCCGACCGCCGAAAGCGTTCAATTTTGGGGCTGAAAATCTCTCTATCGCTTGGAAACAATGGCTACAGCAATTTGAGTGGTATGCTACAGCTACGCAATTGGGGAAAAAAGCACCTGAAATTCAAGCTGCAACTTTTATGGCAACATTAGGATCAGACGCCGTCCCAGTGTTTAACAGCTTCAATCTTACGACAGCGGCACAAAAGGATTTAGCTACATTGAAAGATAAGTTCAATTCTCATTTCATACCGAAAACAAATATCGCTTTTGAAAGATACAAATTCAATAAAGCTTGTCAAGAACAAGGTGAATCCTTTGATGAATTCGTGACAAAGGTCAGAAATTTAGCTAAAACGTGTGATTTTCAAGCACTTCATGATAGCTTGATAATGGATAAACTTGTAATTGGAATACGTTCCGATAAAGTGCGAGAAAGGTTGTTTGCGGAAGAAAACTTAACGTTGAATAAATGTTTGTCAATATGTAGAGCTAGTGAGCAAGCTACAAAGCAGCTAGCTGAGTTGAAAAGTGAAGATATTACAGTTAATAAATTCAAAACTGAAGCAAGACACAAAATCGTGCAAAACAAAGTTACGACTGAAGAATTCGATTGTAAAAGATGCGGAAAAAAACACCGACGACAAAATTGTCCAGCATTCAATAAAAGTTGTGACAACTGCTCCAAAAAAGGTCATTTTGCATCACAGTGTTGGGCTAAAACAAAATCAAAAGTCAACAAGAAGCAAGAAAAGAAAGTTAACGCTGTAGAGAATGAAGAATCAAGCAGTGATGAAGAACTATTCATAAATTCATTGAACACAGAACTAGATGAAGATAGATGGACTGAAATTATTGAAATTAAAAGTAAAAAATTCCATATTTATCTAGACTCATGTGCTGATTGTAACGTCTTGCCTTGGAAAATAGTCAAGTATTTTAATGAAGAGTTGAAACCATCGAAAGTGAAAAGACTCATAGCATTTGGCGACAATAAACTTCAAGTTGTGGGAGAAGTCGATCTGGAAGCAACTATTAAAAATCAAACTGCAATTGTTAACTTCAAAATTGTTGATAAGAAAGTTCCTGCGATTCTAGGAAGAGAATCTTCTACTAAACTGGGCCTTATTCAAAGAGTACAAACAATTTCCATACAGTCAAATGAGAATCTGTTTAAAGGACTGGGTTGCCTCAAAAATTTTGAATATGATATTGATTTGGTAGAAAATCCTAATTTCCACATCAGGGCCCCTCGAAAAATACCACATTCACTTCATAAGGATGTTAAACGTGAACTGGATGCAATGGTTAAAATGGATGTGATCGAACCAGTCAGTGAGCCAACACCAGTGGTCAGCCCAATGGTTATTGTCAAGAAAAATAATAAAATCAGACTTTGCCTTGATCCGACTGATGTCAATAAAAATATTTTAAGAAGAAGGTTTCCCTTAACAACAGTGGAAGAAATTGCAGCTAAATTAAAGGACTCAAAGTATTTTACATTGTTAGATTGTAAGAGAGGATTCTGGCAAATCAAAGTTACAAAGCGCACCCAACAGTATTTGACATTCGCAACGCCATGGGGAAGATATTCATGTAAAAGATTACCATTTGGCCTCGCTTCAGCACCAGAACTATTTCAGAAAATCATGTCTGATTTATTAAAGGACATTTCAAACGTAGAATGCTCTATGGATGATATTTTAATTTATGCCAAATCCAAAGAAGAGTTAAGAAAAATAACTGAAAAAGTATTACAAGTTATTCAAGATTCTGGATTAAAGCTCAACAAAGAGAAATGCAAATTTGAAGTGAAGAAAATCAATTTTCTGGGTCACGTGATAACAGAAACAGGACTTGAAAGTGATCCTGAGAAGATTTCAGCGATTAAAACAATGAAGACTCCTGAAAATAAGAAACAACTTCAAAGACTGTTAGGTATGGTAACCTATCTAATCAAGTTTATTCCAAATCTGTCAGAAATTACGCAACCACTACGTGAATTATTAAAAAAAGATGTCGTATGGCACTGGGAACAGGAACAAGAAGTAGCAGTCAAGAAAATTAAAGAACTTCTAACTTCGCCGCCAGTCCTAAAGTTCTATGATGTAAATAAAGACGTAACGCTGTCAGTAGACGCAAGTTCATATAGTTTGGGAGCTGTCTTAATGCAAGAAAATCAACCAGTTGCTTATGCATCGAAAGCACTAACGCCAGCCCAACAGAATTACCCACAAATTGAAAAAGAAGCAGTGGCTATCAAATTTGGGTGTAAAAAATTCCACGAATACATCTATGGCAAAAAGCTATTAGTAGAAACAGACCATAAGCCTTTGGAAACAATTTTCAAGAAACCAATTCAAAGTGCTCCTCCTAGACTTCAAAAAATATTACTCGAACTAACATCTTATAGGCCAGAAGTAAAATATGTCAAAGGAAGTGACATTCCTATTGCAGATGCTTTGAGCCGTGACTGTAATAATCAAGAAATCGTGACCAAAGAAGAAAAAGATGAAGAGGAAGTAGTAATTGCCTTAGCCATGTCTGAGACTGCGCAATCTGAAATCACAACAGCTACAGAAGCTGATGAAGAGTTGAAAATTCTCAAGAGATTTATTCTAAATGGTTGGCCAGATAGCATCAAGGAGTTACCACAAACTATTCGCCACTATTTCAATTTTCGAGAAGAACTCTCAATTTACAACAATCTAATTTTTAAGAATGACCGAATCATAATTCCTCAGTCAAAAATTCACCACATGTTGAAACAAATACATGCTCGTCATTTTGGAATTCAAAGCAGCTTAAGAAGAGCCAGACAACTACTGTATTGGAGAGGGATGCATGAAGATATTTCTAACTTTGTAAATAAGTGCAGTATTTGTCAGCAGACTCAAAGTTCAAATCCAAAACAACCAATTTTGACGAAACCCATTCCAGACTTGCCATGGCAAATAGTCGCAAGTGATTTGTTTACATACTCTAATCGTGACTATATAGTGATAACTGATAGTTACTCCGGTTATTTAGACTTCAAACGACTTAAAAATTTAACGTCCCAAGAAATCATCAAACACTTAAAAGACTGGTTTTCAGTGCATGGAATTCCGGAAGTTTTCGAATCAGACAATGGTCCACAGTATTGTTCTCAAGAATTTAAGAAGTTTACAAAAATTGGGGTTTCAACCACATTACTTCAAGCCCTCGATTTCCACGTGCAAATGGCTTAGCAGAGAAAAGCGTTGCCATTGCGAAATCAATCTTAAGAAAATGTGAGCTTGACAACTCTGACGTGCAACTTGCCTTATTAAATCACAGAAATATCCCACGAACTGAAGAATTGGGTTCACCAGCTCAAAGACTGATGAGTAGAATTACAAGAACACAAATTCCAATATCAAACGAACAATTGGCTCCTAAAGTTGTTCGTAATGTATCTGTAAATTTATCACTTGCTCGAAACAAACAGAAAAAGTATGCCGATAAATGTTCAAAACCGTTAAACAAAGGAGATCGGATCAGAATGCAAATTGGTAAGCGAAATTGGAAAGAAGGAGTGGTTGATGAAACCCTAAATGAAAGATCTTACAATGTCACGCTTAAAGATGGTTCGACTTATTGCAGAAATTTAGCTCATCTCCATAAAACAGAAGCAAGCATCCCGAATCCCACCGAGATTGTTTCTACTCAAAACACCAAAGATAAAACAGAAGCAGTAGTTCAAGATAACTTGCAACAAAGTCCTAAATCAACACGTGTACCAGTGTCAGTGCCTGTTAATAATTCAAGTGATGATCGTATTGTTACTAGAGCTGGTCGTGTTGTTAGACCGGTTCAGAGGCTGGATCTGTAAAGGCATCTATGGTCAATTGTTAACATGTTTCTTATTAAGTGTGGATTGTAATATTTAATTAGGTATTTCTCTTGTTCTCCGTAAAAAGGGAAGATGTAACATAAGAATATTATTGTTTAGTTATATTTGGTATTAATGTCAGGTTGGTTGGCACTAGTTATGTTTCTCAGCCTGTCGATATGCCATATTTATTATTATCGTTGTCAACACGCAATTATCATTCTTGTCATTCTGGTTTATGAACTATGAATAATGATTTTGTTAAAATAAATCACTTATTAACTTAGTAAAACGTTGTTATTAACTGAAACTACAACGTTACAATATATATATATATATATATATATATATATATATATATATATATATATATATATATATATATATATATATATATATATATATATGTGTGTGTGTGTGTGTGTGTGTCACTTTTAACTAAAACTATATATATATATATATATATATATATATATATATATATATATATATATACATGGTTGTCACTTTTAACTAAAACCATGGTTTTATACCTACTGAAATATTTGAAAAACTGAATACATGCATTTTTTAATATTTTTTTTAAATAATTGTCACTTTTAACTAAAACCATGGTTTTATAGTTACTTATTTGATAACCACCTTTTGATTGTCAAAATAATTATGTAAGATGGATCTCAAGATGCCCTATAATTAACTCATATAATTTTTCTCGTATCTTATATAAGAACCAATATATTGCGGTTTACCGTAATAATGCACCACCCTATGTATATATATATATATATATATATATATATATATATATATATATATATATATATATATATATATATATATGGTTGTCACTTTTAACTGGCTCTCTCAAACAAGGCGAGATAAGAGGTGGGTAGATTACAAAAACGTGCGCCATTTTATGCTTATTTATTATCTGAAAACGTTTTCTAGATGTGTTTTATAGTTACTGAAATATCCTGAAAAAACTGAATACCTGATTTTTTTCATGCCGTTTTTGAATATCCTATAGCTGTTTTGAATATCCTATATATAAGAAGAGAGAGAGAGAGTTTGGCGAGTCGCGTTCATTAGAAGTTAATGATCTTCTAGTCCGAATTCAAAGTAGAAAATTTGGGTTTGCTCATAAGCGGTTATGTGGCATCCCGCGAAACTACCTTCAAGCCAATGGCGCTTCCCGTTAAACCGGAAGTAACATGTTCTTGGTTATTTTTAATGAAACACCTGTATATGATTAAAATTTTAGATTCCGCATCGAATTCTAGATGAAATTTTATAAAGACGCCATATGTCAAAAATGCGACGATTTCGAGTTGATTCAGTTATTTAGAAAATTTTCAAAATGTCTACTATGTTTGATAAGACATATCTGCAGTACTAACCAAGGACGGAACTTCAACCGCGGTAAGGAGACTGAGGAAGCTTGGTTCTAGGTAAGGCGTAGTTAATATTTTCAGGAACTTATACCAGGCTCATCTGGTCATACATAGCTGCCTATGACCGAAAATTCCAAAATTCAACAGACTTTTCTATGAGGTTTCATTATAACAGCTTGTGACTTTTTTGTTATGAAAATATAACCTAACCTACCAATAGTTACTCTTATAAGAAGCTTTTGTTTATTTTTCAAATGATGCTTTCGATTGATTTTTAGTTAACGGAGAACTTAGCAGAATAAATCACACAGCAGTTTAATGGCAGATTCCCACATTTACCTTTACCTTTAGCACGAATAATGAGTCATTTGTAATACCTTATGTTTTATTTATTTAACCTCAGTCTATTTCCATGACTATGGAGAATCATCTTACTATCGTTGAAATTTTGACGATCATTTTTTGTCGGTAAGGAGGGTAGGATCTTTTACGTGCCCAGCATTGTACGGACACGGGACTGGCGGCTTTACACC
The DNA here is from genome assembly GCA_964006375.1 of Tillus elongatus. Classification (NCBI taxonomy): domain Eukaryota; kingdom Metazoa; phylum Arthropoda; class Insecta; order Coleoptera; family Cleridae; genus Tillus; species Tillus elongatus. The sequence continues at coordinate 110,586,304 of OZ023265.1, forward strand.
CTTTCAAAATAACGGTACCTGTACACAACTAACTTGCTCAAATTCGATGTCATACAGCCTGCGTATATATGTTACTTTGAAACTTGGTACTGAAAAAGCGGAGAGAAATTTAAATGACCCTGTCAAGAATCGAATGCACGATTTTCGGTTAAGCAGTCCAACGCACTGACTACTAGGCCACTGTAGACTCGGCTTGTGATTTATATAAACGAATGCTCGAATCAGTTATACCTTATGAAGATCCATAAATCTAAACTCACTCATGTAAAATCTTTGCCTTATCTTATATGGATATAGTTCTACAAAATTGGCTGTGGTTGTAAAATAGTTCGGCTGGCATCAGTTATAAAGAATAACAAACGATGGACCAAGAACTTTAAGTGTATAAGCTGTTAACAAGACTAATAAATAGCAAATAAATCATAGATAGAAGTTTATGGGGGATTTCCAATGTGTTTCCCGTTCCTATTTTAGATATTGCAATGAAATATATTAGAAAGTATCAGTTGAATTTTACTTCATTTTTGACATTTTTGGTCATAGGCGACTAAGTATGACCAGATATCTGAAATCTGCGAGAAAATATGAGGTAGAAATCAATGTATCTCGGAAATGGTAAGAGATAGGTATAGAAAAGTGTTAACAAAGTTTAAAGAAATTTTAATGTGTTCTATTTAAAATATGGAATTTCCGACCTTGATTAACATTGCAGAAATGTCTTATCAAACACAGTATAGTGACATTTTGAAAATTTAATAAATTGAATTAACTCGGAAACGTCGCATTTTTTACATATGGTGCTCTTATTCAATTTTATCTAGAATTCGAATAATAATAATATAATATAATGTATATAATAATGATTATATATATATATATATATATATATATATATATACATATATATATATATATATATATATATATATATATATATATATATATATATATATATATATATATATATATATATATATAATGTTCAATTTAAAGTAACGAAGTACATTAACTGTGTGTATGTTTTTGTTTCTTTAACGTCGGTCTATTTCCGTGACTATGGCTAATCACCGACGCCAGGGAGCAGTTTCACCTCACTATCCTGGAAATTGTGCCGAAACCCTGCCTTTCTGTAAGGATGGTAGGGATTCTTTAACGTGCCCAACATTGCATGGATGCGGCCAAACGGCTCTACGCCCCCTGCGAAAGGCGGAATGCACAGACATCCGACTTACTCAAATACAATGCCACAACCTCCGTTGATGTTAATGTTACAGCATATATGTACTGAAAAAGTGCGAGGAGAACCCTGAGATCTAACTTAGTACCCTTTGCTTCAGAGGCACACCTTCTTACCACTGAACCATCCTGGGGAAAACTAATTTACAACATCTGCAGAGAATAGAAAACAGTTTTTTTTTTGCCGTGATAAGAATTAGCCATTTGCCACAAGAAAGGACGTCAATAATTATAAATGAGAGACGAATGAGATAAAAAAGTATTATCTTTAACACAGAATGAGTCTTTCACTTAAGAAAGTTTAGTGACTTTCATATGTCACTGATTTGTGTATTCTGTAACAACAAAACAATTTCCTTTGCTAATAACTACAGGCTGTGACATCTATTATGATTTCTGCAAAACAACAAGCAAAGTGAATTCTACTGTTTGTTTTCTACCAGCAAGTCAGTTAATAACCGCACCAATATTTGAATTCAATATTCATGGTAAATAGACAATTTACATTTACAATGCCTATAAACTTGGATGAATTAATTGACCCTAAATGTTTACAAGTCTGGAAATAATTGTTTCTCTTTCTAAAATAGTTAAGCAAATCCATTACCTGTTAGTTAAGTCACCTCTCCTACTTATAAGAAATTAGTGAGTGCCTTCAAAACACATAAATCGACTGTAAATCATAGACAAAGGAATGAATAATGAATCAATGCTATAAACTGTAGATAAATACGTAAATGTGTAAGGGTATGTATGAATATAGTAACCAACAAGAAATGTTCTGCTATATTAGCTACAGAAACAGTGTTCCTGGTATAACTTAGTCAATGATAATTGATGGCAGGTGCCATAGAGGAACGTGTTTCTATTATATATTCCACCATCAAATGCCAAAAATCAAAAATGTTTGGTTAGATGTAAATAATAATAAAGAAAAATGAATTAAATTTTTAAAATCTGATTTTCAATACAAAGACCTGCTGGTGCTGGTATTAAACATGATGAATTTGGATTTCTCAAAAGCTTGTCGTGTTTGTCTAAACGAGGGTATAATGATGTCCATATTTAAAGTAAACGTATCAAAAAAAATAATGGCTTGTGCATCAGTACAGGTAGGTTCTTTATACAATTTATTTCTAATATAATGTTATAATTTTTCACTTTCATGTAGGTATGGCAGAATGATGGTCTACCCGCACAAATTTGTAATAAATGTTCTGCAAAACTGCACATATCCTTTCAATTCAAAAAACAATGTGAAAAATCTGATGCCAAATTAAGACAATATTTAGCTAGTTTATCACAGGAAAATATACACCAACAGCAGCAACCCCTTCAACCTATTTCTAGTCAAGAAGAACAGAATGTGGAGCAGCAGATTCAAAGTTTACAGCCACCTACGCAAATCACCCATGTCAATGCTGCAGTTAACAGCTTAGAAAACAAAATTACCCATCTACAAACTTCTCAGCATTTAACACAACCAGCTCAAAATAGTTGTGTATTTATAGAATGCGCCCCATTGATTGAAATGTCCCAAGAACAAAAATTTGATTCATTTATTCCTGTGACACAACATCAACAACCACCCTTAACTCAGATTAACTATAATATTCAAGGTCAAAATCATATTCAACCTGGTCTGCAACTAGGCAGTTACAATATACAAAATGTAGGACAAGTGCAAGTATATAATGGTACTTATACAATGCCCCTCCAAGCTATGCAACCAGCAAGTATACTTCATAATCAAGTAATCACCCCTCAGATGCAAATTGCAGCTCCTCCACCCCCTCAGCAGCAACATCTGCCCCATTTGCAGCCGATGATGCAGCAGCAGATACCTGAACAAATACAGTTGGATGAGAAAGACAAGACAAAGAAAATAAACAAAATTAGAAGAGACAATAAAGTGAATGATGGTAACAAACAGTGCCCAACATGTAATAAAGTATTCACGACTGCTACAAAGTTAAGTAGGCATATGAAAACTCATAGTACTGATATGCCCTACAAATGTAAGGTGTGTAATAAAGCATTTTCACACAGTGGTAATTATAAAATACATCTAAGGATGCATACAAATGAAAGACCTTTTAAATGTAATATTTGTAATAAAGGCTGTCGGCAGGCACAGGATTTAGAGAAACATATGAGGACACATACAGGTAAGATTTAAATATTAAGTAAGGTGTATATATATATATATATATATATATATATATATATATATATATATATATATATATATATATATATATATATATATATATTGTTACGTTCTACAGGGTTCTGGATTTGTTTACTAACAAAACACAGCTTTTCAAACTACTATTTATTATTACCAACTATTTTCCAACACCAATGTCAACTAAAATATATCTCTTCTCTATTATTAAATGTCCATAGAACTATATTCCACTATCGCCTTCTATGATCGCTTCCTATACCACAACACTTACTGTTAATTCCCTTTATACTCTATGATCACTTCTTTACACCACCTTATTCAATACTGAACTAACTTATTCTGTGCACCGCTCGTCTATACTTGTCTATAGAGATTCTAGACGTTCCACACTATTCTAAACTATTCTACACCTGTCATCTCTGGTCTATTCCAGATATGTCATTCCAGAGTGTTCGTTGTGACAATATATATATATATATATATATATATATATATATATATATATATATATATATATATATATATATATATATATAAGCATGTAAAAACATAGTGGGCATCTCCTTCTGCACTACTGCGTGATTTCAAAATTTGGAAATAGGAGAAATAAAATTTGTCAAGTCATATTGAAAAAGTTCAACTAACTGTGCTACTTGACCAAAAGCTTGCTGTTTATCCACAGACAAAATTATTTGTTTTTTGGGTTGTAGTTCCTAAGAAGTTGTTTTGTGATTGGTATTGGTTGCCTCTCTTCTACTAGCTTGCTTGGTTCAAGCATGTAGTAGTACACTGGAAATAATAAATTGTACTTAACTACCTTTACTAGCTAATGGATAATAATAATTTTGTTTATTCTGTATAAAGGATTAGATCCTTATTACAAGAGATGTGATTTGAACAACAAAAAACTATAATATATTGATTACAAAAAAGAAAGAAAAAGACAAATCAGCCTACCATGTTAAGACCATTCATTTTGGATTAAAGATATAATTTTTAACATATTAACAGTAAAATTAAATACAAATTTTAAACAAGTGCTATGAAGATTTGCATTCAAGAATCTTAGCAGCTCACTCACCTATCCAATGGCTCCTAAAACACTAGAATTGATATTTTTGTATATCGGTCATCTAAAGAAAATACAAGGTGTGTTTTTAAAGTAAGTACCTTTTTGAAATAAGAAAAAACAAGTGTACTTTTCTTAACAATATAATTTTTACATGAAAGGGTGTACCTAATTAATTTACTTTTCCACATAATTTTCATTAATATTGAGGATTTATCATATCATACAATCAGGTTTTGAATCCCATCCTCATAGAAGTTTGCCGTCTGATTTGACAACCACAGCAACAAAGCCATTTTCTCTTATCATTGTCGTGGCTCTGACCACCCAAATTCAGGAACTAATGGTAGTCACTGGGTCCAGGATCGGAACTGTATGGAGAGTGATCACGTTTTTCCAGGCAAAAAGATGCGATGAGCTCGTAGGTTCATGAAGCAAAACGATGCCCTTACTTAACTTGCCTCCCCTTTTGTTTTCGATTGCACAGTGTAGTTTTTTAAGGTATCGCAATACGTTGTAGAAATTATTACGTCACCACGAGGCAAAAAATCCACAAGCAGCACCCCCTTTCTGTCCCAAAACACAGTACACATGATTTTTCAGGCTAAAATTGTTTGCCTGAACTGCACTTTCTTGGGTAATGTTGAATGGCCGCATTCTGCTTTGATTCCGGTGTAACATTTAGTGATCACGCAAGGTCACCGGCTTCGTTTCTCATCATGAACATTTGTGTGGTCATCTTTACAAGATATAACCCATTTCCATATGATTTCATCACTCATAATGTTTTCTCCATTAACTTCACTGATCCGACGAATGTCAGCCATTTTAATGCCTTTAACGCTAAGAAAACGAATCACAGCGTGCATTTCACAGTCGGCAGGATTCTCGATAGGCGGAGGCATTTTAAATAGTGACAAACAAGCATAAGCACGGTCTAATCTTTTAGTAATAGAGTCTGTGGCTTGTAAACAAATGTAGGTACACAGCGTGAAAGCGTGGAAAGTCACAGTGGCGGAATTTCAAAAACGGTACTTACTTTAAAAACATGGCTCATATGTTCAAAGATTCCACTTCGCACAAATTACAAACAGTGTAACAGGACTGCTTTTATTAGCCTTTTTATTAAACGATTCAGAATGGTGTGGGCTCTTTATAAAAGCGACTTGGTTTTATTAATAATAAATTTTCGAGAGGTTTCATTAGATCTGTTTATTTTAGATGAAATCGAACAGCAGAGCATTGGCATTTAAACAAATCCAAATTTGACTATTTTACCTACTGTCCTGTATGCCTAGAATCTTACAATTTTACCTTATCTTATACTGGGGAGGGTGGCTTGGTAATCTTCAATGAAGCCAGGATATTTGATTCTGTATAACTTTTTTAATGATAATAATAACAAAATGGAATGAACGGTCAATGACAAAGAAAATTAAAATAATGAGACTAAGTCTTTACAATTGTCTTAGAAATATTTTAATTAAGTTTTGCCTATGTCCACAGCAACCCATTTTCCAATTCCTTAATTCTCTGTGAACCCCTTTGATTCACACGTATTTTCTCATGATATTTTTTCACCCAATTAAAAACTGCAATCTATACATTATTTGTGGTTATTTATGTCAAGCAAATAAGTCAACATTCATCGTAAAGATATTACATTTATATTTTCTGAGCAGTAGTAAATTCTAAATTGGCAAGAGTTTGATGTAAAATGAAGATTGACTAATGTGGATCTAGCAGAAGTATTGACAGAGAGGATAATAGAGTTTCGCTATTAAGTAAATTTTTAAAGAAAAAGTTTTTAAAATGTTGGTGTTTTTATTTAGACCTTATTAAATGAAAATTATATCTTTACATGCACAAGCTATGCTTTTATGAATGATCTATAGAGGTGTGCGAAGTTTTGAAATTTCAAACTGAACCCGAACTCAAACCGAACCTTCGGTTCGAAAATATGTTTTCATTAGCGATGCTGAAGTAGTTCGAAGTTCGAAATATATAATTCTCCAAAATAGTTCGAAGTTCGTTTCTCAAAAATACTTCGAAACTCAACTTTACATGCATTGAAATGCTGCCAAAGGTAGCGAAGTTGTGGCCCCGTTAACTCGATAGCGGCGCTTTAAACTCGTTATCGGTCTCGTTGAGTCGAAAGAGTAATTTTAGGAGATGTCACTCTTGCATATTTTTGACAGTTGGTGGGACACATTGAGACACGATGGAGCCGTTTAGCAATCACAGTATTATTTTTCTTATATATCCCAGCCTCCCAACACCTTTTTCAGTAACAACATTATGATGGCAGTGTTCAAAAGCGATCGGTAACGTAAATTTTCAGCATTTATGAGGATAATTGCAGATTGACTTTGGTTGAAACACTGGTTTCAACATGCTTTATTTCACAATGAGCCAAAACAGTTAAATGTTCACAATCAGGAAACAGTTCAAATTTTAAGTGGTTATTTTATACCTATCATGTAGAGGTGTGCTAAGCTTCAAAATTTCGAACCGAACTTGAACCGAACCCTTGGTTCGAAAATATGTTCGCACTAGCAATGTTGAAGTACTTCCAAGTTCGAAATATGTAATTCTCCAGAATAATTCGTACTTCGTTGTTGAAAAATACTTCGAAATTTAACTTTACATGCATTGAATGCGGCCAAAGGTAGCGAAATTGCGGCCCCGTTAACTCTGTAGAAGCGCTTTAACTCGTTATCGATCTCATTGAGTCGATAGCATAATTTTAGGAGATTTCACTCATGCATATTTTTGACAGTTGGTGGGACATATTGAGACAATGCGGAGCCATTTAGCAATCACAGAATTATTTTTCTTATATATCCTAGCCTCCCAACACCTTTGTCAGTAACAACATTTTGATGGCGGTGTTCCAAGGCCATTGGTTACGTAAATTTTCAGAATTTATGAGGATAATTGCAGATTGTTTTTGGAAAACACTGGTTTCAACATGCTTTATTTCACAATGAGCCAAAACAGTTAAATATTCACAATCAGGGGACAGTTCAAATTTTAAGTGGTTATTTTATACCTATATCATGCTGACTTTGAACCCTCTCAATCTGTTTGCTAAAACTGCCTAGCCCATGCCAAACAACAACAACATATTTATAATTGAGCTTATCTATAGATCTAGAAATCTAAAAAAGTTTAAAATATTTTTTGCTTTTGTATTTTTGATTTAACGTTGACCCATCTCCACAAGGATCAGCAGTGGAAGGCATTTTCACCCAATCAACCTGCAAATTTGTCGAATTCTTCCTTTTTGTAAAAAGAATGAGAATCTTTTACATATCAAATATTGTATGTTACAATATTCCTAAATTTTGTATGTAAGGAAATGGCATAAACACTGAAGAATTTTGGGTAGTTTGATGTTCAATTTTGAATTTCTAAGAAGTTCCAAGTTTGACTGTGAACATTAGACATACTATTTCAGAGGTTCGAAGTTCGAGGCAATATATTTGCTTCGGTTCTTTAACAGTTCGGTTCGAACAAAACATGGGTTCGCACACCTCTACTATCATGGTCACTTTGACCCCTCTCAATCTGTTTGCTAAAAGGGCCTGGCCAATACCAAACAACAACATATTTATAATTGAGCTTATCTATAGATCTAGAAATCGAAAAAAAATTAAAATATTTGTTCTTTTTGTATTTTTTATTTAACATTGACCCATTTCCACAACGATCAGCACCAGAAGGCATTTTTACCCAATCAACCTGCAAATTTGTCGAACCCTTCCTTTTTGTAAAAAGAATGGGAATCTTTTACATATCAAATATTGTATGGTACAATATTCCAAAATTTTGTATTTAAGGAAATGATATATGAACACTGAAAAATTTTGGGTAGTTTGATGTTCGATTTTGAATTTCTAAGAAGTTCAAAATTCGACTGTGAACCTGAGACATACTATTTTAGGGGTTCGAACTTCGAGGCAACATATTTGCTTAGGTTCGTTCACAGTTCGGTTCGAACAAAACATGGGTTACACACCTCTAATGATATACTGTATAATTTGTGAGCACAATATATACTATTATTATAATTATTTTTATTAACTCCGCCCTATCCTTAGAAAATTACTATAATTCTCATGTGAGCGAATGACTTGTGGTTTTACAGCGGTTTTCGCTGACTGCAGCAAGTTCGCTTGACCAACCGTGAACGAGTCTATGTCCCACCATCAATATATTATAGAAGTTTCCAATGAATTCCTAAACTGTCGTTTTTAGGTTTGAGTAAACAAACTGCATCGTAAGTTTGCAGGTTACTGCGTAGGGCAGTTATAACCCTAGCCATCACTAGGCGGCTATATGGAAAAACGTGGGGACTAAGACCTAGTATGGCGCACTGGCTGTACACAAGGGTGGTCAGACCATCCTTAACATACATCCAGTGCCAAACGAAAACTAGGCCAGATCCAAAGGATGGCTTGCCTGAGCATCACAGGGGCATGACTTCAACCCCAACAGCCACCATGGAGGTGTTGCTGAATCTGCCCCCCATACACTTAGTTATCATGGGGAGGCCAGGCTAAGACTATACAGACTGTCCTGCAATGGTAGACTGAAGATTAACCAAGGCTGCAGGGGCCACTGCAAAATTCAGGAGATCGTGGAGGAGCCCATGCTTGAAATGAGGTCAGATTTCGCGAGCCCTGAATCTGCAGGGAAAATAATTTTATAGTGGAAAACCCCGGGCGAGGCATGGCGGGGTAGACCCCGGGCTTACCACGGGACGCGCTCATCTGGTTCACGGACGGATCCGGCGGAGAGCGTGGGACGGGGACAGGTGTTTATTCGGAAGGACCGGGGGTAAGTCATAGTATTTCCCTGGGAGCCCATGCAACGGTCTTTCAGGCCGAAATGTACGCCATCTTGCACTGTGTACGAGAGAACTCGAGGAGGGGCGACACCAACAAGTGGATCGTCATAACCACAGACAGCCAGGGAGTCCTTAAGGCCCTAAGTAGCACACGGATAAATTCCAGGCTTGTAAGTGAATGCCGAGACGAGACATGTGACCTGGCTGGGCAGAATGAGGTAACCCTCATCTGGGTGCCGGGTCACTCGGGGGTCAAAGGCAATGAAGAAGTTGACAGTCTCGCGAAGAGAGGGTCAGCAGAATCATTTATGGCACCAGAACTGGTTCTGGGCGTGACAAAGAGCAAAAAATTTGAAGGAGCGCGAGAAATCAATATCATCCTGTTTTAACTAACAGACCTTCCTTTCTTAAACGAGACAGATTTCATCCAATTCGGTTGAGCCAAACAAAACTTTCATCAGTAGGCTTTTCCCCCTTCCCTCCTACCTTAATCTTACGACTTATGGCAAAAAGTGTCACTCGGGGGTCAAAGGCAATGAAGAAGTTGACAGTCTCGCGAAGAGAGGGTCAGCAGAACCATTTATGGCACCAGAACTGGTTCTGGGCGTGACAAAGAGCAAAAAATTTGCAGGAGCGCGAGAAATCAATATCATCCTGTTTTAACTAACAGACCTTCCTTTCTTAAACGAGACAGATTTCATCCAATTGGGTTGAGCCAAACAAAACTTTCATCAGTAGGCTTTTCCCCCTCCCCTCCTACCTTAATCTTACGACTTATCGCAAAAAGTGTTGAATAAAAAATATGTAGAATTTCGGTAAGATTAACATTGTGTTATTTTTTTGATAGATTTTAGAGGGATATTTTCCATAAAAATGGCTTATTTCACATGACCATAGCGATTACACCCCCTAGCGGCAGAGTTTGGAACTTACGACTTATTTCCAGCATTTACTCTTAGCCACTTTCCTTAACAGAATTTTTTTCACAGATTTCCTGGACCACCCATTCCTGATATATGGTACCTCTTTAGCCTTAATGAAAAACCCTGTATATATATATATATATATATATATATATATATATATATATATATATATATATATATATATACTTATACTTTATTTGTTTGCTGTACTGTTTGTGATTTTTTATTTGTTTACGTGGACTGCAGTTACGAACCTTCCTGGTTCATCATCAGCACGCTACTCCATGATGAACCAGGAAGGTTCAAAACTGCCGTCCACGTAAACTAATAAAAAGTCACAAAAAGTACAGCAAACGAATAAAGTGTATATTTAAAAGTGATTACAGTCTAGTGCAACATTCCAATATATATATATATATATATATATATATATATATATATATATATATATATAATTGTAATAAAGACAAGCTTTAAAGTCAGGTGGCAATTCAAAATTGCCATAAACTACACTATCCATAAGAGCCATGGTAATATAGGAGTAACTCAAAAATGGGCATATAATTCAAAACCAATAAACCAACAGTAAATATGAATAAAATATATTAAATTAACAGTGTTTAGCAAGACGCAGCAGATGAAATGAAGATGGAATAGAAACCATTCAATGTTAAACAAAAGTTTTAAGAATCAGCACCTCAGCAGTAACAGAAAAACATGCAAAATTTACTTATCATAAATTTTCACTTAATAAACCAAAATATAAGAACTAAAAACATAGCAGAGCTTGTAGTCTGTTAGATGACCTATCTTTTGAGTCGCAGTAGAGACCTTAAAGTAAAATGTGGGATTCTCTAAAGGAAGTTGTGTGTGTTTTGTTTCTTTAACGTCGGACTATTTCCTCGACTATGGCCAATCATTGACGCCAGGGAGCAGTTTTACCTCACTATCCGGCAAATTTTGCTGAACCCCTGCCTTTCTGTAAGGAGGGTGGGGATCTTTAACGTGCCCAACATTGCATGGACACGGGACCGACGGCTTTACACCCCATCCGAAGGGCGGAACGTGCAGACATTCAACTTGCTCAAATACAATGCCAGAACCTCGGTTGATGTTAATGTTACAGTTTGTACTGAAAAAGTGAAAGGACTACCCTGGGATCGAACCCAGTACCCTTCGGTTCAGAGGCACACGTTCTTACCCCTGAACCACCGAGGTTCCAATAAAGGAAGTTGAAAGTCAGTTTATTGTTATAAAATGTGATAAAAAGGCTAAACATATCAACAATCTTTGGATACAAATTTCTAAAGTTATAAACCAATAGAGATAAATATCAATACAGAGCAAGATGCAATAGTTCAAGAGAAACAACTAGCACAACCTTCAGTTTGTTGTGTTTTGAAATGATGAGGAAAATGTATAAAAGACTGAAAAAATTCAGCTGTCAAATTGAGGCAAAATAGACGCTTAAAAAACGCATTTTTTTAGGTGGATTTGAATAATTAAATACATGAAATATATAAAAGTTCGGGACGCAGCAAGTGCGTTATGGTAGTGAATTTTTATTAAATGCTTCAAATTTCAATAACTCAACTTTCTATAAACTTAGAAAGTTGAATTTTGGTACGTAGTAAGACTCAAAATTTTCCGGGAAAACCTAGTCCGATTTTTCTGGCTAACGAACTCATCCAAGCCATTAATCAAAGAAAGGCACTTGCCGAGTTTCATTGAAATCGGTTAATTATTTTTTGAGTTATCGGTTGGATACATACATATATACATATATATATATATATATATATATATATATATATATATATATATATATATATATATATATATATAAATTGAAACTGCCCTGGATATGGGTTCCAGGGGTCCTAGTTCGCGCTCATTTGAAAAAAATTTTGCAAAGTCTCACCATCGATACCTCTCTAGTAGTGAATTTTTTTAAATAAAAATTCACTAAAAAGAATATTTTGCTACATATGGGCGCCTTTTACTAACAAAGAGATATTATTTAATGAAATACATTTTTTGATTAACACTATGCTAAGAATGTCAAAGAATTCGCTAGAACTAAGAATTAATTGTTAAATTTATATATTCTAAAGGATTATAAACCAGGATACATTTGTTCATTAAAATCAGCTGTTTATCTGGCTTTTAAAGAGCTTATCTTAGCGAATTTTTGTAGACAAAATTCGCTTATGACGAGATTGCGACTTTGAGCCTTTTGAAAAATTTGAACGAATGAGTGTGAACTAGGGACCGCTAGAACCCATACCTAAAAAGTAAGTTTTTTTGCATAAAATATGGTTAAGAAATAAGAAAAGAATTAAATCGGAAATTTAATGGTTTTTCTTCCAAAAACGTCACAGTAACAATTTAAAATGTCAAATGTGGTGATTTTATAACAGATTCTGAAACAAGAGAAGCGTGTGTTATAAGGTCATAGATTTCTGTTTCATCAGCTATCACTCTTAATCTGTCTGAAATGTTTGCAGAAAATTAAATTAAAATAGACCCTTTAAATAAATTTAAGGAAACGCCTTTCTTCAGTCAATAAATCGATAAGCGGACAAACCATATATAACCAGCAGTAAAGGTCCGGAGCAGCAAATGCTTTATGGTAGCACTTTTTCATAAACACTCTTTTTTACTTTAAAAACCTTAATTTTCTGTTAACCTAGAAAACTGAATTTTGGTGTATAATAAAGTCTTTATAAATGCAACATGTGTACCAAATTTCATCGAACCACCTTTATAAATTTCAGAAATTCAATTTGTGATTTGAAAGATGTTTTTGCTACCATTACGCGCTTGCTTCATCCGGCGTTTTTGTCTTTTAGTCCACGAGATGTTATTCACATCAAACATGAAAAATGTTAATTTTTTTTCCATTTTTAAAAGCTCACACTTTTACTTTTATACATAAACCTAAAACAATTACTGTTTTTTTTATTTTTCTAGGAGAACGACCTCATAAATGTACACTCTGTACAAAAGCATTCTCAACTAGCTCTAACCTTATAGCTCACATTAGGACACACACAGGGGAGAAGCCGTATGTGTGCTGCGTGTGTCAAAAAGCATTCTGTCAGTCAAATGAACTCACTAAGCATATGAGGACACATACTGGAGAAAAGTCACACATATGTGACATTTGTCAAAAAGGTACTTATTAAAAGTAGTAGTTAGAGTGTCCATTGACAGGTTTTTGCTCCTTAGAAATTGCGAAGCGCTGATAAATATATCTTAGAGAACCTATTCCACAAAAACAGTGTTTTACACCTAACAATCATTTTGTCGAAAAACTTGACTTCATTAAAAAGCACCTTCAACGAAGGTTTGAATATAAACCCCCACTGTTTTCCTAGAAGTCCTTGTAATTAGAATTCCATTCCCGGCTCTTGATAAGACTGCGTTTCAGTATTCTTTTTAAGAAAAAGAAAACTGCTTGACCTAAATGTTTCTAAGAAAATATTGTTTTTCCTTTTAAATTGTATTTTTCCTTTTAAGTTATATTTTTCTTTTTAATTTATATATTTCTTTTTATTATAAGTTTGATTCTAGTTGTAGGTAGATATTCGAAATTTTCATTGTTCGACAATGCCACAAATGCCAGACAGGCGCTTTAAGTAAAAACAGGAAATAATAAATGATGGTCGACCAGCGCCTACATTAAAATCAACTAAGGAAATGAAAAGTTTTAAACGCCATTTTAATAGCAGTGTTTACCAAATATATAAGTGGTTAGCGTGTTGTGAAACATTTTCCAAACTCTTCTGCTGGCCCTCTCTTCTGTTTTCATCGTCGTCTGCACAAAAAGAGAAAAATTCGGGAATTATGCGTGTAGAAATTTGGACTTGAATAATTTACACAAAATTGGTAAAAGACATAAAAATAGTAAGTACCTGTTGGAATCCTGTTTTAAGCTCAAACGTTTCTGTTTAGTGTGTAAATCCAATTTGTAACTTTCGATCTGACAAATCCATCCACTATAATCTATTACTTGCCCTACCTACCGCATGCCTTTGAGAAAGTTACTGGTTAGGACAATAATGACCTGAACAACGAATTTTTATGAATGAAAGGTCGTTATCGTCCTTACCAGTATCTTTTTCGTAGAAAGAATATGAAATACCTAAAGCCAGTATTATCAATAGCTAGGAGTGGAATTCTAATTACAGGGACCTCCAGCGAAACTATGGGAGTTTATATGTAAACCTTTGTTGAAGGTGTTATATATGTGTAATTGTCATGATGTCTGATACTTTTGGTTTGCATGAGATTTTCCTTATCTATGTTATTATTATCTCGAATACGTTGAGTAAGACAGGATTTATCCATAGTGGCATATTTCAGTTCAGTTGCACTAAATGTTTTTTAAATTGTATTAACAAACATTTTAAGGGGAATTAACCCATCTTTCTTTTTATTATCAAGTTATACCTTGCAGAGTACTCTCAAATTTTTTAAAACACCTTGTATAGTATTGCACACTAAAGAGAAAATCATTAACTGTATCCGAGACCTCGGTGATAAAAAGACAAGGGCAATTTAGGGAGGCCACTGTCTGAATAATTACTATATTTAAAAGTGATTAAGAAAGCACCAGACAGAATGCTTCTTTTAATTTATTTGATGTTAGTTTACAATTTTACATCTAAAGAAATTGAAATAAGGATAAGATAGATTCACTGAAATAATACACTTAATTTAAAACAATTACAATATTTGTAAGGCTAGATGTATGTAATCCGCACTGAGGTGGCGACCCTGTCATACATCTCACAATGTTCTAGTAACATTATGATTTTTTATTTAATCCTTGTTGAATGATTATTATTGCATTTACTCAAATGTGAATTGGAACGGCAGTAGAAGCAATATTTATTTGAAAGTTGAAAAGTGACAGCAAAATAATTAGCCTTTAGATGTTAAAGAAGATGATGTTCAGCAAAATCGTGTCCCAGTGCAAGCACAAGCATGGCTTTTTGTGCAGCATATTGTAGGTATAATTTTAATTATTTATGAATAATATTAAATATAAATAATAAAAGTGGAGGGTTCCATAAAGATGTAATCCTCCAATACTTGGGCGTGGATGTACGGTGAAGTTGAGAGAGAGCGAGAGAGAGAGAGAGAGAGAGTGGACTGTATTTGAGAGAGAACGAGAGAGTGGACTGTATTTGAGAAAGTTGTCTGTTTAGCTCTAGAAGTTTTTTAGCCGTTGACTCTGAAAGGCCATTTATGAAGGCCTTAGTGTGTGCTAATCCAGGCAGATTTTGCTATTGCTGGATTGTGCTACTATCTGTCCAAGTCTAATGATGATATCCCCAACACAGCTTCTGGTTCGATAAAGTCCTCCTGGGCACCACCTCTGGCAAGCTTTTGGGCCGCTACATTTCCATCAAGGTTCGAGTAACCCGGTGTCCAGACCAGCGACACATTGTACCTGCCTAGTTCGTTGAGGGCAGATTTACAGCTCCATACCATTTTTGAATTGCAATGGTAGAAACCAAGTGCCTTTATTGTAGCTTGGCTATCTGAATATATCTTTATCGATTTGTGTGTGCAATGGTTTTCAATAATTTCCCTCGCACACATCTCGATGGCATACACTTCTGCCTGGTGTATGGATGCATACTTTCCAACACTAGATATCTGTCTGTTAGTAGGCACAATAACTTTTGAACGAATTGAGATATCATCCTCAGATTTGCTGTACAGTTAGCACCTGACAAAGGAACGCTTCGAATTATTTTTGGGTAAGATAGCTTCAGGGGGTAGGGGATAAATGAGGGGTTATTTGGTAAAGATTGACATTTTTTCAATAAAACTCGAGTAATTTCAGAAGTTTACAAGAATATGAATATTTTCTTCGTGGTCAAGTCATGGACCCTGAATTAATTCCAAGAAAATGTCTTTCTGCAGAGAGCACATTATCACAGCTATGTGGAAGTTGTGATTCAATTTGCAGCACTATTACTTCCACATCATCACAACGTGTCGAAGTATCGTTTCGGCGACAAAAATTGTTAAAAAAATTTCGCTTAAACGTAAAAAATGATTTGGGAAAGAATTTTTTTCTGGTGGTCTGTATGTCTGTCTGTTTATAGCGACGATAACTTTAGAATGAATTGAGATATTGTCTTCAAATTTAGTATATAGTTAGCACTTGTTTTTGGGTAAAATCGCTTTAGCAGATAGGGGATAAATGGGGGTGAGTTGGTGAAAATTGACATTTTTTCATTAAAACTCGAGTAATATAACGTTTTAGGATTTATTTATTAGAAACCTTTTAATTTTATCAAACAAAAGGTATTCTGTGCTGAGATTAAATTAGGAGTTGAATGTGTGGGGGTGGAATATTGTTGACAAACATTACAAAATTGGTTTTTGCTAAAACGGCGCAAAAAGTCTCAAAACATATAGAAAACTTGATTCTGGAACATAACATTTTCAGTAAATGAAGAAAAATAATATAAAAACGATAATGAATTCTAAATATATACATATAATCTTCTGAAAAAATTAACATATAGATTTTAAGCAGCACAAAATAATAAATTTTTCAAGAATCCTTAAATTAAAAAAAATCTAATATAAATACAAAAATTAAAATGAATTTTAAACTTACAGGTAAATTCCAACTTTAAAAAAAAGTAAACCCTGAATTTAAAAAAATTGTCATAAAATAAATCTAAAAATTAAAATGAATTTAAAACATATACATAAACTTCGTGGAATTTGTAAACAATAATTCGATATTAACTATATAAATTAAAAGTTGAGCTGTAAACTTCTATTTGTTTAGTGAAATATACTTTTTGTCATTCCTGTGTTTCCGCTGGCTTGCATAATGGAACCACTCCACACCAGTAATTTCACATTGTTTTTCTTTTAATTGGTTGTTCTCCAGAACAACATCTGAAATTTTAAAAATGAGTTGTTAGAAAAATTTGTATTATTTTTATTGTTGCTGTTTTTAAACACTGTGTCAACATTTTAAGACACTGTGAGGTGTGGACGATAATATTAAAGCCAAATTATGATATTACTAATGCATGACCAAAAATATTTTTATTGGCGGTAGTGGGAATTAATTAAGAGCCGAAGTCGAATTTGGCTTGACATATGGAAATGTCGCAACTTCCCTATGTTATTTTTATTGGAATCTAAAGTTATTCCCATGCATGGTGATGCAGGATGACTGCCTTTTTTTGTCTGTATGAGAGGTCAGTGGAATTACCTTTTGACATTTTACATTAAAAAATGAACAGCAAATGAAATTTGGATTAAAGAATTAGCGCAACCTCAAGTTTGACAAAACCAGCAACACAATAACAAATAAGTGCAGTAAACATTTTGTCGAGATTCACGATTTAAGCAGCCAATTTTCTGTAGTGATTGTACTTATTGCTACTGCCATGTTAAAGCCATGTATATAATTTGTGGGTATCTGCTCAAATATTGGATTGTTTGTAAACAATTGATTTGATTTGCCAAAAATATTAGATGTGGATCATATAATAGGTATACATTTAACCTACGAAATGTAAGTACACTTGGAGAACCCAAATTACCAAACAGATCTTTTTACAGACCTAACGATCGTTTCACTAACAAAGTAAGCGTCATCAGAGATTGAAAAATTATAGAATTTTTCATCCACTGATAACGCGTACGTTGTTAGTGAAACGATCGTCAGGTCTGTAAAAAATATGTTGTAGTAATTTGGGTTCTCCAAGTGTACTTATCAGTGCTCATCACAGGTTCCAATTCACTTAATGCTGTGAAATGTACTTAGTGGGTAGCCGTATTATATATAGGTACTTACCTTGTAATTGCAATTGCAGGAGAAGGCTTAATGTACAAACACAAAAGACTTCTACCTAAATTACAAGCTAATCCACAACTAAACACAAAACAAAAAACTTTTGTATATCGCATCACATGTCACACACAATAATCAATAAAAGTTCACACAAGGAAACGTCAGTGCAATTCCAGTGATGACAAATGGGGTGGCGTAACTGTGAACTGTAAAGAAGGGAACATAGAATAGGATGTATTTTTGGTTATTTATTATAGTGTTTTTGTCTTACGTCGTAGTTTTCATAATTGCGTATCAAAGTTAATATGATATGCATACTTTTGACAAAATATAAAGATCCTGAGAATTCAGTATCTATAAAGTAACAGTCATCATGTGTTAATTACATGCTGAGCATGTTATTTTCTCTCGAGTACCAGCAATATAATTTATAATATCGCTAGCATATGATTAAAATTAACTTCTTGAATGAAAACTATTGCTATGTCGGTGTTACATACTTAGCATGTAAAGGTAGCCATGTATCTCAAAAGTGACAGCTAACATCGCTAAATGTACCAATGTAAGTGCAAAATCATAGGTAACAGAAAACAATCTCAGAAACATGACATGCATGTATCAAGATATATGTCGCATTGGCTACTTGAAAATTACATCTCAGCGATGTGAATCTCAGAATTGTGTTGGCTGGGTGTATAGTTTCACATGATCTACATCCATTGTTGCCTGATACTCTGATCAGCCGATTTTGTTTATAAGGTTGTCTGTTATTCATGAAGGACGTGATTTCCAAAAGATACAGGTAATAAATATTGCGGTTGCACTGACTTTAGAGATCTTTATGATGCTTTTATTAAATACGACTGATCTGTATTGAATTCATTTCCAGATGCTGGTAACCCTGTCAAATACTTCTACATTATTTTTACCTTTTTGGTCTTTTTTTGGCCCTACCTGAAAAAGAACGTTTTGATAAAAACAAGTTATCCGCCTTGCTTCTTTGCAAAGTTATGATCTGACGTCAAGTTGAAAAATTCATATTTCACAATTCAGGAAAACTGGTTGCAAATATTGTTCCGATAGTTTAGTGATCTTTGCAATACAACCAAAGCAGTGTCCAAATAGTGTCACAGTACTGACATTCATAATATTTAATCTAACATTTCTCATGACTCAAAGTCTTTCTGGTTCTTGGCCAGTCAACGAAAAAGGAATCGCGTATTCCCTCTTGTTGGTGTCCAAAGGTGTGGTTTTGGATCAGCATCAAGAGATTACTGATGACTTTGCCAAACTTTTACTTATTTTTTTTTACTGTATTGAATTCATTTCCAGATGCTGGTAACCCTGTCAATTACTTCTACATTATTTTGACTTTTTTGGTCATTTTGTAGCCTTACCTGAAGAGGAACGTTTTGATAAAACAAGTTATCCGCCTTGCTTCTTTGCAAAGTTATGATCTGGCGTCAAGTTGAAAAATTCATATTTCACAATTCAGGAAAACTGCCTGCGAAAACTGTTCCGGGAATTTAGTGATCTTTGCAATACAACCAAAGCAGTGTCCAAATAGTGTCAGAGTGCTGACATTCATAATATTTAATCTAACATTTCTCATGACTCAAAGTCTTTCTGGTTCTTGGCCAGTCAGCGAAAAAGGGATCGCGTATTCCCTCTTGATGGTGTCTAAAGGTGTGGTTTTAAATCAGCATCAAGAGATTACTGATGGCTTTGCCAAACTTTTCAGATCCAATTTTGTCAATACATGTTCTTCTACATCTGTCAGAAATAATCCTACCTCAAACACTGTGACTATAAGCCTAGGCCAAGCTTCTCTTGAATCTGTTGGGAAATGCAAAGGCTGAAAACCGTTTTCCAAGTGGTTTTGATGGAATTCCTAGTCTCCCGGTTAAGAACTGTGGAACCATACTGGATGTCCCACTTTCGATAATCTTTAACCTTATATTGCAGACTTAAACTTTTTCTACTAGGTGGAAGATTTCTAAAGTCTGCTGTTTTTAAGAGTGGACAAAGGGAATTTGTTGAAACCTATAGGCAAACCTTCATCATAATATGTATACTTTGTTTGATTTTTCTTACAATCCTGATGAAATCTTACTCAAATTGGTGAGTTCAGATTGTTTTCTTATAAGGGTCATAAATCTGCCCGATATGCTGCCCGTTCAAGTATTCTTCAGGGGTCTGTTTTGGGCCACTTTCGTTTAATATTTTTTATCAATGATTTGCCTTCTCGATTTTCCACTGAGTCACTGCTTTGCGCTGATGATATAAAATTATTCTATGTTATTTTAAGTTTAGAGAACTTCACTCATGGTACAAATAGAATATGTTGCCTTGTTAAGGCGTCTCGTCTGGAAGATTAGACCTCTAAAATTTACATATTTCTTAGTAACCGTCTTTGTTATGATATCTACCATCTGTACAATGTAATTTTAAACATGATTAGGAATAACCCAACAAGGGTCATTTCTTACCTACAATTGGCAGTACGTCTGTTACCCTATATCAGGTAGATAGAGTAGAAATATTCAATATTCATTCAAAGCAGTTCTTATATAGACTCCGAACAAGCATCACGCTTGTCAGCATGATCATAATCATTTCGTAGAGTTCTTCTGTAAACTCGACACAATCAACATCCTTTAGCATATTCATTTTAGTAGTTCTTCTACAGACTCGAGACAAGCACAACGCTTGTCATAGCATAATCACTAATCATTTCGTAGAGTTCTCATGAACTCTAAAGCATACCATAATATTAGTAACTTTGTATAAGTTTAACAGTTTGTTATTAAGTGTAAAGTGTTACAACATCAGCGTTTAATTTAACACAACATAATCAGGTCCTTCGAGCTATCAAGAAACAAAAACATATAAAATGTGGTACATCAGTACAAAACGTAATTAAACATGGTCCAACGAGCCGGATTACAAAAAGAACCAGTGCATAGTAATCAAACATGGTCCTAAACGAGTCGGATTATAAAAATAACCAGTGAACTAAACATCGAGTTAGCAATTTTAATCAGTAATTAAGTATTAAACAAATAACAAATACAGTGCATAGTGAATTAAACATCGCGCGTTAGCAATTTTAATCAGTAATTAATTATTTAACAAATACAGTGCAAGTCGTTCCGCTTAATAAAAAAAACTCTGTGCAATTAAAAGTGCAATCATCGTCCATCGTGATCAATATAAAGTGCAATCATCATCCATCGTGATCAATATAAGGGAGAGAGAATTTGCCAGCAGTCATCAAAAGTGTAAGTCCAATTTCCTTTAACATATTTTCCTTTCTTTATTGCTTCATTTGTGTGCATAATGGCTGATTTAAAAACATTAACATTACAAAGAGCACAAATAAAATCACGCTTTACACGTTTTAGAAACTTTTTCGATAGCATTGCTGATAATGAAACTGTGCTTGAAAATGATATACTTGAATTGAAAGCACGCTTATCGTGTAATGAATCATCCCTAGACAAATTTGAACAAATTCATATCGCTATCACAAACATCGCCGATGAAGTAACTTCTCATGAAGCTTATTTGGCGGAGTTTGACCAAATATTTTACAAAACCATTGCAAAGGTTAATGGGTTTTTAAACAATTATTCGAACAAAAATAACAGTTCATCACAATCTAATTTAGCAACAGGTGCAGTTTTAAATTCACTTAGCTTACCTAACATAAACTTACCAACATTTAACGGAGGATTTGAAGATTGGGTAGAATTTCGTGATGCATTTGACACACTTGTAAATAATAATCCTACTTTAACAAATATTCAAAAATTCTATTATTTAATATCATGTGTTAAAGGCGATGCCGCACATTCACTTAAAACTTTAAAGGTAACTTCTGATAATTATATAATTGCTTGGAACTTATTAACGAAACGGTTTGAAAACAAAAAATTAATTGTTAAAAATAACATTAAAGCCCTTTTCAATTTAGATTTTATGAAAAAGGACTCGCATCAACAAGTACAGCATTTCTTAGATGAGGTGTTGAAAATTATCACTAAAAAACTTTGATCAGCCAACATTAGACATTTTATTAATTTACATTATTTCAGCTAAATTCAGCAATGCAACACGGCATGAATGGGAATTATTTAAGCCAGAAAACGATTTTCCCACCTTTCAGGAACTCATAACTTTCCTTGAAAATAGGTGTAATTTTCTGGGCTCTCTTGAATCCAACAAAGGTAATCAAGGTCTATTTAACACAAACTCAAAGCCAACATACAATAATAATTTTAAAGCATATATCAATACATCTAAATCATATTGTGTACTATGTAAAATTTCAACACATTCACTTTTCTCATGTGAAACATTTCTAAAATTACCAATAAATCAACGAATTAGTGAAGTTAAGCGTCTTCAATTATGCCTAAATTGCTTAAGAAAAAATCATAGAACAAGGGAATGTACATCAACTTCGTGTCAAAAATGCGGTAAAAAACATAACACACTGTTGCATATAGAACATAATCAAGTAACAAATATTACACATAATGTAAATGCCACTCAAAATACAAATGCAGGTGACCAAAGAGAAATAAATCAAAATCAATCACGCCATGTAGAAATCGCTACTCATGAAAGTAACATACCTACACAAATAATGCATTCATCAAATCATAATTTAAATGATACAAATTTGTTTCAAACTATATTGCCAACAGCAAGCATCGAAGTTTTTGATAATCAAGGCAAATCTCACATATGTAGAGCTCTCCTCGATGGAGGATCTCAAACCAACTTTATCACAAGTGATATTTGCAATCAACTAGGCCTCACTAAATCAAAATATCAGTATTAGTATCAGGGATTAGCAAATCCATCTCAAACATACATTTTAAAACTAATATTACTTTTAAATCACGCATAAATGAATACAAAACAAGCATAACATGTTTAGTATTAAATGAAATCAGTGATAATTTACCAAACATGTCATTTCCTTTGTCAAAACTAAGCATCCCCCCAAATATACGTTTAGCAGATACAAAATGTAATTCGCCGGGTAAAATAGACATCTTACTGGAAGCCGGTATTTACTTCCAATTATTATGCGTTGGACAGCACAAGTTAAGTAATAACGGTCCTATTCTACAAAAAACCACTTTAGGGTGGATTTTAGGTGGCGATTTACATCACAAACACAATCAATCATTTTGCTTTTTAAACACATCACATCATACTAATTTACTTGATGATCAATTAACAAAATTTTGGGCATTGGAAGAATGTTCAAATGACCAGAGAAATTATACAAGTGAGGAAAAATATTGCGAAACTAATTTTATTAATACATTTAAACGTAACAAATCAGGTCGTTTTATTGTTAATATTCCACTTAAATGCGACATAGCAGAATTAGGAAACTCAAAAAACAACGCATTAAATCGATTTTTTTCATTAGAACGAAAATTAAATCGCAATAGTGAATTAAAAACCGAATACGTTAATTTTCTAAATGAGTATGAAACATTAGGTCACATGACTAAAATAGCAGAAATTCAAGGATTAACGAACCATGGCCACTGGCGACATGTACGAACACATGATAATCCTGTGGATTTATTATCACGTCGTGTAGAGGCAAATCAGATAGAGCAAAGTTTTTGGTTAAATGGCCCAAGATGGCTACAAAGCGTTGAATCTTCTTGGCCCGTTTCACATGAAATAAAACATAGTGCTTCAGAGTCACGCGTTGTGGCAAACTTTTCATAAAATTATATGACCTACAACTATTTTCAAAATTTTCTTCATTAACTAAACTAAAGCGAATCCCTGCCTATTGTTTATGGTTTATTGAAGATATTAAGAATTCTAAAAACAAGCTAATTGGCCTCATAACAAGTGAAGAGTTGGAAAATGCATTAAATAAATTGATTAAGATATCACAAAACAATGTATACTCTAAAGAAATAAATGATTTAACTAATCACAAACAAATCAATCATAAGAGTTCACTATTGTCATTAAATCCATTTTTGGATGATCAATTAATTTTACGAGTAGGAGGTCGCATTCAACATTCAGATTTCAGTTATAATAAAAAACACCCAATAATTTTGCCACCATCGCATAAATTAACAATATTAATTATCAGATATGAGCATATTCGACTTCTTCATTGTGGAACAAATCAATTATTATATTCTTTAAGGGAAAAATTTTGGCCAATTTCAGGTAAAAATACAATAAAACGTGTCATTCACGAATGTATCAGTTGCTTTCGAGCAAATCCAAAATCGTCACATCAAAATATGGGTTGCTTACCAGAGCCACGTTTGACACCAGCACCACCATTTTACAATTGCGGTGTTGATTATGCTGGTCCAATATTAATCAAGGACAGAAAGGGTCGCGGCTGTAAATTAAACAAGGCTTATATATGCATATTTGTGTGTTTGGTAACTAAAGCTGTACATTTAGATTTGGCTACTAGTCTGGACACAGAGGCATTTTTGGCGGCATTAAACAGGTTTTCAGCCCGACGTGGTCAACCAATGTTTACTCGGATAATGGCAAAAATTTTGTGGGTGCAAATTCGGAATTGTTGGAATTGCATAATTTTTTGTCAAACCAAGAAAATCATACAAAAATAAATCAAGCATTAAATAACACAACTACATCATGGCATTTTATGCCACCACGTTCTCCACATTTCAGAGGTTTATGGGAGGCGGGCATAAAATCAGTAAAGAGTCATTTAAAACGTGTAACAAAAAATACTCACTTAACCTTTGAGGAATTTTACACATTATTAACACAAATCGAAGGAGTCCTCAATTCCCATCCTTTGAGCCCCCTTTCTTCCGATCCTAATGATTTAGATCCTTTAACACCTGCACATTTTTTGATTGGACGAACTTTAACATCAAACCCGAAACACAATGTTTTGGATACTGCTGACAACAGGTTAAGCAAATTTCAGCATATTCAAAAAATAAAACAAGATTTTTGGAAGAGATGGTGTAAGGAATACATCTCACAATTACATATTCGCACAAAATGGAAACAAACATCCAATATTCAGTTGAAACCAGGAGTTATGGTTATTATCAAAGAAGATAATATGCCCCCATTAAAGTGGCAGCTTGGCCGCATCATTCAGTTACATCCAGGAGCTGACAACATCACCAGGGTGATATCAATGAAGGTGTCGAATGGTAATGTTTTAAAACGGCCAGTGTCCAAAGTGTGTGTTCTCCCTATAGACTGACGAGGACAATTTAATCTCTGGACTACATAATTTAAGCGAACATTTTTAGTATATTTAAAATAAGTTAACATTTTTACGTAGATTAAGATATAATCAGTTTATTAGTTATAATCCATTATTTGTATTATATAGCATTCGTTGAAAGGTAGCCTTTCAAGGCGGGCGGCATGTTAAGGCGTCTCGTCTGGAAGATTAGACCTCTAAAATTTACATATTTCTTAGTAACCGTCTTTGTTATGATATCTACCATCTGTACAATGTAATTTTAAACATGATTAGAAATAACCCAACAAGGGTCATTTCTTACCTACAATTGGCAGTACGTCTGCTACCCTATATCAGGTAGATAGAGTAGAAATATTCAATATTCATTCAAAGCAGTTCTTATATAGACTCCGAACAAGCATCACGCTTGTCAGCATGATCATAATCATTTCGTAGAGTTCTTCTGTAAACTCGACACAATCAACATCCTTTACCATATTCATTTTAGTAGTTCTTCTACAGACTCGAGACAAGCACCACGCTTGTCATAGCATAATCACTAATCATTTCGTAGAGTTCTCATGAACTCTAAAGCATACCATAATATTAGTAACTTTGTATAAGTTTAACAGTTTGTTATTAAATGTAAAGTGTTACAACATCAGCGTTTAATTTAACACAACATAATCAGGTCCTTCGAGCTATCAAGAAACAAAAACATATAAAATGTGGTACATTAGTACAAAACGTAATTAAACATGCCTCTTAATGTAGCGAACTTTAAAGTTCTTTTGTTTTCCAGGAACAAGTTTATCACAGTCTATGGTTGTCTTATGGATGGTCAGCAGCTAGAATGTTAAAAATCAAAGTTCTGAGAGTGACGTTCAACAATCGTCTTTGTTTTAATGATCATGTCCAAGACACTCTCTAGCAAAAAATTTGGCTTCATCGTTAGGAGCTCAAAACATTTTGTGAACATTAAATATTTTTTCCCTCAAGGCTCGTCCGCGACTTTGCCGCCCCGATAGCACTGCGTCCTGTGGCTTATTGCGCATACATTAAACATTGAACATTTGTTTGTTTTCTTGGTGACTTCTCAACTGGAGTATGGTATTCTCATTTGGAATCCATATTATATCAGTTATACTTCTCTCATGGAGAGTGATCAAGGAAGGTTTCTGAAGTATATGTCATGGAAACTAGATGGTAGGGAATACTATGTCAGCCTTGAGCATCGGCCTCAGGTTTTGAGTGTGACTTTCCTGGCAAATCTTATCAATGGTTTCATAAATTTTGCTGACTTGCTTGCTGAAATATAATTGAGATTCCAAATGTATCTAAAAATCAAAATTCATTACAGTGGAGCTTCTATAACTCGAACTTCTCCAAGTCGAATTATTTTATAACTCGAACTTCTCAAAGTCGAATTATTTTATAACTCGAATGTTTTACTAAAAACATTGAATTTTGAACAGATTTTAGTGATATTTAATCTCTGTAAGTCGAATATTGTATATCTCGAATATTTCTGTAAATCGAAGAAAATTTGGGTACTCAAACCATTTATTTAATTGTACAAACATCTCTATAAGTCGAAGTTGAAAAATTAATGTATCTTGTCAGAAGTTGATTCTACAAAGAGCCAAACACAACCCTCATCAATCTAAGGCAGTTAATATTTACGACTTCCTTTCTATTATACACTCTACTAGGGTTCCAGATTGGGACAGCATGTAGTAAAAAAACAGATGTTCTACTTCTGCGATTACAATAATAATGCATTAAGTAGTATGTTTAAATAAGTTAAGCAACCGAATACCTATTTCTGACCATCTTTAACTTTGAAACATTTTATATATCTACAGTGCCAACTATCAGCTCTCTTTAAACTTGATTTGCTCGACACTTCTTTTAGTTAGTTCAGTATCGTGACATCATCTAGCCCAGTATCTTTATTTTATATTATGCAGAGAATTTTAATATCCGTTCCGATTTACCATGAGCAATAATAAAAAGTTAAAGTGCCTGTCAGTGCAAGAAAAACTAAATGTTTTAAAACAAGTATATAAGGGTCTTTTTAAGAAAAAGGATATCGCGAAAAAAGTGGCATTCGACCAAATACACTATCCAGAATTCTGAAGAACCGTGACAAACTTGAACATGGCTTGAAGGAAGATTGTGTAATTACCTCTCAAAAAAGAATAAAGGCCTCTGTATACGCTGATGTTGACGAAGCAATGTTACAGTGCATCACTGATGCCGGCGATCAAAATTCACCATTATCTGGGCCAATTATCCAACAAAAAGCTCAAGAATTTGCAACCAGATTTGGACACAACAATTTTTCAGTGAGCATAGGGTGGCTTGATAAGTTTAAACAACGTCATAATATCATTCAAAAAGTTGTTTGTGGTGAACGCGGTGATGTTAACGAACAATCGGCGACTGACTAGAAGAATACTGTTTTACTGAATCGAATTAGTTAATACCATCCCAATGACATTTTTAATGCTGATGAAACCGGTCTATTTTTTATTTGTTTACCGATTAAAACATTGGCTTTAAAAAATGAGAAGTGTCACGGTGGAAAGCCTGGCAAAGAACGACTAACAATAATGGTTGCTTCAAATATGACGGGGTCTGAAAAATTTGAATTATTAGTGATTGGGAAGAGCAAAAATCCACGGTGTTTTAAGGGCATAAAATTGTTAGAAGTTAATTATGAAAGCAACAGCAGGGCATGGATGACCAGCGACTAATACAGGAAGTGGCTTGTCGAACTAAACAGAAAATTCGCTCAACATAATAGAAAAATTTTATTATTTGTTGACAACTGTCCAGCTCATCCCAAAAATATGAACAGGACTTCGGTTTTGCAGCCTATGGACCAGGGAATCATCCAAAACCTTATGCAGCATTACAGGAGAATAATGTTGCTTAAAGTAATATCTTGTATGGACAAACTATTAAAATTACAATTGTTAACGCAACTAGAGAACTGAGTAGTTGTTGGTCAGTAGATGCCAAGTCAGAAACCATTGCTAATTGTTTCAGGAAGGCTGCATTCGTCATAACAGAGTCTGAGTCATGTGAAGGAAACTTGGAATGACACGGATGATATTCCCTTAGGGCAACTGAAGGCTTTGTGGAAAATCGCAATGACTAATGGTGAAGAGCTTGACTTCATTGATTATGTTAATGTTGATGTTGATGTGGAAATAGCAAGTTACCCCAGTGATGATGACATTGTGGCAAGTGTTTTGCACCCGACAACAGAACAAGACCAAGAAAACGAAGATTCTGAAGATGACGAAAACAAATCTAACGAACCACCATCCATGCAGGAGGGTGATGCCTCAATTGAAACTTTAAGACGATATCTAGAGAGCAAACAGTGTATCAGAAGACAACCTCAGTAGTTTGAGTGCGGTGGAAAAATTTATTATTAAGGACAAATGCAATCGAAGAGTGCAGTCAAAGATAACGGACTTTTTCAAGAAAATGTAAAAGACATCTTTATTAGTTTAAGTGTAGTTTTAGTAGAAACATTTATTGTTAAGTACAAATATAAGCGAAAATTACAGAAAGAGGTAATAGACTTTTTTAACAATATTACAAAAAATATATAAATATATGGTGAGTTCTTAATAATTCTTGTTTTTTTTTAAACTGTAATGTGGCGCAAGGTAACTATAAATAACGTTTTAAAATTTTGTCTAAAAATACTTTCAATTGCATCAGCTAGGCCGCTGAAAGCTTATTTGCGTAAAACTTTTTTATAATGTGGGTTTTTTTCCTCCCTCAGGGCTCGTCCGCGGCTTTGCCGCCCCGATAGCACTGCAGCCTTTGGCTTATGGTGCATGCCCTTAGTCTTTTTACTCCAAAATTTCAAAATCTGTGCCTTGATCTAGTCTGTACGGCAATTGGTGGGGTGAAGTTTTATATATATATTTTTTTATATTGCTCTGTCTCCAGTCTAGGCTGTCCGTAGATCAGTTGTCTTTTGTGGTCCAGAGCTTTACACTCACACAAGATGTGCTGGGCTGACTCCTCCCCCTCGCCGCAGAGTCTGCATGCCGGGTCCCCCTCGAACCGCTCCATGTGGGTATTGGTATTTCTATTATTCTGTAACTTGAAATTTCCTTACTTCGAATTTTTTTCTGGTCCTTTTAAATTCGACTTACAGAAGTTCGACTGTATGTTATTTACCACCTACTACAACTACCACTGCTTTGGAACCTCCAGGGTATAATATGTGTCAGCTATGTAATGAATTTAAAGAAAATCCTGAAGTCAGAAATATAAGTTTAGTCACATTGAGAGCTGTTGGGGTGCTTGATGATTAGTTGTTAAAGTGTAATTTTTTTACTTAGTGTTTGTAGGTTTTTGTTTGTTTTGTTATTATTGGTTTTGTTTGATTTATGATTTTTTGTAAATTGTTTGTTTTCATGGCACTGTTCATTGTTTTTGGTGTCCTGTATTGGGTTGTTTCCTGTTTGAATTTGTATGTTTTATCACCTTATTTATCTTCACAGGTTTCAATGGTTCAAGCACATTGATAGTCCATCGACGATCTCATACTGGTGAACGTCCATATGTTTGCACCGTTTGCAGCAAAGGCTTTGCTCAATCCAGTTGTTTAGCTGTACATATGAAACGACACACTGGTGAAAAAAACTTTCGATGTAACACTTGTGACAAGACATTTATAACGAACTCTGATCTGAGAGAACATAGTCTAACACATGTGGATAAACAACCATTTGTGTGCACTGTTTGGACTGATGTCAAAAAGGAGAGTTAGATTTTGAGTTAGATTGCCATATATGGTAGGTATCTGGGTTGTCAGTATTAAACACTGTGATATAATTCATAAGGATATTCATTTTGTAATATTAACATGAACTAGGAGATAATAAAAGACACTGTTAGGTTTAAGTATTTATAATGTAGGTTAATATTCAAAAAATCATGTGAGAATCAAATAAAGCATGCATATATATATATATATATATATATATATATATATATATATATATATATATATATATATATATATATATATATATATATATATATATATATATATATATATATATATACAGAGTGGCACAGCGAAAATGAAACAGGGCTGATTTCCTGTTATTTAAAAAAAATTAAAATCGCTTGCATGTGTCAATTTTTATTTTAAGGGGGACCGATATTTTCAACCCTGTCGGTTCATCCCTCTTACGAAGGTTTCACCTTTCGGATTTTAAATGGTAAGTGCTGTTGAGTGACACCTCATTTAAAGATAATCAATTTCTCGTTTTAGAAAGTATCACATCACTTTTTGTAACTCGATTGGTTAGTTTTTGAGAAAACGCTTTTGAAGGTGTTGTCTGCCTAACAAAACTAACAAGTTTCTTGCATTCTTTTTTATTAACTTTTAACAGGATACTAATAATGTATTAAATGTTCGAAATGTTGACCTCCTCAATAATACAAGTTTTGTTAAAAGTGGTTTCCAACATTGCGACGCATTTCAGGTAAAATTGGTTGACATTCGGCGATGGTGCGTTGGCGTAAATCATCCAGGCATTCTGGCAGTGTAGTGTAAATCTTATTTTTCACATGGCCCCACAAAAAAACCCAAAGCGTTTAAATCTGGCGACGTGGCAGGCCATTCTATTGCACCTCTTCGCCCAATCCGCATGTCCTAAAAGAAATGTATTCACGTTATTGGAAGATGTTGTTGATATAATGCTAACAGAAATTTGTATACAAAGTAACCGTAATGAAAATTAATTAATATTTGAACAAGACGAAGCACCCCTACAACCATTGCTGTTCGTTGGTATTTGGACCAAACATTTCCTTTCAGATGAATTGGGTGTAGAGGTCGCCAGATTTAAACCCTTTAGGCTTTTTTTGTGGGACCACCCAAGAAATAAGATTTACACTACACTGCCAGAGTGCGTAGATAATTAACGCCAACGTATCATCGCCAAATGTCAACAAATTCCACCTGCGCCACTTTATATATATATATATATATATATATATATATATATATATATATATATATATATATATATATATATATATATATATATATAGTGTGCCCAATATAAGGAGGGCCACTACGGGGATCTCCAAAACGGTAGCAGATACAGACTTGGTTAAATGGGAGAAAAATTACACACTCAAAAGCCCAACAAACTGGTGGTTAGACATCTCCAAAATTTGTAATGATTTTTAAGGTATTTTGAAAATGTTTGATATTTTGATTTGACTTTTTTTTGCCTTGATGGTGGACCTATACCAATAGTGATGACACTCCTCCACAGCAACTTTTCATTTTCTTTAATGTAGCATTGCTAATTTTTTAATCCGACGTTTTGTCTTTGCATGATCATCATCATTTTTTTAGTTCAG